>OZ023316.1:24983066-25583066 GCA_964007375.1 Ophion obscuratus
CGTTTTTCGCGATCGTTACATAGATATTTGAAAAAAATAGTTTCGTATATTCCAAAAAATAAAAAAACATTGATTATAACTTTAGAAAAAAAATGTTTATAGCTTTATAAAAGGGATACCGTGTTGAATTTAATTCAGATGACATACTTATATTTGGGCACGATTTTGACACACTGGGTCAATTGGGCCCGGATGGTATGTACGTTATTCACCTGCCATTAACCCTTCGGTTGGTTTTTAATGAAAAAGATCACGGATACACTTCAAACATTTCTAAATGGGTTACATGTGCCTAGGTGGGTTCAAAAAATGCATTTTCCAAAAATATTTTTACTCGATAGTTATACCTTTTAGCTATATTCCCTGAAAATTCCATCGAAATGTTCCTAAAATTGAATGAGCTACAGCTTCTAATAGTCGGCTGGGTGGGCGGTAGCAACGCCACAAACGCGTTTTTCTCGAAACACTGTTTTCAAACTCGGTGGACATGATATCTCGAGAACCACTTGATGGATTGTTTCCAAATTTGGAGTAGATACGATGAGAAACATTTAAAGGTTGCTGACGATCTCACTTTTTTTAAACCGCGATTGATTTTTTAATTGTTACGTAAAAATGACAACGTTTTCTCATAAATTTTGAATGTTCGAGATTCATTTCGTCGCCACGGTGTTAAAAGAAATGATTAAAAAAATGGACGATCGTCAATAACTCGTATTTATTGTTAACTTGAATAACCCATTTGGTTGTTTGATTTCGGATGGACCGTTTAAGCTACAGAGTGTCCACCGACAAACGTCGCGAAAAAATTCATCATCTGCCGGCGGCCATGGTTTTGTTGTTTTTATATATTTTATAATGATTTTTTCAAACGTTCTCAATATTTGCACACCTTTGTGTTTGAAAAATGCGTTTCTTTTTCACCAACAGTTTACCAGAAAAAAATCGCTATTTTGTCATTTTATCGTGTCTCTCGGTAGATGTAGCCCCTTAATGTATCTGAAAGATTAAAATTCGGAAAGTATCAAATTAAATTATTTGAATTTTTTTCATTTTCCATTTTGGAAAATTGTGTATTTTACCAAAAATTCATCCGGGTGAAAATGGCCCAGTGCGTCAACGTAAGATTAATTATATGTATATATCGTGTTTGTTATCAAAATACAAACGTAACTTTCTCACTTTTCGTAACGTTGCAGATGGTCTAGGAGTGAACATATGGCAACGATTTTTGAGGTTTCGTAGTCAAGCAACAAACCGACAGGGTCTTCGACCCCGAACCTATATGCATTAAATTTTGCATGTAGATGTTTCAGATGGGGATCTGCATTAATATATAGTAAAATCTTAGAAACATTTTTTCAAGGTTTTTTCCTTAAATGTAAAATGGTGCTAAATTCTTTTTGCGCACCCAATCGAGTGCGAAATGATTGGACAATTATTCCAAAATGCAATGAAGGGCGCTTGTGGCATTTTTTCATTTTTAAGCCCCGTTTGCGAAGTATTAAGCTTCACAGTGATGTGGAACGTCCCCACTCCCGCTGATTTTTCAACCATTGAATCGAAAAATCTTCCAAAAATTCTAGGGTCTAGCATTTCATTCGGACGCACAATTTATGGATTCTTGGAGTCTTCTTATTAGGGGGGACAAATATTTTTTACGGAAAATTAGTGTCCAAATTTCAATGCAGACCCGGCAGTGTTAAAAGTTGCAATTTTTTAACCCATTATCTCCCAGTCTAAATAGTCGACTGTTCTGAAATTTCACTCAAACATGCATAATGATATGAGCAGTGTCTACTTAGAATTTGAACAAAATCTATAGAAATTAAGAGCACGCGCTCGTTCTACATTAAGACGTTATACGCAGTTGCACGGCCAAAAAAGTCGTTTTTTCACGAATTTTTCTGGAAAAGTATTTCATTTGGGCAAAATGAAAAGTATTAGGCAGTGTAGTGGCATCTTTTCGCTTTAGATTGGCATTTTTTATTTTCAAAAATATTCATTAACGTTGCTCCTGTAGGAAGTCTCCTGGAGGTCCCCGAAAAAAAGTGTCCGGCGGTGAGCAAAGTATCTCCGGTTTGGATTATATAAAATGAAAAAACCAAAAAGATTATTTTAGGGGATAGATGAATCCAGGTATTGATCGAAGGAATAGTCGAAATTTTAATTTTTGACAAAATGGTGGCTCCGGAAAGAAATAATTTGGATTTTCGACCAATTTTTTTTCGTTAAATCGTTGAAAAAAATAGAAATAATTATCGGAAATCTTATTCCTTCGATCAATACCTGAAGAATATATTTGACAAGGTTGTGTTAAAATTGCAGACCGATCGGTTGAACCGTTTTTGAGAAATCGAGCTCACCGATTTTGGAAACACCGTTTTCAGAAACACGCGTTTGAATTTTCAACAGTCAACTTTGTAGCGCTCCGAGCGTCCTTACAAATATGTGTATTTCTGAGAATATTAACTGGATCGATGTGAAATTTTCAGGGAATATACTCACATATATGTACATTCCGAAAACGCAATAAAAAAATCGATTTTTTAAAATTTCTAACTGCGTATAACCCGTTGAGGATACCATTTAATCGATTTCCAACGTTTTTCACGTTTTCTTGGTTCGTATTCAGCGAATCAGTGTTAATAATAGAAAAATCTTCGTTGGTTTTTTTTAGATTAATCCCACCTACGCTACGCGTCACGCCGTCTGACAACATCTGTCGCAACCCGTTGAGAATACCGTGCCATACCACCGCCGGTTTAAAAATTTAAAAAATACCACATAGCAGCCAAAAGTAGTAATAAAACATACCCGAAGTCTAAAAAATGGTTGAGAAATCTTTCCTAAAAAAAAAATCATGGAAATCAACAATTTTTTTCTCGCCTAAAGCTACCCTTAAGCTAGCCTTAAACGCTAATCATACGCATATCATACGATTTTTGATATGTGCAAAAATAACAAAGTTGCGGACATTTTTCGGAAAAAAAAAGTGTGTTTTCACCGTTTTTGGCGAAAATAAATAGTTTAAATCTAAATTTAAAAAAAGCCTTGATATGCGCTATAGCTATAGCTGTAAAAAATATGAGGTTAACATTTTATAAGGATCGGTTCAGTAGTTTCGAAGATTTTATCAACAAGCCGTCGAAAAACGTTGTTTCGGGAAAAACGGGTTTAAAGTTTGTTTGGGTTCCATAAATACATAATTAAAAAAAAATGTATTTCGAAAGTGGCTGATCCTAAAGTTAGCCTTAAACGCTAATCATACGCATATCATATGATTTTTGATATGTGCAAAAATAACAAAATTGCGGACATTTTTCGAAAAAACAAAATAAAACGTGTTTTTTCACCGTTTTTGGCGAAAACAAATAGTATAAATCTAAATTGAAAAAAATCCTTGATATGCGCTATAGCTATAGTTGTAAAAAATATGAGTTTAACATTTTAAAAGGATCGGTTCAGTAGTTTCGAAGATTTTATCAACAAGCCGTCGAAAAACGTTGTTTCGGGAAAAACTCTTTTAAAGTTTGTTTGGGTTCCATAAATACATAATTGAAAAAAAATGTATTTTGAAAGTGTACTTATTAAGTGTAACAACATTGGTATCAATATCTACAATATAAACCTATCAAAAAAATGTATCTTTTTTTAGCGTCTAAAGTGAGAAGGCCTCTTAAGAGGGAATGACACCTTATCGCGGTCGGTATGATAGAACAATTATAGATTCCCAAAAATCTCTGAAACGGCTCTTCAGATCCCGTCGAAACTTTGCCAAACGACGTCAAATACATAGACGAATAGCTGTCAACCCCTCCAATTCAGAAAACTTGAAGGGCAAACAGCTATTTGTCTATCTTTTTGACTTCGTTTGGCAAAGTTTCGACGGGATCTGAAGAGCCGTTTCAGAGATTTTTGGGAATCTATAATTGTTTTACCATACCGACCGCGATGAGGTATCATTCCCTCTTAAGAAATGCAGAAGATATGGACAAGCAATTATCGCCTAGTTCATTTAACGGAACTTCCATAAGAGGCTTGATCAAACAACTTTGTCCTACATACATAATAATAATAACGTATCAGTTAAACACTGATGCTTCCAGTAATTGCAAAAAAATGACTACGGAACTCTATGCGTATTCCAAAACGCACTCGGCAAGTTTTTTTTCCATCAACGGCGACAATGTTTCGTCTACGAGAAAGCGAAAATGATTCGTAACGCTTCGTTGCCGGACACAGTCAACGTAATTTGCCATTAAAGTGGTGTGTTCCTCGTTCTGCAGTTGGAGCTACTGCGTAAATACTACACTCACTAACACTGGGTTTATCGGGGGCCTCGACAAACCACGACATTTACGCAGCGATTTTACCAACTGAAATACGATAATTGTCTTACCGTTTTCGCGTGCGTAACATTTGACGCTAATATAGACAGAGCGCGTTTGTGCACGGGAATAGAATATTGCACGGCTCGTGAAAATAACGGTCTACGAAGAGCCCTTTTTCTCGAAGCCCTCGTGTGCAATACGTTTCGAGATTTTCTTCAGCAACTCACTCGGCTATTCCAACTTATTATCGTGACACCAATTTACGAGATGCATTAATTTTGCCTCAGTGGCTCAATTCGAGTAATTTGCTTTAAATATCCATAATTGTGGTATTAAAAGTGCTGGAATGCCATTGGATAACTCGTTATCACTATATCCTCCATAGTATTGAATAATAAATTTTAATAATAAGAGTCGAGTTTGCATGGTCGGTTTTAGTGAAAGTTGAGATAATCGGCAGGCCAACCAGGATCAAGTCAAGTCAGATTTGGATGAGTCTCTTAACAGCGATACAAAATAATTATGGATGTAATAATTAATTAACAACTCTAATGGTTTAGTTCCTCAAGGCAGAAGCCTGAATTAGAAGGTCCGAAAGAGCGTTTTTGCGCGATTTGTTTAGAAAGGAGAAAAACGAGTGAGCCCAGTAAACAATGAGATATCTTTTCATGTATATTTGAAATGTTAAAAAAAAATGTTCAACATCAAACAATAAATGGCAGCAGATTTATCGGCCTATTCCATGTGCGTCTTGCCACTGCAGTCCCCAATCGGCGGGAAAGATGCCGCTCGTAATTCTTGACTTAACCAAATAAACAAAAAAATTCAATTCTCATATATTTTTCTTCTGGGTGAATTAAGAAAACGCTGAAAAAATCGTGATATTATAACTTTTCTCCGGTTTGAAAAGAAAACGTGTTTAAAAAAACACTTTAACGTGCTATAAAAATGATTTAAAAAGACTTTTTCAACGACTCTTTTAATTCACTTTGAAGAGATTTTCATACTGAAGAAAATAAACTCTGGTTTGATTCAATAGGTCGTTTAGTTTTTTTTGCTTTCACGCCCGCCGATTTGGAAAAATCGTGAAAATGAAAACTGGAGAAAACGCGCTTCAAAGTTTTCAACAGGAGGAAATATCAATATCAAATGTCAATCGCTTCTTTGAATTTGGCCTTGTATCTTCGAACATTTTTAAAACTGGCCTCTGTAACACTGTAAATATATTCTTGGATAGTTTATCTATCGATTTAAGCAATTAAAGAAAAAATGATTTTTCCGGCCTTCTAATTCGGACTCCCGCCTTAAGGGGTTACCCCCACTTGCGATTTTGAAAAAATCTGTTAAAAATATTGACTATCGCGAAAAGCTCGTCATATATATATTTAATAAAAAAAAAAAGAGGAAAGACGTTTCTAGGCATCTCGCTGTTATATTTTTTTGCGTGCCTTTCATTCGTCTCAGACTTGTTGACGCGTGTGTATCGTCTCCCTTTATCCCCAAATACAATTCGTTCTGTTCACCATTCTCCCTCGTGTAAACCGATTTATTCCTGGTCACCTTCAATAGGTTATGGGCCCAGTAGCATCGGGTGGTGGATATTTCCGTGTTTTGAGGTTTATTACGACAACGAACTGATAAAACGTACAACGCGTCTAGATATAATCTCCCGCCTCGTGCAAAAGTGAGAAACCCCAGTTAGAGACGATGGAAAACGAACTCGTGAAAATAGCGCATCTGAAGGGGTCTGAAAATTGGGCTTCCTGGAAATTTCAAGTTCGTGTTACAGTGAACGCCAGCGGTGCCTGGAAAGTAGTAAACGGAGAGATAGCGAAACCCGTGACACCGACTGGTGGGAGCGCAGCAGCTGAGGCGATTTACGAGACGAAACTCGCCGAGTGGGAGAAAGCCGATAGAATCGGGCAAAAAGTAATCGGCACGACCGTTGGACCTCAGGCACTCCTACACATCATCAATCTGAAAAGTGCCGCGGAGATGTGGACGAAATTAAAGTCAGTTTATGAGCTCAAATCTGAAGCGAGCGTCCACATACTTCAACAGATGTGGTACAGCGCCGCAATGGGATCCGGAGACACTATCTCGTCGCATATCGCGAAGTTGGAGGATATTGCGCATAAACTCGACGTCATGGGCGAAAGAGTATCCGACACCATGATCATCACTAAAATTCTGATGACACTGCCTCGTAGCTACGATCATTTTGTGAGTGCATGGGAGTCTGCAGCCTCAGCGGAGAGAACCCTTGCGAATCTCACATCCAGACTCACCGTCGAAGAGATGAGGAACGGCGTGGGAGGAGAGTCTTCGGAGAACAGGGCCTTGGCCGTGAACCAAGCTCAGAGAAAATCCGAACGAGGAAGAGGACGAGGACGAGGTCAGTCGAGACCAGGAAAATGTCATGTCTGCGCTAAGCCTGGACATTGGGCAAGAGAATGTCCTGACAAGAAGAAAAATACATCTGGAGAATCAAGCCACAGGAAGCCGAAGGGAGATGCCCTCATCGTAGAGACTCTAGCAACCTCGACAGAGCAGGGAGGCTACGAGACCGTGTGGTGTTTGGACTCAGGTGCCAGCGATCATATGTCTACACAACGCAGCTGGTTCATTAACTTTCAAACCCTCGAAGAAGAGATACCAGTGAGAATTGGCGACGGAAAATTCATTTCTGCGACAGGAAGAGGCGACATTAACGTCCTCGCGTTCGATGGTCGTTCCTGGAATGAGAAACACTTGTCGAATGTATTATTCGTGCCACAGCTGAAATATAATCTCTTCTCCGTTGGAGCCGCACTCGACAAGGGTCTGGAGCTACAATCGGACGACAAGAAATGCGAGCTGAAAAAGGACGGAAAGACAATCCTCATAGGAGAGCGATATGGTAAGCTATTTCGGATGAAGCTGAAAATCGTCTCCGAGAAAGATACCGTTGAGGCGAATGCAGCAGTGGTCTCGTTTCGTGACTGGCACGAGCGATTGGTACATCAGAACGTAAGGTATGTCAAGAACTTCTTAAAAAAAGGGGGTGTTGGAGTATCGGTCGATGAAGACTTTTTTTGTGAGTCGTGCGTCGTAGGAAAAATGCACCGCACCCCGTTCCCGAAGAGTACGACAAAAGCAAGCGAACCTGGAGAGCTCGTGCACGCGGACTTGTGCGGTCCAATGCAGGAGAGCTCAATTGGAAATTCACGCTTTTTCCTCCTACTAAAGGACGACTTTTCTCATATGCGAACGGTATTCTTCCTCAAGCAGAAATCTGAGGTGAAGAATCATCTTCGTGTCTTCTTCAAGAGGTGCGAGAAAATTATACCACGCGGGGTCAGAACCCTGAGAACGGATAACGGCCTTGAATTTATTAACTCTGAGGTACGCGAACTCACGGACAGTCTCGGCATACGACACGAAAAGACAGTTCCATATACCCCAGAGCAGAATGGAGCAGCTGAGCGCGAGAACCGAACGGTCGTCGAAGCAGCGAGGACTCTACTTTTCGCAAAGAAACTCGGCACGAGACTGTGGGCTGAGGCTGTGAACACTGTCGTTCACGTTCTAAACAGGACGGGACCGAGCACTGTAAAAGAAGTTACGCCCTACGAGTTGTGGCACGGAAAACCTCCCGACGTCGACCACTTGCGAACTTTTGGAGAAGAAGTTTTTACGCACATTCCAAAAGAGAAAAGGCATAAATGGGATCCGAAAGCCGAACAGGGATTGTTGGTCGGATTTGACGAGGAGACAAAAGGATACCGCGTCTGGTTCAAACGAGAAAATCAGATCCGAGTCTGCAGGGACGTCAAGTTCTCGCGACGACGAGACAACGAAGAAAGTACGGAAGATTATACTCTTCTTGCGATACCCAAAGAAGAAGATGCACCGAGGGATGCAGGGGCACCGGTCAACATGGAAGAGTCGGAGCAAGCCGAAGAAAATGAAGTGGTTCCGGACGAAGAAGAAATTCAAGACGAACAAGAGGCCGCCCCAGAGCATAATAACATTCCCCAAGCGGATCGGGCAACAAGTTTTCGATGGTTACCTTTCGGATATAATCTGAGAAATAGAGACACGATTCAGAAGCCCGCAAGATTTCCTCAAGCCCAGCTGAGTGTCTGTTTACTATCTGAGATAGAAGAACCGTGTACGTACGAGGAAGCTGTGAGCTCCAGGGATGCCGACTTGTGGCGACGCGCCATGGAAGAAGAAATGAAATCGCATAAACAGAATCAAACATGGATTCTTGCTCACCCACCGAGCAACCAGAAAGTAATTGACAATCGCTGGACTTTTAAAATCAAGAAAGATGCGAACGGGAGCATTGAGCGCTACAAGGCACGTCTCGTGGCGAAAGGTTTCACCCAACAACACGGCATTGACTATCAGGAGACATTTAGTCCTGTGGCAAGATTTGATTCGATCAGAGGCATTCTTGCGGTGGCAGCTTGCTGGAAGATGGATCTACGACAGTTCGACATAAAGACGGCGTTTTTATACGGCGACCTAGACGAAACAATTTTTATGCGGCAACCTAAGGGATATGAAGATGGAAGTAATCGCGTGTGCAGACTAAAGCGTAGCTTATACGGTCTAAAGCAGGCGTCGCGCTGCTGGAATCAACGATTCACTGGCACACTTAATAGGTTTAACCTGAAAGCCACGGAGGCCGACCCGTGTATTTTCGTCTCAGAAGAAGGCAACAGACGATTGATTCTCGCCATATATATCGACGACGGATTGATCGCCTCGGCAGACGAGAGAAGTATAACAAATCTGTTGCAAGAGTTGCAAAAAGAATACGAAGTAAAGACCGGTGTGGCGAACATGTTCCTCGGATTACAGATAGAACGAAAATCAAGCGGTGCTGTATTCCTTCATCAAGAGGCCTATACAAAACGAGTCCTCGAGCGCTTTAGGATGGAGAACGCGAACCCGGTGACTATACCGGCGGATAAACAACACGAATCGGACGATGCAGTGGGATCAAACAGCAAGGAAGTCGCGAATGCACCGTATCGACAAGCAATCGGAAGTTTGATGTACTTGTCCGTGGCCACAAGGCCAGACATCACGTATGCTGTTAACAAAGCTAGCCAGTACCTCGAGAAACCATCGAAGGCTAACTGGAACAACGTAAAAAGAATCCTCAAATATCTCAAGGGCACAACACGTTACGGCCTGTACTTCGACAGTGGGAGCGACGACAAAATCCTCGCCTTCAGCGACTCCGATTACGCCGGAGATATAGAGACCAGGAGGTCTACTACAGGCTACGTTCTCAAGCTGGGCTCATCGACGATCACGTGGAAATCACAGCGGCAAAGTACTGTAACACTCTCGACGACTGAGGCGGAATATGTTGCAGCTTGTCACGCAGCAAAGGAACTAGTCTGGGTTAAAAGGCTTTTCCGAGAACTAACGCCTACGGCGCAGACCAGCGTACTCTGCATTGACAATCAGAGCGCACTTCGACTAATCAAAAACCCGGAGTTTCACAAGAGAAGCAAGCACATCGACATCAAGTACCATTTCATTCGTGAGATGTATGAATCGAAGGAATTTGCCTTAGAGTACGTCCCGACGAGCGAACAGCAAGCGGACATACTTACGAAGCCCCTTGCCAGGAACGCATTCGAACAACAACGAGATATGCTACGTGTGCTCGACAAGTCAAACATAGTTTAAAAAGAAAAAAAGGGACCTTTCGCTATATCAAAGTGGGAGTGTTAAAAATATTGACTATCGCGAAAAGCTGGTCATATATATATTTAATAAAAAAAAAAAAAGAGGAAAGACGTTCCTAGGCATCTCGCTGTTATATTTTTTTGCGTGCCTTTCATTCGTCTCAGACTTGTTGACGCGTGTGTATCGTCTCCCTTTATCCCCAAATACAATTCGTTCTGTTCACCATTCTCCCTCGTGTAAACCGATTTATTCCTGGTCACCTTCAATAAAATCGATTTTTCTTTATTGCATTTTTTTGAAGTACAAGTATCTGAGAATATGTCCTGAAAATTTCAAGTCGATCCGAACAAAATTGACTGAGATATGAGCGTTGAAAGAGAAGAATCCGTTGTGTAAACGACCGGAAATTGAAACTTTAAACGCGTTTTTCTCAAAATGGAATTTCTGAAGTCGGTGACCAAGATTACTCGAACACTAATGAACCGATCTTCTTGAAATTTTGCAGGCTTATTTAATACATAAAAATGTAGTCTTTAATCGTTCGATTTTTTTTCGAAAAAAATGGCCTTTTTATAGCCAAAAAACGGCCGTTTTTTTCGTTAAAATCGAACCATTAACTTTGACTGTCCACCATTTTGTGAAAAATGAATATTTTTGAAAATCCTTCGATTAAAGACTAGTTTATACTTATATTTGACTAAATCCATCCGCATTTTTTTTCAGATGATCCACTTCGCCGCAATGTTGGTCGCCGCAAACCGTGTATATAAAAACATTATTTCATTGACGGCCATTTGCCACCAAACAATGTAATATTTTTCAATAAAAAAATTACTGTAAGTTCTTCAAGATGTGTTTTTTAAGATGGTATATTGATCGATTAAAAAAGTTTTGTAGTTTTCTTTAAAAAAATTCATGAAAAAGGCCTTTTTTGCGCTACAAGTGGGGGTAACGCCTTAAGTGAGCTTTGGTATAGTCGAGACCTGATTAAGTACTTATATTGAGATAATGATTCAACATGAATTCGTTGCGGTAAATATACCGTGCTGAATTTAATCGTGAACAAATGCGTTCGCTCTCGAGGTCTCCATTATTTCCAGACTTACATTGTTACCCCACATGTATGAGAACTGCAAATAAAATAAGCGATTGCGGTAATAAATGGAAATGTCCCACACGCGAACGGGTAAACTGACACCCTTTCTGAGAGTTGGATTGTATTTATTTGCAGCTGTGGCCAAGGAACTTACATGGTCGCGTTGAGTGCAATTATTTATGCAAATAATTGCTAACAAGCGCAATGAATAAATAACGCGTTTGAGCAAGTCTTGGAAGTTTAAGGGGGGATATAAGAGGCGAGGAAAAAATTGCTGATTTTCATTATTTTTTTTAAAGATAAGATTTCTTCGCCAATTCTTTAGTGAGACTTGGAGGGTATTTGATTACTACTTTTAAACAACAATTGAGACTTAGAGTATATTTTATTACTACTTTTGGATTGACCTGGTATTTTTTTAATAAATCTTTAAAAATGGCGGAATTATGGCACGGTATTCTGAACGAGTTGCGGCGGATGTTGTCAGACGGCGTGACACGTAGCGTCGGCGGTATTAATCTAAAAAAAATCCGACCACGACTTTTCCATCAGTAATACTCATGCGCAGAATATGAACCATGAAAAAGTGAGAAATGTTGAAAATCGATTAAATGGTACGCTTTTAAACATGAAGATTGAATTTCCCGAAAAAGTGGCTACAATTTGCAATAAAAATGCTTTTTTTAATTCTCAAAAACATTTGGGGTCATGTTTTAGATAATAAGGTTAGACAAATTGACTCCAAATTTAACCAGAAGCGGTCGATTAGTTCATTAACTATACGTCACGCCAGTCTTGAAAATGCAGTTCAGAAGACCCCTGCAATTTTTAAAGGTTAATAAATAAAAAAATGCTATATAACAGCCAAAAGTAGTGATAAAACACTAAGTCTCAAAAATGGTGAAATCTATCCTTTAAGGAGAGATATACACCTAGATGGTCGAGGTCGAGGATTTAGAAGCTATGAACATTCCGTCGACCGTAGAAGACCTACACTATGGGCCTGGTATCGATGATTCCATGTAAGTTGATAAATTGCATGATTTATTCATTCCCAAATTTTCAAACGCGTTTTTCTCAAAACCACGTTTTTCAAGTCGGTACCCAAAATGTATACACCATTATCTAGTACTTGTCATAGGATTTTTTTCCGTTATTTAGTTTTTGTTTTATAGGCAAAATAATAACTAATTTTTGGCCCGAAAATCACTATTTATGTTCAAACGTCCGCCATTTTGTCATAAATCGATATTTTCAAAATCGGCTATGACAAGTACTAGATTATAGTATCTAATTCAATAATCTTTTTGGTTTTTTTTTTCAGATGATTTTTGAAGAAACGCCAGTGGGTACCGTATACGCAGATTTTTTTACGACGCTCCAAGGATCATACAATATCCTTGTATATTTTTGATATTTTTAAATAAAGAAAATTAAACATATTTTTCAATGTATATACATTCAGATAATTAAAACCCCAATCCAAAATTTCGAATAGTTTTCCTTGAAAAAAATCACAAAAATGACCCTTTTTTCCGGCTCCTAGGTGTATATCTCCCCTTAAAAAGATCACGAAAATCAGAAAAAAAATTCGTTGCCTAAAGGAGGAAAAATTCTGTCCCTCGGAGACCCTCCAGAAACAATAAAAATGCGTGACAAAAAAGACTCCCGTTCGTAAAAAATACGACTTTAAATCAATCAGCTATTTTCTCGGTTGGCCCGGGCCAGTGATGGGCATAACTAAATTACATTGTAATTTGATTATTAATCTGGTTAAAAAGTAATTCAATTACAGAGTAACATCATTGAATTGCATTTCATTACATTGTAATTAAATTACTACGTACATTTTATGCAATACGTTACAACGTATTTAATTACAAGCTAATCTGATTAGAATATATTCAAATAATTTGTAATCTAATTACGATGTTATTATTTATGGCAAACTATCGGAGAAAATATCATCTTAACCTGTAAAGTTGGATCAAGTGTGGTGTGTGCGTGACTGTCAACTTTAGAAACACACAACTTTTGTGCCTGGTAGACACGCAAACAGCACACACTACTCCAACGTGCAATTACACGAATTACCACATGTAAGGTCCATTCACGCTCGTGAATTGCAAGAACTGTAAATCGGACTATTGTAACACGCACAATTACATTATTTGAATTAATATGTAATCGATGGATTTGTATCGGATTAGCTTTCAATTAAATTACACAGTCGGGGGAAATACCATAACGCCGGAGCCCATGTAGGTTTCGCCAATCGAACCGTAACGGCCAATACTTGGACCGATGTTGGCGGGACGATGATCGATTAACCAATTGTACGCCAATGCTCGGCTGAGTATTGACTAGCCAACATTGGTTTGCTGATAGGAGGCCAATGTTCGGCCAAATATAGACTCGCTAATCATTGGCTTGTCGATACGAGGCCGATGTTTGGCGAAGTATAGACTGGCCCATCATTGGTTTGCCAATACGAAGCCAATGTTCGGCCAAGTATAGACTTGTTCATTATTGGTTTATCGATATGAGGCCGATGTTTGGCGAAGTATAGACTCGCCAATCATTGGTTTGCCGATACGCGGCCATTGTTCGGCCAAACGTAGACTCGTTAATCATTGGCTTGTCGATACGAGGCCGATATTTGGCGAAGTATAGACTGGCCAATCATTGGTTTGCCAATACGAGGCCAATGTTCGGCCAAGTATAGACTTGTTCATTGTTGATTCATCCATATGAGGCCGATGTTTGGCGAAGTATAGACTCGCCAATCATTGGTTTGCCGATACGAGGACAATGGTCGGCCAAATATCGGCTCTCTAATCATTGGCTTACTGATACGAGGTCGATGTTTGGCGAAGTATAGACTCGCCAATCATGTTTTTGCCGATACGAGGCCAATGTTCGGCCGAGTAACGCGTGATCGAACCGCAATTCGTATATTGACGATTCATTGTTTCGCGTTGAAGTCATTGAGAGACGAGATAAATACTTTTTACGAGTCCATTGGACATTATTCTTAAGAAATATACTACCAAATCAATGCACTCATTGTTGGCCGATTCTCGAACGAGCTCATACGCGATATTCTGCCGATTTTTATGAACCATCCTACATTGACAGAAAAATTCTATTAATATTACCTAACCGCGTCTATTTATTTATTTTTTATTTGAATTAACGAGATTTTTCGTGGTATCAAATTTTTCCTATTGCATTCCATTATTGGAATTATTCATTTTAAATATATTTATTTATTCAAATTAAACTTGAACTAATGAACTAATGGTCTGTCTTTATTGCAACACACATATTAACGGGTTGTGGGGGTCGAGAAGGTGGAGAGAAAGGGATTATATATATAGGTTAGGTTTGAAAATTCTATAACATGTCATTCGATAACACACTCTAATTATCACAATGATATTAACTAATTGATATAGTTTATGTGATACAAATAATGATCAGAATCCATTTGGTATCTTATGCCATATCTGCGATTCAAATGTTACAAGCACTCGGTAGCATAGGGGCATCGTGTTTGGCTATGAGTAGGGAAGTTCAAGGTTCGAGCCCCATATGGGTGAGATATTTTCTTCGAACTAATCATTTCGAAAGACCAGGTAATGACGAATTACAATAAAGAAATAATTAATTTTTTTTTTGGCAGTGCAGGACCAATTTTGGTGATCTATATTGGGTCACAATTATCCGCCAAGACTCGGTCGATAATCGGGCCAAGCTCGAGTACCAATGATGGCAATCTTGAGGGGGCTTATTGTTGGCCGATTCTCGAATGAACTTCTACGCGATGCTCGGCCGATTCTCATAAGCCATTCTAGGGCCAATATTAATTGCGAATATCGGGCCGCTCTTATCATCCAAGGCTCGGTCGATGATCGGGCCAAGCTCGAGTGCCAATGTTGGCTAGCTTGGCGTCGAGCATCGGCCAATCATTGGCCACTACCGATCACCCTACATGGGAGGGCACCTAGTCTCGGACACTCGTGCTATCAAGACAATGTCACAGCGCGTTCCCGTAAAAAACTTACGAAAGGGGCGCGTAAGGGGAGCGTAGCGATATACAATCGCGGGCCGCGGTTTGCCACTGACGCGCGAGGCCAAAGTGGGAGCGATTGATTGCTGCGTTTGGCGGGAATTTCCTGCGTCGGGTAATATCGAGGTGAGTGTTACTGCTAAGTTTCTGCGTTTAAGTGTTTATGTCAATGGTTATTATACGTCGTGTTCCATAAATATTCGAACTTTGTTAAAGTTTTTCTTGGATTCCCAAGGGGTTTTGGTATAAAACACGTAATTTTGGGGTTTCTCTGTCCCCTGGTACTGGACACAAAGTGGTCCCTTAACGCCGGACAGTACACATGCTGCTTTTTTCTCGTAAGCATTTATACTTTTGACTATAACTGTTGTACATTGTTTGGCAGTATAGAAAAACGCACTGAAATCATAATGCAAGGGAAGAAAAAGGAAGGGCAATGGTCCAAAAAAATTGCAAACTGAGTTTGAGAGAAGCTTCGTTGCGCTACGACGTTCCGAAAAGCAGTCTACATGACAAAACATCGTTATTAAACCGTGGACTAGTTTTGCTCCAGGTGTTGTGCAGATTCTCCATAATTTGTCGCCATGGCCAGATGCTGCGAAAAAAACGATCAGTTGCTAGGAAGAGAAAAACCGAAAGAAGTGAAATTCTGACTTCATCACCGTGCAAAATTGTTGTCGAAAAAAGAGAGAATAAAAAAAAAACGTTAAGGACAAACAGAAAGGAATTGGAAAGAAGTTGAAAACAGTGAAAGAAGAAAATGAAAAAAAAACCAAAGGCGTAAAGGCCAAAGGAGAAGGTGGAGCTAAAGCGAAGAAAAAACAACCATCAACAATAACCATCAAAACAATATCCATGAAAAAACAACATCAACAATATCAAAACAAAACAATATCCATGAAAAAACAACCATCAACAATATCAACATCAACAACCATCAACAATATCGAATATAAAAACTACTTGCGTAGGTTGCCTGGAGCATTACGAAAAAGCCTGGATGCAGTGCGCCAGCTGCCGTGGATAGGTTCATGAATAATTTGCAGACATCTGAAGATGTCCGGCGCTGGGGGCTCGAAGTTACGTCTGTCCGGTACTAGGTGCCATTTGCAGTGACGCCAATTTTTTGTACCAAAGTTTGAATAAAGTTTTTAATTTCGTTCGTGCAGAGGTTGCATTTTTGTTAATTTACTTTGGTTTTAAACATTGTTGACGTAATCATAAAAAAAAATTACATTTTTCGAAGCAGTTTTTTTTTATTGTCCGGAAAGCTTAGGGTTCCGCCACTGGGGGACTTCCCCCTAATTAATTACACTTGCTATTTGTGGTAACTAGTTACTTCAATAATCTGTAACAAAGTAATTCAATTAACAATTAGAGTAGTACTTGTAATTGTTAATTTGATTACTTTTTGCCCATCTTTCGCCCGGGCATTGTCTAGGTCTACGGTGAAAAGAAAAATAATACACTGGAAGAGTAGCAGAGATTACGAAAAAAAAAAAAAAAAAATTGCAAATAGGGCGATTGAGGATCGTGATTACCGGGATAGATGCAGGGCTTTAAACGCAGCTGAGGAGAGCTCTGTGCAGCCTCATAGAATTCCACGACGGCAGGTTCAGATATCGTATTACCCAAAGCAACACCTCTCTCGATGTGTTTCGCAGGCAGCAAACGAGCCACGTATATACGCGAAACCCTTGCCGCTATTCGTTAGCATTTCTCAGTTCGCACCGTGCCCTGCCCTCGCGAGCCTCTCTAACTCGTTCGCGAATTGCGAGTGTGCGGCCGCAAGTTCTCCCAAGACAAACGGTCCACTCCGGACGATAAACCCTCGTTAATTTATCGTCGTGAAACGTCACAAACCCGTGACTCTGACCTGTTAACAATGTCTTTCTCTGTAAACCCCCGGCCCTCCCCACTTCGCTCGGCTCCCCTCGTTTTACTTTTCTCTGCCTTTTCGACCTGTGCTTCGTTCTGCATCTCGACCACACTTTGACTACGTTGGCCTCTTGTCTCGATTTCATGTTCACTGTGCAAGCCTATATCCCGCTCTGATTTGCGATCCTTTACCGATACGTGCATTTCGCGAGATACTCACCGTATATGCGAAATGTGAGGGACGGGGGCAGAGAGAGAGAGAGAGAGAGAGAGAGAGAGAGAGAGAGAGAGAGAGAGAGAGAGAGAGAGAGAGAGAGAGAGAGAGAGAGAGAGAGAGAGAGAGAGAGAAGAGAGAGAGAGAGAGAAAGAGAAAGAGAGAGAGAGAGAGAGAAATATTTTGCCGATGGATTACACGAATCAGTACCAAGCTGTCAAGACAAATGGGCGTCGTTCATTCTTAGCTATGACAAGGAAACTAAGTCACCCGCGGATTTGTTCCAACATTCCGCGTTTCCGAACTTCACGAATGGGTTACAAAAATAGAGAGTGATTCGTTTCTATTTCGTATAAACGAACGGACTGACAATAATAACCCGATAGTTGTAACAGCCCTCCGAATCAACGCACCACAATTTTGTGAGTTTATTATGATTTAGTGATATTTTAATATTTATTAACATTTATTGCGTTTAAGGGGTCTTTTCACTTTAGACTCTAAAAAAGGATATTTTCGTGCAATTCTTTGATAGGTTTATATTATCGATTTTGATGTAAAAGTTGTTACACTTAATAAATACACTTTCGAAATACATTTTTTTAAATATTTATTTCAGCCGCTATTTATAGACGAAAATAGTAGTTTAAAAAATTGTAGTTCTGCGCTGTTGGTGAAATCTCGGCGATGCCCCATGTAGGGAGATCGGTAGTGGCCAATGATTGGCCGATGCTCGACGCCAAGCTTGCCAACATTGGCACTCGAGCTTGGCCCGATCATCGACCGAGCCTTGGATGATAAGAGCGGCCCGATATTCGCAATCAATATTGGCCCTAGAATGGCTTATGAGAATCGGTCGAGCATCGCGTAGGAGTTCATTCGAGAATCGGCCAACAATAAGTCCCCTCAAGATTGCCATCATTGGCACTCGAGCTTGGCCCGATTATCGACCGAGTCTTGGCGGATAATTGTTCCCCAATATAGATCACCAAAATTGGTCCTGCAATGCCAAAAAAAAAAAATTATTTTTGTATTGTAATTCGTCATTACCTGGTGTTTCGAAACGATTAGTTCGAAGAAAATATTTCACCCATATGGGGCTGGAACCTTGAATTTCCCTACTCATAGCCAAACATGCTGCCCCTATGCTACCGAGTGCTTGTAACATTTGAATGGCAGATATGGCATAAGATACCAAATGGATTCTCATCATTATTTATATCACATAAACTATATCAATTAGTTAATATCATTGTGATAATTGGAGAGTGTTATCGAATGACGTGTTATAGAATTTTCAAACCTAACCTATATATATAATTCCTCTCTCTCCACCTTCTCTACCCCCACAACCCGTTAATATGTGTGTTGCAATAAAGACAGACCATTAGTTCATTAGTTCAAGTTTAATTTGAATATATAAATATATTTAAAATGAATAATTCCAATAATGGAATGCAATAGGAAAAATTTGATACCACGAAAAATCTCGTTAATTCAAATAAAAAATAAATAAATAGACGCGGTTAGTTAATATTAATAGAATTTTTCTGTCAGTGTAGGATGGCTCATAAAAATCGGCAGAATATCGCGTATGAGCTCGTTCGAGAATCGGCCAACAATAAGTGCATTGATTTGGTAGTATATTTGTTAAGAGTAATGTTCAATGGACTCGTAAAAAGTATTTATCTCGTCTCTCAATGACTTCAACGCGAAACAATGAATCGTCAATATACGAATTGCAGTTCGATCATGCGTTACTCGGCCGAACATTGGCCTCGTATCGGCAAAAACATGATTGGCGATTCTATACTTCGCCAAACATCGACCTCGTATCGATAAGCCAATGATTAGGGAGCCTATATTTGGCCGAACATTGTCCTCGTATCGGCAAACCAATGATTGGCGAGTCTATACTTCGCCAAACATCGGCCTCATATCGATAAACCAATAATGACCAAGTCTATACTTGGCCTAACATTGGCCTTGTATTGGAAAACCAATGATTGGCCAGTCTATACTTCGCCAAACATTGGCCTCGTATCGACAAGCCAATGATTAGCGAGTCTACGTTTGGCCGAACATTGGCCGCTTATCGGCAAACCAATGATTGGCGAGTCTATACTTCGCCAAACATCGGCCTCGTATTGACAAGCCAATGATTAGCGAGTCTATATTTGGCCGAACATTGGCCTCGTATCAGCAAACCAATGTTGGCTAGTCAATACTCAGCCGAGCATTGGCGTACAATTTGTTAATCGATCATCGTCCCGCCAACATTGGTCCAAGTATTGGCCGTTACGGTTCGATTGGCGAAACCTACATGGGTGGATCATCCGAAAGAAAAAAATCAAACGGTTTTAGATTCAGTATGTTAATGGCTAGGGCGCTTATCATACAATTTTTTATATATGCAAAAATAACAAAATGGCGGACATTTTTCGAAAAAAACAACAAAAAACGCTTTTTCTTACCATTTTTGGCAAAAAAAGTAAATATCAATATTTTTTGAGATCCTTCATATGCGCTATAGTTATAGTTGTAAAGAATATGTGGTTAAAATTTCATAAGAATCGGTTCAGTAGTTTCGAAGATTTTATTAACAAGCGGGCGAAAAACGTTATTTCGAGAAGAACGCGTTTAAAGTTTGTTTGGGTTACATAAATACATAAAAACTTTTTTTTAAATGTATTTCGAAAGTGTATTTATTAAGTGTAACAACTTTTATATCAATATCTATAATATAAACCTATCAAAAAAATTCATGAAAACAGTCTTTTATTTAGCATTTAACGTGAGAAAACCCCTTGAGTCGAAAAATCTGCAAGATAAAGAGGATGTCGATGTAATTGGATATTTAATATTCTATATTGAGCAAATTTTAAGGAAATATTCTTTAACTTTTTATTTAATTTGGGTATTTAAAACAAAAGGTAAATAAATAAAATTTAAAAATTGATTTGTCTTACTTGGATATTACAACTGTATTTATAATACGTTCATAATGACTGCTATGCTATTGTATATTGCATTCAATAATTATTCGATATATGTAATCAGTTTAATTATTCAATAATCAATTATATGCTATTTTGATATTATGATTATTTCATATTATTTTTATTGATATTTATTATTAATTATAAATATTTATTTAAATGCAAAGAATTGTCTTCCCCTCCCCATTAAGACCCCTCAAATAAATGCTTTCAAAAACAGCCTTTACTGACCCAATGCTCTCAACACTTGATGATGTTCAGTCTGATACAAATGTTATTTTCGACGCTGTTGATTCCCTCAAAAATGCAGTGCGTTCAACCTAATTGCGCACGACTTGTTCATCGTCGGATCGCTTTGTCGTGTGGCGGTAAATACGAGCGGAAATCTATAGTTGCAAGTTGCATTGTGTTCTTATGTTCTTCTTCTCATTCGTGAATGACCGACTCAGCCCGCAGGGAAATCTCGCCATTGCGATTTGATCCGCCAGTTCCTTATTCCTCATTCTTTTCCCGCTGCTGCCCCGACGATGACTAATACGCGATCCTTCGCGCTGTTATGCCAGAGTCCCCTGAGGGTTTTTCTGTCGATCCCGGGTGTCGATAGGTCGCTGTACGATCATCATACATGTCCGTACTCCTTACGCCACCGAGTGAATAATTTCTCGAATGATCCAGGATATTTGTCTTTCACTAATGTAAGAGAAAATATGCTCATTTATGTCTTTCGACGAATTGACTTTGTCATTCGGAAAGTGGATATATAATTCGAAATGATTCCTTGTTTTTGTCAATTAAAAATCGTGATAATGACGATGTTGCGTATTGCGTCTTTATCTCCTTATTTCGTTTGAAAAATTTCACGAACAAGTTGTTTTTCTTATGGTGGCTTTCCTATAGAGAAAGCTTTGTAAGCGAAATCAAATGACAATATGAACAACATAATCTCGCGATACCTCAAGATTTCAGAAAGGTACTGCGTTTACCATATCATCTATAATGTCAAAAATGTTTGAAACCAAAACTCCTAAAGGGATTGGAGGCGATTTCAATGCGGGTGATATTCAATTTAAAAAAAATTCAGACACATATTTCAGAACTTGAGAAAGTTTCAGTGATTACTGAATTATTTGAATTCGAGGAAAATCAACATTTTACGAAGTGTAAAACTGTGTATGAAAATAAAACTTCGGGTTAAGAAAACTGTTCACTTATCGCGTATAAAAAAATATCCCTGTCTTATAGGGGGCAGATACGTTCAGGTGAGGGAAAAATAAGCTGATTACCATGATTTTTTTTAAAGGAAAGATTTCCTCACTGTTTTTGAAACTTAGGGTAGTTTTATTGCTAATTTTGGCTGTAACATGGTATTTTTTAAAATCAATATTTGAAAATAGCGGCAAGTATGGCATGGTCTTCTAAACTACATTTCCAAAACTGGCGTGACGTATAGCTAAAAACTGATCGACCGATTCTGATGAAATTTGGTATAAATCATTCTAATCTTGTCTAAAACATGACACCTAAATATTATTGAAATAAAAAAACTCTTTTTGATTGCAAAATGTACTTTCTTTTCGGAAAATTCAGTCTGTTTGCTTCGAAGCGTACTATTTAATCGATGTTAAACATTTCTCACTTTTTCTTGGTTCATATTCTGCGTATGACGATTGATTAAAAAAAAATCTTCGTTGGTCGTTCTTCAGATTAATTCCGCCGACGCCACGTGTCTTCTTTAAAGACCAATAAAAAATACCATGTAACAGCCAAAAGTAGTAATAAAACATACCCTAAGTCTCACAAATGGTGAAGAAATCTTTCTTTAAAAAAAATCATGAACATCAACCATACTTTCCTCGCCTGAAGGTATCCCCCCCCCCCCCCCATGATTTTGAGAAATTCCGAAATTCTCTCAAATTATTCGAAATATTAAAAGTTTCAATGAGGCGTACACCGAGACAAAAAAATCATAGATCCAATGTCATTAAAGTTATTGAATGAAATTTCGTTGGTTCAATTGTAAAATTGTTCGTGTAAATAATCGGATTTATCAGTTCAAACAAAACGCTATTGACTTTTATAACATGATAAAATTAAAAGTTTTTTTTTTCATTCAAAATATATATTGTTAGCCGAGAACAATGTATTATTGAGACTATCTAAACAATTATCGCAAAAAAATTATATAGTTTTGAATGCATTTTCTGCAACAAACGGAAAAAGCGTTTCAATTTATAATATGACTATTGTTTCGAGTACACAAGAAAAATTGAATTTCGCTCGTTTGATTCAGATAAAATTTATATTGAGTACATATGTTATTTTATTTTTTTCACCATATACAATATTGATTTTTAAGCACATTATTCGTTAAAATATTAATATTTTATTTTGATTGAAAAATATTAAATAAATGTCTCAATTGGTTATAAAATTATGCGAAGACAAAATTTGTTTCTTGCGCATTTGGTTGAAACAACTCAACCAAATCATAGCTGAGCGCTACCGAAATTCTAGGTGTGAGGAAACCCGTCATTCTCGAAGTAACCGCTAGAAGCCGCACGCGCGCTCTCTTTTCGTAAGCGTAGCGCGAACCGAAAATCTACTTAACGCCGGAGAAACGCTAAAGAGTATCGCTTCTTGGCCTGTGGCTAGATCAAAGTGTAGTATCTGTTTTTATCAGTTGAATATCTGATATTCTCTCCACTATTATCGCGGATGATCATTCTAATGCTCACTTTTTATTTCAGATTTAAAACAAATTGCAAAACTTACGTCTCATAGCATACTTGTTTCGATGTAGTGAAGAAATAATTCATTCTATTGATTGTATTTTTGTACGAGATAAAAAATGTTGTAGCAAGCGCTTAATTATTTCATCCGTACATCTACGGCTTGTATATAGAATGATTTCAATAGAATATAATTTTTTTTGAAAGATGATGTAGATATACAGAGAACCGATGAGATTTTCAAATAAAATATTATGTTATTTGAATAAATCACATTTTCCAATATTTTATCCCATGTAGGGTGATCGGTAGTGGCCAATGATTGGCCGATGCTCGACGCCAAGCTTGCCAACATTGGCACTCGAGCTTGGCCCGATCATCGACCGAGCCTTGGATGATAAGAGCGGCCCGATATTCGCAATCAATATTGGCCCTAGAATGGCTTATGAGAATCGGCCGAGCATTGCGTAGGAGTTCATTCGAGAATCGGCCAACAATAAGCCCCCTCAAGATTACCATCATTGGCACTCGAGCTTGGCCCGATTATCGACCGAGTCTTGGCGGATAATTGTGACCCAATATAGATCACCAAAATTGGTCCTGCACTGACAAAAAAAAAATTAATTATTTTTGTATTGTAATTCGTCATTACCTGGTCTTTCGAAATGATTAGTTCGAAGAAAATATTTCACCCATATGGGGTTCGAACTTCCCTACTCATAGCCAAACACGCTGCCCCTATGCTACCGAGTGCTTGTAACATTTGAATCGCAGATATGGCATAAGATACCAAATGGATTCTCATCATTATTTGTATCACATAAACTATATCAATTAGTTAATATAATTGTGATAATTAGAGAGTGTTATCGAATGACATGTTATAGAATTTTCAAACCTAACCTATATATATATTTCCTCTCTCTTCACCTTCTCTACCCCCACAACCCGTTAATATGTGTGTTGCAATAAAGACAGACCATTAGTTCATTAGTTCAAGTTTAATTTGAATAAATAAATATATTTTAAATGAATAATTCCAATAATGGAATGCAATAGGAAAAATTTGATTTCACGAAAAATCGAGTTAATTCAAATAAAAAATAAATAAATAGACTCGGTTAGTTAATATTAATAGAATTTTTCTGTCAGTGTAGGATGGTTCATAAAAATCGGCAGAATATCGCGTATGAGCTCGTTCGAGAATCGGCCGACAATGAGTGCATTGATTTAGTAGTATATTTGTTAAGAATAATGTCCAATGGACTCGTAAAAAGTATTTGTCTCATCTCTGAATGACTTCAACGCGAAACAATGAATCGTCAATATACGAATTGCGGTTCGATCATGCGTTACTCGGCCGAACATTGGCTTCGTATCGGCAAAAACATGATTGGCGAGTCTGTACTTCGCCAAACATCGGCCTCATATCGATAAACCAATAATGAACAAGTCTATACTTGGCCGAACATTGGCCTCGTATTGGCAAACCAATGATTGGCCAGACTATACTTCGCCAAACATCGGCCTCGTATCGACAAGCCAATGATTAGCGAGTCTACGTTTGGCCGAACATTGGCCGCGTATCGGCAAACCAATGATTGGCGAGTCTATACTTAGCCAAACATCGGCCTCGTATCGACAAGCCAATGATTAGCGAGTCTATATTTGGTCGAACATTGGCCTCGTATCAGCAAACCAATGTTGGCTAGTCAATACTCAGCCGAGCATTGGCGTACAATTGGTAAATCGAACATCGTCCTGCCAACATTGGTCCAAGTATTGGCCGTTACGGTTCGATTGGCGAAACCTACATGGGATAGTATTGTAACATTCTCATATATCGGTGGCACTCCGCGATCAGACATTTATTTGAATCAACCAATATATTTTTGCGATTCAATTGGTTTTTTTCTCCGTGTAACTCTCACATTGATTTTCTTCAAATTCATGCCGTGCTTCTTGGACCTATTTATGGATAAGAATCTTCATTCTCATATTCCAAAATTCATTGAAAGCACGTACATCCGGACATGTTTATAGAATCCTTATTTTCCGAACTTTCGAAACATTCCTATTTTCGTTGCGAAAAAAACGCCACAGAAAAAGTTTCCCCCGAACGAAGTTTCCGCTCCGAGACAGTGAAGAAAACTTGGCGAACTTCATCTGAAGGAATAGAGAGAGAGGCCTAGCCAACCCGCATTCTCCTGTCCTTCGGAAGAATCTTGGAAAACAGTCTAAAGTTGGTTGATTGGCACCTGCGAACTTGAGGATACGGTACAGCATTGTTCTCCGAGCCTGGTGTACCGAGAGTATATCGCTCTGCGCGGACGAGCAAATTTCACGGAGGCCAATGCTTGTGTAAAGGTGGTGTGCGGCGCATCGGGAAATCGTGACTGCACCAAGGTCGTAGGTCGGCGCGTTGCACCTTGCACCTCTCCACCTTCGGGCGAGCAGAGTTCACACCCGCTAGGAACGGAGAAGTGTCTGAGGCCTCGGGGCCGCGAAGGTTGAAATTTAATACACGTGCATAACTCTATATGCGGGCATATCGCAAGTACAACAACGCCAGGGCTTGGGCGAGCTTACGCAGCTCACAGGGAACATCCCTCAGGTGTCGTCCTTCGATTTTGTTGAAACTTATATATGTTATGAAGCATTGAAAACTAAGCGACACGTATTTTTTATCGGCGGCAAAACGGTTTCAAGGGGTGAAGAAACCAGCCCTCGAATAGGGGTGGTTCACCCCTTAATAATTTTTTTGTCGATAACTCTCTAGTGGATTTTTCGTCGCTTAGGATTAGAAGAACTTTTGGTTTTGTTCCATGGTAATCGGTCAACTGCTTGTGGGTGAAACTGCAATATTACCCCTTGACATACCTTTCTTGGCTGGTTTCACCCCCCAGAACCGTTTTTCCGCCGATGAAAAAAACACGTGTCGTTCAGTTTTCAAAGCTCCATAAAGTATATAAGTTTCAACAAAATCGAAGGACGACACCTGAGGGACGTTCCTTGTCAGAGAGCCTGGCGGCCGAAGAACTTTCAGAGGAACTTTCCTTTTCATGAGATCGAATGAGATCAATTGTTTCGAGCGGACCAATTGCGAGGAATCTTCCATCCTTAGGGTTGATTTTTTATTTCGATAGTCGTAAGACATTTCGCAAGTTATCGAAATGTTAATCGAAATTTTATAATCGGAAATCTTGGGCCGCGTTCGTCATACTCGAGCAGCCGATCCTCCCGTACGTATTCAGCTCTGACAAGTATCGATATCGTTCCTGGGCGTATTTATACCCCGCGAACAATGAGATACGCGCGCACATAATACACACTGTACGTTATACTGTTATTATATACGTGCTCGCACTTTACCGTACCGATGCACCCATGAATCCAAGTGCAACGCGATAAATCAGCTCTTAGCGTTATATGTACGCCCGCTGGAGAGAATATCGTAAATGTCCAGCGAGAGCGACGGATGGACACGAGTTCACGTAGAAAACGAGCGACGGGACCACGTGGATGTTGGATTCACACATGTTCGTATCCACGTGTGCGCACACATACACGCGTATATATACATCTGAGGTTACGTCGTCGGGCTTGAGATTCAGGTGTACGATAATCTGAGCGAGAGGACTTTGCTATTCGTATTATTGCCTCGAGAGAGTTCGCAATGTCCACCATGCGAATGTCATGTTACCCGAGCGGCATTTATTTCTTTTCGTCCATTTTATTTTTATCCATTTCACTTCCATCTTATGCTGCACTTCGCGAAGTATGAAGAACCTTTCCCTTACCTTGGACAAGTTGATATGTCACAAGTGTGTGAAGCATGTTCGGAATATCGGTTCGTTCTCTTTTTCCGTTCTTTGCGATTTAAACAATTTCTCATACCCGGTGCCGCGTTCGATTCTTCTCTCTCTCTCTCTCCCCCCTCTCTCTCCCCCCTCTCTCTCTCTCCCCCCTCTCTCTCTTTCTCTCTCTCTCTCTCTCTGTCTCTCTCTCTGTCTCTCTCTCTCTCTCTCTCTCTGTCTCTCTCTCTCTCTCTCTCTGTCTCTCTCTCTCTCTCTCTCTGTCTCTCTCTCTCTCTCTGTCTCTCTCTCTCTCTCTCTCTCTCTCTCTCTCTCTCTCTCTCTCTCTCTCTCTCTCTCTCTCTCTCTCTCTCTCTCTCTCTCTCTCTCTCTCTCTCTCTCTCTCTCTCTCTCTCTTTCTTGAACGTCCACCAAGTCGGAGCGGCGCTGATCAAAGAGTCGGCCAAACGTCTGAAACGCACTTGAGATGGGAGACACCGAGTGTGCAGAAGACTGGACAACTTGTCGACGTAAACTTTTGTTCCGTGGCTTGCCTCGTACTGGCCTGCAGGTACGCGCGTCTCAATACGTGACGAGCACCGAGGAGAGAGAAAGAGAGAGCCGGGGAAAAAACGACTCTGATGTGTCAGCGTGAGGATAATGCTCGATGAAGAGACACGCAGAATCGTCGGTTGTCAGTCGATGTGCAAGTGACTCTATCTTCGTCGGTCGTTACGAGAGAGAATGAGAGGCTCGAAAAATCTGCAAGATAACGAGGATGTCGATCTAATTAGAGCTTGCTTCGTTAGATGGGATCATACACGAATGATCGAGAAGTTTTCTCTCTCGGGCCATCAACGAGTGGTCACCGCTCGTACGGAGATACCAGAATTATTAATCTTTTATTCCAACGGGAAGCAAACTTTTTCGAACCCTGTTTGCACTTACTCGGTTTCGCTACGTTGGACGTATCCACCTCCCAGGTCGCGGTTTGTTGCTCGCGGAACAACCCGTTGGCATCGAAGCATAAAGCTACGCTTTATCAAAGATTTTAATATATAATCTGGCTGAACCAATATCTGGCGGAATTTTCGTGATTATCGAGGAAAACCTCACTGGGGTGGCCAAGTAATCGTCACCTTAAGCAGATCGCTCGACTGCAAATTTTTACATCTCAACTTCGAAAGTGAGTGTAAGTTACGTTGTCATTTTTGATCAGTTTTTTTTAAATTACGAAAAAGAACGTCGTTGTGAAATTCCCGTGCCTGGTATAGTTTTGGAGAAAGTATTTTGTAGCCACCTGGCGGATTGTTGGCGGAATACATTCAGGTAATGTCTTCCCGGCCAGAACATTGATATTTCCCAACCTGGCGACAAGGCATTCAAAAACCACGAATGACCTGCTTTACTTTTTTGCCTTGTAAAATAATTTAGCTATTCATGCTCAAATCATTAGTCATCGTGATCCCGTTATTTGTAAAAAGCATTGTTATTCTCGTCGATTATCATTGATAAAATGAATACTTTTAATGATAAATAGAATTACAACAGATGTATTAGTTTCATCCCAATCAATTATCAATATCTTTGATGAGGCGAAAAGCAAAGTAAATAGCTTTTTTTTAGTTCTTAAGCACTGGGTCCGCTTTTCAGAACATGTCAATGTTCTGGCCGGGTAGACATTACGGAAAGGTTTACTTGCCCGCAATGTATCCCACTAGTAATGTCCCACTAATCGCTACATGCTACCAAACAGCTTTAACTAATTATGCAAAGGCCCGTAGGCCTTTGTTGACTCGATTCTGTCTGCATATAAGACTGCAGAATAATTTTTAGTCGCTTAGTCACAAACTTTTTGCTTTTTACTCAAACATTTGACAAACACATACATATATTTCTCTTACATACAACTGTAATAATTTTAAAAATAAAACGAATTATGGCTATTACGTCAGAATTGTAATTTTTATTTATTTTTAATAATTATAAAGAACTATTTTATCATAAAATAATTTTTAATATTTTCCCGGTCGAGTAGTGTTCACCTGTATTCGAGACGTACCCAGTTATCGGCATGGACCCAGTGAATTCTTCAGACAATGCTAATTACGGACCCAATATTGCTTTCTTGATTTTCTATTAATTAATGATCGAGTCATAAGATTTATTTGCCAACCTTGTCCTGGTTATCGATAGCCATGGCAATTAATCGGCAGAGTGTTTACATTGCTGAACCAGTAATCATCATATATGAAAACTCGTTGAAATTAGCATAAAATTATAAGTTTCTGTGGTCTACAAAAAATTAAAATGCTCATTTATTACTCAAAGATAAACTTGCCTCACGCAGTTCTCCAGGCATTCTCAAATCACCCGAGATGTAACTAAAAAATGAAGGATTCGGTCGAAATCGCAGATAGACGCCGTAGCTGAATATATTTGATTTCAATATTCTTAAATACATATACTTATGAATGTGAGAATGTAATACAACATAGTAACTACCTTCTGGACGTGAATATATCATAGATCTGGATGAACGACTGATTCTTATCTTAAAATATTGGGATGTTGAATAAGTCCTTGCTGTTTTGCGTGAAAATTGTTTGTTGAAATTGTTGTTTAGACTATACTGAGTCTAAACTAAATAAAAAATAGTTTAATGTATGTAATTTAACGTGCGGTTAGATGAGCAAGACTTTCACACTAAAGGTTGTGTAATTTTTTTTGTTATTTAGCACCAAGATAAACCATTTCTAACAATGGATTAACGAAAACTGAATTTTTGTAAACATTTAGAACAAAAAATCCTCTTCTTGCCCATCGTAAACCATGGGCCACTAATCTCGTGACGTAAATGTGAATAGGCATAATTATGAATTACTCAAAATTTCATTGTGAATTGTATAAAACATTCGTTGTCGTAGTTTTTTCATAATGATCATCGATAATTTTATACTTTTTCAAGTTGGTAGTAAAACAAAAGTTGTTCTACTTTACGGAATAAAAATATTAAAATACATAATTTTGCCGTTTAATTATATATTTCAAAAAAATAGCATATACAGAATAAATATGTACTACGTATGCATTTTTTTAAGGTTCATTGAAAAAAAAGCATAAACCGCCATTTGACTCAACTGAATCGCTCCAACATCCTTAACACTATAAAAAAAGTGGTTTACACTTCGGCGAAATGACATACACTGCGACCTCTATTATCGGCACAGTGGCGGGATCAGCGCCGCATTACACTTGCAAAAATGAAGTTTGCGCACCATCCAGTCAAGCCGACTCTGCGCAGCTGACATAGCTGATAGTAGTCCTCAAAGCCATCTCTTATTGTCTAGCATGGTTCGCACCTTACGATAAGGCCTGACGCTTCTCCCATCATGCGTTACGCCGATCGATATTCGGCACATGGTGGGGGTCTGTTGCATCTGTGGAGGTCCCGATAATAGAGGTCGCAGTGTACACTGAATTTCAAGCTTGCTTATCGTACTTCTTTATAGATGCGTTACCATCTCAAACTACACGCACGCAGTTCTGGTAACGCGATCTTTTGGAAAACAGCGAGAACTTCTCCAACGTCCTAATACTCATTTGACGTATGGACTTCTCCAACGTCCTAATACTTATTTGATTATGTGATGTGTAACGACCCTAAGACTCTGACGTCTACTATGCCAACCAACTTATTCTAATTCTATTTGAATTCAACGTTTTTACATTCAACAATCGAGTCGTCCAATGGGATCCTGTCAAGAAAAAAACAAACTTTACCGTCGAAAACGAGGAAAAACATCAATGTCTATATTTCACGGTTCGCAGCTCGTAAAAAAAGCTTGTGTGTCGACTAGTCAGTGGAAATGCACCCTCAAAGAAACCTTTTACTCTGCTACTCGAATGCTCGAGTAGTTTCTAATGGATAACTTGCACGACGATTTGTAAAAGCGATAAACCTCTTCGGCTTTCCTTGGTCGACGAGCTTTGAGATTGTCTCGATCGGAAGAGAATCGTCAGGGATGAACGTGCGGAAGTGCAATAAATGCCGTTTCCACTAGGCTCGTACGTTCCGAGGTTTATACCATTCTCCGGTGGATTGCCGCGCTTCTTCTAAGCTGGATCTTCTTTCCGGTTCAGCTAAGGATACCTAATCCTACAAGTAAGTACAGTGTACATAGGCCGCATCGCGATAACGTTCTATCGCCCTGAAAAAGACATTGAGCGATAAATAACTCGAGTGACTTTCTTTAAGCCAAAGTAGTGGGAAGGTATACCCCGGCGCTATCTCGACGAACGAGCCGCTCACGGATTAGCGAACATTGCCGACACAGCACCACCGTACGAGATCCACGGACGGCCAACCTCTCGTTCGCTTGTATATTTGAATTCAGATTTCTTTTTTTTCTTCTTCTTTTGCATACATTGCACAAACATTCTATTGAATCTGCGAACAGATCACTCTTGCAATTGCTCGCACTCTCGGCATCGAAACATTCGTGTTTTTATTCTTTCGTGTCTCGTAAACAACGACAATGGAATTATTATGCCATTAGATGTTTGCAGGATTTTTTCCGCCCCATTGTCTTCTCGCCCCTTGAGTTTACGTCTGAGTTATCATAAATCACGCATAAATGCGTTATGTTCGACGCGCTTTTTAACGAAGAGATATTCGCGTTTTATGTACGTGGATTGTGTAGTCATTTGTTTGGAATCGAGGGAAAGAGCTGGCTAGGCTTTGTCTCCATTATTTGTAGATGTTTACATAGGGTTTTTTCTTCTATTTGCCGAGATGTCTGTGGCATTTTGTATCGATGTGCAAAAAGAATTGTATTTTTTTTACTGTATTCTTAAGGGGTCTTCTCACTTTAGACGCTAAGAAAGGCTATTTTCATGAATTTTGATAGGTTTATATTATAGATATTGATATAAAAGTTGTTACATTTAATAAATACACTTTCGAAATACATGAAAACATTTTTTTATGTATTTCTGTAACCCAAACAAACTTTGAACGCGTTTTTCTCGAAACAACGTTTTTCGACGGCTTGTTGATTAAATCTTTGAAACTACTGAACCGGCCCTTATGAAACTTTAACCACATATTCTGTACAACTATAGCTATATCGCATATCAAGGATTTTGTTTAATTTTGATATTTACTATTTTTGTTGCCAAAAACGGTGAAAAAAACACGTTGTTCGTTTTTTCGAAAAATGTCCGCCATTTTGTTATTTTTGCATATATAAAAAATCGTATGATATGCGCTATAGCCATTAATATACTGAATCTAAAACCGTTTGATTTTTTTTATTCGGATGATCCATCTCCGATATTTCATCATCAGCGCAGACGTACAATATTTTTAAGACATTTTTTCAACTACCATTTACGTCCATAAATAGTGACTTAAATAGATACATTTAAAAAAAATGTATTTCGAAAGTGTATCTACTAAGGGGCCAGTCCATTTTGGAGCCACGAAAATTTTTGGAAAAATCGCGAAAATAGCCTCTTTTCGAGGCTATTTTCGCGATTTTTTTAGGATTTTATAAAAGATATAGATGTAAAAGTTGTTGGGCTTGATGAATAAAATCTTGAAATACATTAAAACAAAAATTTATTCATTTTTATTCATTTTTAAGTACAAAAACTATAGTTTAACGTAACGCCTCAAAAATAGGTGGACTAGGTAGCTCCATCACAACTCGGCAACGGCTTGCCTGAGACAAAAAAGTCAAAGTCCATTAGATTCAGTATGACACCAGCTACAAAATAACCCTCGAATATAAAGTTTTATCAAAAATTAAAAAAATGGCGGATGAAAAACGAAAAAAAGTAAAAAAACACGTTTTTTTCGCATTTTTCACAAAAAAAAGAGTAAAAATCAAATTTCAAAGCCATCGAGGGTCATCTTGTTGCGAAACATGTTCACAATATGTGGTTCAAATTTCAAGAGAATCGGTTTATTAGTTTTAGATATACGATGGAGCTAGATTTTGAAAACGTTGTTTCGAGAAAAACGCGTTTGAAGTTTTTACTATGAAAAACTCTTACCTAAACTCAATCGGCAATTCCTGCACCGTGCAAAATCCCTTCTGATTGTTCATCATCGTCGATTTCTTCAAGTCTTGCTTGCTTTCGATTTTTTGAAATTTTCAAAATGGACTGGCCCCTTCAATGTAACAAGTTTGATATCAATATCTATGATATAAAAAGATGCAAAAAAAGATGAGATAGTCTTCTTTAGCGTCTAAAGTGAGAAGACCCCTTAATCGAGGACTATCGATTGCGTTGGCAGAATTAGTTGACGTTTCATTTAATATTAACGTATATGACTTCATCCCTTTCACTTTCAACCTACACTTGTGACTCTTTCCGCTTCCTCGCAGACCGCCCAGAGTATTTCGCACAGCCACTTCCCTCGTGCACCGTCTCTTGTACGAGGGCACAGGGAAACTGTGGAAAACCAGGTTTATCAGAGAGAGAGTGAGTTAGCTCTGTTACAACTGGAAACAAGCCAACTGAACGGTCACCCATCCCAGCCTTTGGCCAGACTAACGCTTGCTTGACATCGAAGATACGACCACTTGCATTTTCTTCGGATTCTAATGCGATTCCATTATCTGGTTGAAAATAAAGTATCAAATGCGATCGTAATGTATACGCGATATTTCCCATGCTCGAACTCAGCCATGTTCGACGAAATCCAAGATTCAACGTGCGCATCATCCTTAGGGCTCTCCGCTATCCGGCAATGCGACAATGTTTAGATATCTATTTACACCGTTTGACTTTATTTTTCCCCGATGTTAGAGAGCGAAAGAGCAACTCGAAGCTCATGCCTCCAATGCTTTCGTGTAATCCGCTCACAGATTCTCCAGCAAACTCGCCTTTTTGCGTCGATAGGTGTACTCGGACACTTGGCACTGCGTTAAACTAGATAACTCGTCGCGCGAACTTACCGATGTCTTTGAACGAAAAGACCGCGGCGAGGCAAGCATCATTATGCAGGCGGGGTCTGGCAAAACGCAGAGGTAAGTGCCCGCTAATAGGGGACAGGCACCATAGATCGGATTCTTTTATTTGAAATTTTTAAACAAACAAATAGGTAATTGCTAGGATTTTTTAATTTCACGATTCTATGATCGACATGTCATATAGGAACAAGATGCTAATAAGTATTTTACACATCACATTTGAATATTGAGTTATAAAATGATTTACAAAAAGTAACAGAAATCGTGTTTTTTAAAAAGGTTGCCTATAATCGCATATCTAATATAAGGGCTCAAACTCCATTTTTCGTATATCTGATATTAGGGAACTAGTTTTATAGAAAATAAAACATCACGTTTATTGTTTTAACCTTCGAATTATTATCAAACAATCAGTGTTTATGAGCTCATCTTTGATTAGACAGGAACATTTTGGGAAAAACGGATATCTAATATTAGGCTCGCTTAAGTATCCGATATTAAGCGATCATCACAGTGCAACGGGTCGAAAAATAGCTGATTTGAGCGATTTTGTTTTCGATGGTTAAAATACGCTAATCGGTCTGATTTCTTTTTGTCAAATCAGAGCAATCATGAAAGCAGAAAATAAATTTTGAAACGTTTATTTTTCTTTATTTTTTATATTTTTTTAATGTTTTAAAATGTCTTCGAAAAAGGGAGTGCTCACGGTGTACACGGTTGTGACCGTAAATATTATCCGAAACAAAATTTGTAAAAAGATTATTAATCAGTATGAAAGCCGCTGTCTTGCTATGGAGGTTTTTAAAAATCAAAATTGACAAAATGGCGGTGGTTTGAAAAAAAAGTCTCGAATTTAGCCCATTTTTCGACAGTTTTTAGTTTTTTTAAATATGAAGATAAAAAAAAGTTTCCATAATAAGATAAAGAATGGCGTGAATAAGGTTGTGTCAACATTTGAGACGGATAGATTAAAAACTCTTCCTTTGAGAGTGTACACCGTTTTGAAGACGACATTTCGAGACATACGCGTCCCCAAACTTCGCCCCAAAAATTCAACAGCATGTTTATAATCGTCTATACTATAGGATGATGCAAAAAAATCAATTTAAAAAAAATGTTACACTGTGTTGTGAGATGGCCGAATATGAATAGTAATCTTTGTGCATACATTGCTATTTTTGCGGGAATTATATATATTAAGTAAAACAGATGCTATAATAGTTAATACATAATGATAAAAACATGAATCATTTGGACTTATCTCACTGAAAAAAACCACTTTTTAAGTCAAGAAATAACTTTGCATACTGGTGAAAAGTAACATCTGTTCACTGTTGTGCCACTTTTGTTGCTAGGCAATATAAAGTTTTGCAGTGGTAATATCTTACGACTAGTTATAAGTGTATAAAATTGAAAAAAAGGATGTCGCTATGGGAAAACTCGAGATAGTGCACTATTCGATATTAACCAGCTATCCGATATGTGGTGCTTCTCCCCTACTGTCTCGAACATACATTGTCAATGTACTCCGTATCGACTGTTTTAAAGCAATAGTCTCACATTTTTGGATAACCAAAGAATAAAACGTTTCGTTAAGATTCTTCGGTTATCTTTAAGGACCTGCAATCACAACGGTGTAGTCGGAAACGAAACTTTTTTGGGAATTTTTTTTTTTTTGAATACTGAAAAAGTGATTATAATGACGTTTGGAGGGTTTATTTTACATGCGTTGACGTATACCAATAATTTTATGAAAAAGAATACAAGGTGGTGGCTCAGTCGTAGCAAGACTAAGAGGGTTTTTTAGGTGCTCTGCGGGAGGACGGAGAACTTTTATGGATCAGCACCTAGAACAAAGAAATGTCGTCATTTACATTAGTTTCGGTAGAAACTACATACGATTATCGAGAAATGTTTTTTTTTTTGCAAACTGGCTTCATTTGGAATACATTTTTTTGTTTTTCGCTAAAAAGTCGGTCTTAATTTGTTTATAAAACCGAGAATTGTTGATGAATCATAAAAATCGTGGGTATTTCTTTAGAAAATCTATCTACGAAGCTACAATCAAAATTTCAAGTAAATCGAATGGAAACTGCCCGAATGATGCGTTCTCCTGATTTTAAAAACGTAGTTTCGAGAGAAAAAACGCCCTCAATGTTTCAAACATGAATTAGGAGCTATCCACACGACGAAATTGAAGCTCTTATTTGAATTCAGTGTATACCTACCAAGGCCTTTCGATAGTAGGTCTTCAGTTGTTAGGTCCTCGTATATTTTTGTACAACGACTGGACTAAACGTCTCCAAATTGCTACTGCCTAAAAATAATTACCAAAAAATTCGCGCATAATTCCTTTTGTATATCATTCTTACAATGTTTACTTCATTTATGCCAATAAACAGAAGGTCAAACATTTTTTTCTACTCAGATGTAACTACCCAACGGACACGTGCATGAGATCCGCGTTGTGATCGAAAGATAAATATATTCGGACCTTTGTCTACTTTATTGAAGAATTTTTAATACCCTAACATTATATGTACATAGAATCATCGTTATCACAGGGAGATCACATATCTTCCGAATGATAAATTGTACACATTGCACAGGAGTGCTGAACGAAATGACATAACGCGATCGTATTTTCGTCATTAGGGGTATGAGAAGTACATCGAATCGTCGGAAAGGCCGTTACAAGCTTGGTTTGCGTTTGCACGAAGAGTGCACCGAGTTTCATGAACCCTCGTTGTATAATCCAGTATAATCACCCTGGAGGAAAGATCGGGTCGTTTCCGTGCAAGTATACAGGACATCATAACGTCTTCTGTGGCGGCGGTGGCGGTAATAGGTACGGGCAGCACCAACATACGCGTGCGCAAGCCTAAGTCGTGATATGACAGTGTATATGTAGGTTTCTCTCTCTCTCTCTCTCTCTCCCTCTCTCTCTCTCTCCCTCTCTCTCCCTCTCTCTCTCTCTCTCTCTCTCTCTCTCTCTCTCTCTCTCTCTCTCTCTCTCTCTCTCACTCTCGGTGAGTGTATCGGTGTGAAGTTGCGCGTACAGGTATGTGCATTTATACGCGATATTGGAATAAAGGCAGATACCGGATGCGGGATAATACACCTCCATGACGATGAAGGCCCCGAGGCTCGTATATAGCTATAAGCCATGTATCCCAACTTGCACAAGAAACATTGTAAGGAAACATGGAGGTGAGAGGGACTAAGCAGAGAGAGAGAGAGAGAGAGAGAGAGAGAGAGAGAGAGGTACGTTCCATTACATCGGCACGACCGTGGTACCTATCTTTGGCCGATGTTCACCACCAGAACAACGTCATATCGCACGCAGTAATTGGCTTGCATTGTTTGTTCGCGCGCATTTTCATGCTTCGTCGTGTTACACCGCTTGCTGAGATCCAGCCATACGGTGTCGATTAACCATTATCCATTCGACGCTTAATACCTGCATATACGTTCTCCAACTTTGTGGATCTCCGCACTCGTTTAGCACGACGCTGCGCCCTTGCCAATTTTCGTGCTCCTAATTCTTGAACTCTTCCGGCTCCAAGTGCCAACTGCGCGCACCAAGTGCATTAGCGACGGACAATAGTTTCAATTATACCGAAGACCTTCATTGGGACTCAATGTCGACCTGCTTGGCTGTTCTCGATTAGGGGAATTAGGGACAAGACCATGGTGCGGGCCAAGATGAATCATAAGCCTAGTTGCTAAACAGTGTGGGCGAGTACAGTGCTCCCGTTGGAGTTTTAAGAGGCGGCGGGGAGGTGAATGAGTGTGAAAGTATCAGCTGTGGCGGAAGCACGCGTCTCGAGTGTGAAAATATTATCGATTTTTTGACAAAACGATCTAATTTTTAATAAAGTTTATCATTGTTTCGGTTCATTTGAGTTGCTGATATTGATAAGGGGCAGGTATGTAAACACAATAAAAGTGTTAACTATGAATATAATAAGAACGGTTTGTCAGAAATTTTCAAGGTTATTGCGTATTTTTTTTGTTGATTTGTTAACGGTCTGATGGGGCAAGATGAATACAAGCTATCACAAAGCCGCAATATTTTACAACGTCCCTCTATCTACGTCAGAGGGACGTGTTGAAGGTATAAGCAAGGGTGAAATAAAAAAAAACTAATAGGGCCTTTGATTCCTCTTCAATCGGTGTTTCTACCAGATGAAGAAGAAACACTAACAAATTATTAAAAAGATATGGAAGCAGGATTATTCGGACTAAATACTACATAACTTAGACGGTTGGCTTATCAAATTCCTGGTATTGAGAATGAAACCATTTTTACCCTAGCAGATATTTTGCTCCGGTTATAAAAAAGGCCTGATCAGACTTCCTGATTTCTTTTTCCGGCATTGATCAGGATTTTTTATCAAGCCCCGATCATTTTTGAAACGCAATCCCTGACTCGGTTGAATCAGGGTAAACAAATCAAGGGCTGATCAGGGTAAGGTTGAAAAAAAATGTTTTCTCTAAAATACCAAGAGGTGCTTTTAGAGAATTTATTCCCGTTGACAAAACCCACTTTAGCTCGCTGTACGATCATTTGTTCATGAGATATTGATGATCTACGAAAAAAGCTTCTTTTTTCTTTAAACGTCGATATCTCAGCGACAAACGGTCGTACAGAGGTCCAAAAACTACCATTTTGAAGCTGAAGAATCCGGCTACATGATTCCAGTATTGATCAGGCTCAAAAAAGCTTATTTGGCCCGTGGATGATTTAAAAAACATCGAAAATTTTTGCCTCGCACTATTTCTTAGTTTTACGCCGAGCGTGATGCTGAAAAAAATATTTACTGGCGAGATTCGTAAACTAGAGATTTCGAGCTTGGAAACCCAATTTTTTTTACGATACGACCATTTTTCACGAAGTTACAGCTATTCAAAAATCAATGAAATTTTTTTGAAAGTTAACTGTTCCCTTAATTTTTGTAAGGAGTGTATACTGACAAAATGTATTATTTCGTCTTTCATAATAAAATATCGCACTCTCTATCTCTTGTGTCTGACGTTTCTTAACAAAAAAATACATGTGATGTTGGGGGGCTAGAAACCTCACCACATATCATGGGAGAGGGAGGCTCAAAAAGTCACCTAAAAACCTCACGTGATTAATGGACGACTCCTATATATTTTTTAAACAAAACCTATATATATATATATAAATATAAATATAAATATAAATATATATATATATATATATATATATATATATATATATATATATATACACACACACACACACACACACACACACACATAGGTATATATATATAATCCTCTTTTCATTTCGGTGACATAAGAGACCACACGAATTCCTATAATTATTTGTTGTATCACATAAACTATATCACTTAGTTAAAATTATTGTGATAACTCGAAAGTTTTATCGAATATCATACTATAGATTTTTAAGCAAAACCTACATATATAATCCTCTCTCTCCGCCCCTATCTACCCCCGTCCCCTTCGATGTGTGTACTGCAATCAAGAAGGACCATTAATTCAATCAAACAGAAAAATGTTTGTCACGACGAAAATTCTATTTAATTTAAACAAAAAGAGAATTAAATGTACAATTTTAGTGAGTTGAACGAAATTGTTTTTCGAACAAAGGAAACCGAATCACAGATTTATTAAGAATAAATAAAATATTAGAATAATAAAAAATGTACGCATAGAATGGATAATATGTCGCGACGTTTTGATGACGCGCTAATATCGATAGTTCGTCTGGTGTTTGATAAAAGTTTAGGCGTGTGTAAAAGGCGCCAAACTGTATATAGGTCCAGCTACTTGATGATTGCTTGAAGCTAGCTTGAAGGTAGTCTGATTAGGCAAATTTATGCAAGCCGTAAATCCGTTTGCCTGACCATCGCCCGAAGCTGGCCGGATCAGGCAAATCAAGGCACACCGTAAATAAGGCCCCGTACAACAGCGTGATCAGGTTCGATTCAATGTCGGCAAATTTCTACTCGGGTACATGCGGAAGATGCCAGTAATTCTTGTCCCGTCATGCTCTCAGCGCTGTTTCATTTTGCCCCGGATATGAAGTAAGATGGGAAAAATGAAGGTTTAATTAAAAATATATATATCGTATGCTAACAATCAGAATGACTGATTTTTTTATTTCCAAAATTAAAAGGTTAATAAGTGTTGATCAACTCAAAATAATACTTATAGTTGACTGATTCATATGTTTTATTTTATTTGAACATGACCTTAGCGTTCTCATATTGTCTCTACTCCCGCTACTCGTAATACGATCGCACCCCAATGAGTGCAGCAAGTAGGGCAGTAAAAGGTAAGTCGGACAATCTTGCAAAATCAACATGTCGTGTGTCAATAATGGTGTATTTTTACATTCGACAGGGAAAAGTGACAACCTTGATGACTTCAATTCTACTAGTATCGAATTCGAATATCTTTAAACGTGAACTCATGTTTGGGATCAAGTTGTCAGGAGGGAATATCAATCTTGAGGTTGTCATTTCCGTCGTTTCTGCCACACATACACGGGCTAATCTCTAGAACGTCCGACGTCAAGCTTCATATATCAGCCTTTCGCCTTTGTCTCTGAGCGCGGGGATCTAACCTGTTACTCGATGCACTGCTATTGTACTCCGGTGAAATTAGCTCAGGTTGTGTTCTCCGATCGCTGCGTGGACTTTCAGCCGGGTCGAAAAAGTTTAGCGGACCGGAGAACAATATTCTTGTTATCGACGGATGATCTCTACCGTCTATATTGTGTATTTAGGTGTATACATGTATATCGTCATGTGCGTATGTACATCTATAATTGATGTACAAGCCAAAATGCATGTACAGTGCTGACCTCCCGCCTCCCTTATTTCACATTCGTGCATCGCACGGCTTATGGAAATTGGAAAGTTGCACTCGGACGCTAGTACCGATCGGATCCTTTCGATATTCCATGAAAATCCCACGTTGGAGGTATCCGTATCGACGCAACAACACCCTCGAGGGAATTGAAATCTCTCATTGTCCCGAGACAGCACTGAGGCATTTTTCGCTCATGCATATTATTGTTTTCTGCGCTGATAGAAATCGTTATTGGATTTAAAAAAATGGCGATCCGAGTAAGGAAGAGAGAACAATCAATATGTGATATAATATAATGATGATGTATGCAGATTGAATGGAACTCGGCAGCGTCTCCAGGCACAGTAATTACACGATTTGAAATGCTCGAGGATGAACTTCGATCGTCGTTGGGTACCTGAGGCGTTACATCTGAGTAGAAAAAAAATGTTGACCATTACTTTTTATTGGCTTAAATGATGGCATAAGCATTACAAAAATGATATACAAAATGAATTATGCGCGTAGCGTTTTTTCTTTTGATTTTCAGACCTCATTTTCCGAAGTGTCTTCGAAACGCACAAAATAGCCAAGACGGTGAAAGTTACAATTTGGAGGTTTAGTCCAGTCGTGGTACAAAAAATATAGGGCCTAACTATCAAAATGCCTCCGTGGGTACACGCAGAATTCAAATGATAGCTTCAATTCCATCGTGTGGACGATAGCTTCTAAATCCGTGTTTACACTTTAATAGCGTTTTTCTCGAAAACACGTTTTCAAAATTGGAAGGGCGCAAAATTTTCGCATTTTTAATCCGATTGACTTGAAATGTTTATTGTAGCTTTTTAAACAGATTCTCTAAATGAATATACACGATTTTTATTATTTATCAACAATCATCGTTTTTATAATCAAATTAAGGCCGAATGTTTTTGTGAAAAAAAGAAAATTTTCTAAAAATTATGCTATTTTGCACAAAAAAACCATATTTTTTCGTAATCGTGTGTACGTCTCTAGCAAAGCCTTTAAAAATAACGATTTGTTTTGTTCTAATTGCCCATTCACAATAGCTCTGCGTCCTCCCGCAAAGCGCTCAAAAATCGCTCTCAACGTATTTACGACTAAGCCGCCATTTTGTATTTGTTTCATAATCATTTTTGTTGTCGATGTCACCACATATGGAATAAATCCTCCAAACCTCATTCAGAATGCTTTTTTGGTATTGTCAAAAAAAATCTCCAAAAAGTCTTATTTTTCGGTGAGCCACATTGATGTACCACCTTAACTCTTCGAGTACATACATCCGCCGCCAACCTATAAGTGCATCTTGGGTCAATCTGACCCAAGGCGTTCTTCAAATCGTATTCCGGTACATATGCATTCTTTGTCTTTTTTTGTAGTAAATTATCCATATTTTACGGCCCTAAATTTATTTTTTGACAAAAACGAAAATTAAATGCCAAAAAATTCGTTCAAAGTGGGGCATCATTGAGAAATACGTACTTACACGTACTTCTACAGTGGGTCAAAACGACCCAGTGTGCACTCAAAGGGTTAATACGGATGTATAGGAATTTCGACTTTCATTGGGCACGACTAGGTCTAAACTTTCCTGTTGTAAAAATGCTACGTCTAATAAATGTCCTAATCGAAAGTGAAATATGTCGTGGACTGAATTAAAACTCAAAGAAATCTATCAGATACAGTTTTATAAATCCAAAAACTTTAGTATTTTACATATTTTCTGATACTCAATACCTTTCGGCTATTTCGGTGTAGCGATACTTTGTGTACATCCCGATATAAATATACAGGGTGTCCCAGAACTGAATGCGTTCCCATAAATGGGGGGTTGGGGGTGAAATTCTGAGTCGATTGATATAAGCATGTGTGGATCTCAGATCATCCCCTGAATTATTATTAATTTTTAAAGGCGGGCCAATCGGGCGCACCTGATTGGCCCGGCTTTAAAAATCAATAATAATTCAGAGGTCGATCTGAGACCCATACATGCTTATATCAATCGACTCAGAATGTCACCCCAAACCCCCATTTAAGGGAACGCATTCAGTTCTGGGACACCCTGTATACGTACAAGGTGCATTTGAACTACTGGTTTTCTGTTCATGAGTATATCGGGTGTTGCATATAGTTGCGCGGATCTACGTTCGGGCCAATGGATTTGAACTTTGAATACGAAATCTCGAATTTCGAATTTTTAATCTTATCCGGCCACCCAGATAAAGTATTAAATGATAAATAAAAAATGTTGAAAAATATTATCCATTGCTTACTCGAAGGACCTTTATTGCACGGTCGGGAAGAATAAGATGACATATGTATATCATCTTACACAAGTCGACCGTATTATGCTCTGATACATTAATTTCTGGGTTAAAGGGTAGTTTATAGCAACCAATATTTACTTGAACATTATCCCGTGCGGAAAACTGATAGGGCATCCCTAATAAAAATAAGGGCCTTTTAGGGCTTTCCTAGTGCTTTCCCTAGTAGGGATTTCCACAATAGGCCCCGACTTGGCCATAATGGGGATAAACCTGTAGGGATTTCCACAAAAGGATCCGACTTGACCATTATAGGGATAAACAAGTAAGGATCTCCACAATAGGCCCAGATCTGACTATTATAGCGATAAACCAGTATAAATAGTTATATGGTTGATGGTATTTCAATTATTCAAATCGATTATATACATCGATCGAATAATATTATCGAACGCAAATTGGGAAAAAGCTTAACGGCATTAGCAAATAAAAAATCAACGATGAACACAAATATGCAGACAAACATCAGGCAGTATTTATTTATCAAATTAAAGAAACCTTTTACATAGATACAAAAAATAACTCATGGTTTCACTCATGCATGGAGTAATGCTAGCGCATAAGTGTGAACAGTCTCTACCGGTTTTCTCGACATTTTTATAGCAACTAATTTCCGCTCAATACTCATCATAGAGAAAATTATTTCTTCTGAAGACTTCGCTGATATTTCCTATTCATAAACTTTATCTGACTGTGTAGGATAAGTAAATAAATGGATCTTTGTTTTCCAGATCTTTCCCTCAATGGAAATAGATTAAAGTGATTCAGTAGATCCATATATTTTGTTATTTCTACCACACATCCATTCCTTAGAATGGATTATTTTTTGTATTAATTTTGACATTGCAGTTTGTCATAAAGGCTCACATGCAAATACGCAATCATATTTCCACGCGCGCACACATACATACACATGTACTCACGCCCACACATATGCACATGAAGAATTACATAAAAACAAAGACAGATATACCCTGACGCATTTAACATACACGTATATCCACTGATACGGATATTTTATGGCGCTGAAATAGTTATGATGAGGCGCCGTTGAGGCATTTTCAGGGCGCTAAAATGGTTTTGATGAGGCGCCATTGAGGTAACTTATAAGGCCCCGATCGTTGTGCCTTTAATGGCCCTTGTTGACAAAGTGTGACCGGCCGCTAACGGCCCTCATACGGCTTCCAGATTAGGGCCCGAATAAAGTTAGGGGAATATTATTGGGGCCCGATCACAGCCCCAACTCAATTTCCGCACGGGATTATAATGACGATAAAGTGTCGCCTGTGGCACGTTGAAATGTTTGGATGCCAAAAGCCAACCCATTCTATTCTTCTTTACAGCTTCGATGGTCTTGGTCATATGTTCTTGTGACCAGCTCTTGCAAGTCGAGATTCATTGACAATAGCCAGATATCTATAACGCTTAGCCAAAATAATCTGATTTTATATCCGGTTTTATACGCAGCAGGGTAAGATGACACAGTGTGTCATCTTACACCCACGTCTGGTATGTCAACTTATCCATAAGTGAATGCAGATTTTGTTTATTTCTTGCAACAAAAACTTTGGAGTTGGAATATCTGTTGTACAGTACGTGTGAAGTACAATGACCCTAGATTATTGAATAAATTGTTCAACTAGAAAAAATGTCACAAGACGGGTCTATTTAGCACCAGATCATAACGTGGTCAGCTTTTTTTGCATTCGAAAACCACGAAAATCTTCACTACGGAAAAGCTCGCGTTCACTGACGGCTATATTATATTGTGCTACTAGCAACACTTATTGGCCGGCAATAAAACGACATTGTCACTCGTATAGCGCGAATATTTGAAAGGTTATTTGTGTCGTCTTATCCGACTATGTCATCTTAAGCACAACTCCTTTAGTTTTGTCTAGCTACTGCCTGTTATATTTCCAACGTTACTCCAAAAGTTTTACCGATAAAATCATGATAATCATACGGCTGTACAATGTAAAACCAATTAATGCGCAGTTTAAAGCAAAGCAATCAGCAAATTCGTCTACTACAATAATGTGCAACACGCACCCGACACTTGTTCAATTATAATAAACCCGAAAATAATATCTTCCACTACCCGAGGAGAAACCTAGTAGGAGCTAGAAGAAAGACCTGATCAGGCATCCTGATTTTTTTCCGCCCTTGATCAGGATTTTTTTTATCAAGCCCTTACTTTCTAAACGCAATCCATGACTTCTGCCTGATCAGGATGAAAAATCACGGCCTGATCAGGGTACAAAATCAAGGCCTGACATGCAGTTCGAAGAGAGAAGTTCGCTATTGCTTTAGAAACCAAAATTCCTTTATATTCTTCATTACACTGCCAAATAAAATTAATTTAAATAGGATTTATTTAAGGGGCCAGTCCACTTTGAAGTAACGAAAAAAGGCTAGTGTCGCGATTTTTTTTTTAGGATTTTATAAAAGATATAAATATAAAAATTGTTCGGCTTGATAAATAAAGTCTTGAAATACATAAAAATAAATTGTTTAATTCATTTTAATTAATTTTTAAGTACAAAAACCATAGTTTAACGTAACGCCTCAAAAATAGGTGGGCTTGGCATCACAACTCGGCAACGGCTTGACTGAAACAAAAAAATCAAAGTCCATTAGATTCAGTATGACACCAGTTACAAAATGACCCTCGGATATAAAGTTTAATAAAAAAAAATGTTAAAAATGGCAGCTGAAAAACGAAAAAAGTAAAAAAACGCATTTTTCCGCAAAAAAAGAGTAAAAATAAAAATTTCAAAACCATCGAGGGTCATCTCGTTGCGAATCATGTTTACAATATGTGATTCAAATTTTTAAAGAATCTTATTAGTTTTAGAGATACGATGGAGCTAGATTTTGAAAACGTTGTTTCGACAAAAACGCGTTTGAAGTTTATACCACGAAAAACTCTTGCCTAAACTCAATTGGCAATTCCTGCACCGTACAAAATCCCTTCTGATTGCTCATCATCGTCAATTTCTTCGAGTGTTGCTTGCTTTCGATTTTTTGAAATTTTTATAGTGGACTGGCCCCTTAAATAAAATAGCCTTTTTTTGTCTCACGGCCTACTACGATCCTATTTGTTTCAAATTTATTTTTTTGAATATAGAATATAGGAAAGGATATTTCATAATTCCAAAATAAAATGAAATACTTAATTTAAAGTGCTACCACAGTAATTTTGTATCATAATCCGTCATTTTCTGGTCTTCTTAAATGTTACTTTTCGAAGAATATACTTCCCATCCGCTACATGGAATCGAACCTAAAACCTACCTATACTACCTATAACTACGCACACTTCCCCTACGCTACCGAGTGTTTGCAGTATCTCAGTCGCGGATATGGCATAAGAGACTACATGAATTCCTATAATTATTTGTTGTCTCACATAAACCATATTAATTAACTAATTAACTCATATTATTGTGATAATTATTGTGATAATCATTTCGATGATTAGAGTGTTTTATCGAATAGCACGGTCGAATAGATTTCTCAAACTTAACTTATATACCATTTAAGGCGGGATGTACATTTAGACAGGAAAAAAATAAGCAATATTGAGGAATTTTTAAAACTAAGAAATAACTATTCTACAATTATCAAACTTTAGGTATACTTTAATAGTATATCTAAGCATACAAAACAATTTTTTTAAATTAATTCATCATCAAAATGGCGGAGCTGTGGCAGAGTGTTACAGCAAGGTCGCCACGGGAGTTGCGAATTGGCGTGCAGTCTAGCGCCCCGCAGACTTTGATTTGCTAAAAAGGTCAAACATTTTTTCAGTTACAACATGTATAGTTTCTATGTGACGGTTATTAAAATGAAGAAAATGCAAATTTACGAAAATGGCACGCATTTAAAAAAACAACATTTCATGCAACATTTCTGCAAAATGTGGGCTAAAAAAGTAGTTTTTTTCCCAATTTTTCAAAAACATTTATCTTCAAGTAGAAGGTACCAATATTTCGACCAAGTTTCAACTCAATCGGCTTAATAGTTTTTAAGTAATACTGCACGTCAACTTCGATAACGCAGTTTTGAGAAAAACACTTTTGAAGTTCACGCCCGCTCCGAATCCGAACGGTGAGGCACAGCGTTGACGGGCTGTAACGTTTGAATTTTTTTGAATTTTGCTTTGAAACTTTGGAAAAATATTCTACATATATATAGTTCTATAGTTTGAAGAAAAAAAGCGATTTTTTTATCCTTGTAAATGTATATCCCGCCTTAACGTGACCATCTCAAATATCTCCGTTGCCTTTAGAGTGACGAAAAAATTGTCGAGAAGTAATTCGATTGATACAGTGGTGAAAAATTGATTCTTGCCAAGATCATAGTTTTTGCGTTCTCAAGATCATCAACGGTTTTTCAAATGGGAACATGTTTTTTGTTATCAAGACGTTGTAGCTGTTATTCAGACAAATCCAACGACCCAAGATATCATGACCTTGAAATTATTTTTCACCAAAATACACTTGTAAGAACGGGAAATCGTGATGGTATTGACAATAAGCATATTCGAATAATGTAATTAAATTTTTGTGCAGACAATGTTTTATAACAAATGTTCTAAGTGATGGCCATTAACCTCGATATATTTTTTAAGACGTCGGATGAATGATTCTCTTGATCTTCGAATAGTTTCTCGTGTGATAGCAGCGCAGGTTATCCAACGGATAACGGATCAATGGTTTTTCAAATGGGAATATTTTTTTTTTTTTTTATTGAAACGTTGTAGCTGATATTCACCCGAATCCAACGATCTATGATATCACGACCTTGAAATGATTTTCCACCAAAATATTTTGATCATATCATAGGTCGTTGGATTCGTCTGAATATCAGCTACATCTTAATTTAAAAAAAAACATGTTCCCATTGGAAAAATCATTGATGACCTTGAGAACGCAAAAACGATGATCTTGACAAAAATGAAGTTTTCACCAGTGTATCAACCCTCCGAAATCAATCAAATTACCTCCTGACATTTTTTCGTCGGTCTAAAGGCAACGGAGATATTTGGGGTGGTCACGTCAAATGGTCCACCCTATATATATATAATTCCTCTCCCCTCTCTGCCCCCCACCCCGACAATGCGTGTATTGCAATAAAGGCAGAGCATTAATTCAAGCAAATAGAAAAATGTTTGTCTTTGCGAAAATGCTATTTAATTAAAAATAAAAATAATTAAATAGATACATTCAGTGGATTCCACTAAACTGTTTTTTGAACAGATGAAAGCGAATAACAGACTTATTAGGAATAAATGAAATATTAGGAATAATATTTCAAGTTTTACTTGCACAGCCTTTTCGGCTTTTTACAAGGCTCCACTTATATGTCCACCGCTCTACACTTGTTCTTTCTCTCCATCATCCCCCCTCCCCATTGCGGCCGCAGCCGACTTCCCCCTCTGTATTATATTCATCATGACATTTCTGTCATGGATATAGGGAAACTGCGGAAAACCTATGCCAATACAGCCGGTCACGAGTTCGCTTCCCAGCCTCGGAGCTAGTCGCGTTTCGTCGAGAAATAGCTCACAGGCTACAGCCATACCCATGGCGACATCTGTGTACAACTGGAGCTACGTCACGCCTGTGTTTTTATTTCTCAACGAAACTACGAGACGGTGATTCGAACCCGCGACCTCCCGATGTGTTGATTTCAGAGGCAGGTACGCTAACCACTAGACCAACACATCGGTTAATTAGGAATAACAAAAAATGTATGTTTAGAGTGGGCAATATGTCTCGAAATTGTGACGACGATAAATAGTTCGTCTGGTGTTTGACAAGACGAACGTTAGGCGTGTGGAATACTTAATAACGCTTGATGACACTTGATGACACTTGATGATGCTTGATGACACTTGATGACACTTGATGACACTTGATGACACTTGATGACACTTGATGATTGCGTAAAGCTAGCGGGATCAGGCGATATGACGTAAGCCGTAAGTCCAGTTGCCTCACCACCACCTGAAGGTAGCCGGATCAGGCGAATCCAGGCACACCGTAAGCAAGGCCTCCGTACTACAGCGTTATCAGGCCCGGTTCAAATGCCAAGTCAGCCTGACAATATTTCTACTCGGATGCTATTTAAAGTTAAAAGAATTATTACGCACGTATTTTCAGAAGATTTGTTTTCATCTACGTACTCACCTTTGGATATTCAAAACTTTTGAACGCTTCTTACGTATAATAGACATAGAGCAGACGTAACGTCCGAGTGCACTTACCACGGTCGCAAAAAGTCCACCGTGACTAAATATATTTACACGCACATGTACACATATCGTTGTGGGGTGTCTAGCAGCCGTGTGATATCACAATTATATTGTTAAGCCGTGCACAGCGATGAGAAAGATCGAAATAGAAGGAAAAATAATGAAAATAGAGGCTCGCGTGGTTGCACACAAAGTATACCTCTCTATCCATTAAACCGAGGCGCGATATGTAGCCACGAGTTCATAAGACAGAATAAAATAGAGATGTATTGTCTTCGGACGGGAAAGTTGGTGTACCCAGCTAGGTCTAGATATATATATATATATATATATATATATATATATATATATATATATATATATATATATATATATATATATACATATATATGTGTGTATGTATGCATGCATGGATCTATGTATGAATGTATATGGATATATATGATCGTGTGTGTTATAAAGTTATATTTGTACGAAGTATACATAGCATACGTGTGCCTGATACTCGTACCCGGACCATTTATTACTCGGTTATACCAGTAACGACCAGGTATACTATCGCAGAGGGTATATTGGTAGTTGGTTCGGTGCACAGTAGTTCATATATACCATCCGTACTAAAACCTTGGTTAACGCCCGAGACAGCCAGTAGTAAGCTTCATGCGGACGTCGGGCCCAGGAAACATAAAGTCGAGGTGCGCGCGATTCTCGTGTGGTCTTGAAACACCGTGGACGAGCTACATCGCCCGAGCGATACAGTCATATACAGGTACTCGCTTTTGCACGGACCAAGCCCTGAAATGAAGCTTCGGGTTAAAAATGTATGCAGTTCGTTGTGTGTGGCTTTTCCCTTTTACACGCTGCATTGAGTACATAATCGTGTATATATATATATATATATATATACATGTATATATATTTCGAGGATGCGCCGTAGAAGCAACCCTTCCAAAATCTTATTTGTTATTGACTACGACACTATAGACAGGCAGACCGGGTATTTTCTTACACGACAATAAAGTCACGGTGATTGTGGGAGGTGTAGGTTTTTCGTGACATTTGAGGTTTGTCGGGGTTTAGTCGACAATTAATTGAGCACAGTTTATTGCACATGTCTTAGTGGCTTAATGCACGAAGGGGTAACACGACCATGCTAGGGTGAAAACTGATACGGGCCTTTGCAGTTAAGGGGTCTTCTCATTTTAGACGCTAAGAAAGGCTATTTTCATGCATTTTTTTTGTTAGGTTATATTATAGATATTGATATAAAAGTTGTTGCACTTAATGAATACACTTTCGAAAGACATTTAACAAAATGTTAATGTATTTGTGTAACCCAAACAGACTTTGCACGCGATATTCTCGAAAAGACGTTTTTCGACGGCTTGTTGATAAAATCTTCGAAACTACTGAACCAAACCTTATGAAATTTTAACCACATATCCTTTACAACTATAGCTATAGCGCATATGAAGGATTTTTTTAAATTTTGATATTTACTATATTTTGCCGAAAACGGCGAAAAAAACGTTTTTTTTTGTTTTTTCGAAAAATGTCCGCGATTTTGCTATTTTTGCATATATCAAGAATCGTATGATATGCGCTATAGCCATTAACATACTGAGTCTAAAAAGGTCTGATTTTTTTGTTTTGATCCATCTCCGAGATTTCATTACCCGGGAAAAAAAGTTCATGCCTGAGTGGATATGTTCATATATGTTTCAGATATTGTCATATATGTTTCAGATATCGTCATATATGATTCAGATATTGTCATATATGTATCAGATATATTTATATCTGACATTTTACAGTATCATATATGATTAGGTCTGATCATATTCCACATCACATATGCTTAAGGAAGATCATATCTGATCACATATCCCGGGGAAAATGGTCATATCTGAGCAGATATGCTCATGTAGGTGTTTATCTGCAACATAAATGAATCTGATCTGATCATGCATGGTCAAAGATGAACATACATGTATTTTTATGCGCTCAGGGGTAGCTCTATATCTGGTCAGATATGATCGCGCATAAGTAAATATGTGCAGATATGAATTTGTAGCTGAACATGTCTGCCCATATGTGGTCATGTCTAACCAGATATAGTACAATTCACGACTACATTCGAGCTCACACATGAATAGACTTGAATATGTGCGCGCATGCATGAACATATCCAACCAGGTATGGATGAATACGCAACCGAACCCAACTCGTGCATGATCAGGTCTGAAAATATTTGCCCATGTACGATTGTATCTGCCCAGATATGGAATTATACTCGAATTCATCCAATTGGATCTACCAGGTGTGTAAGTATGAAACCGGAATTTTTGTACAGAAAAAACACGTTTATTGTAATGATATGATACAAAGTATCATATCATTACCGTAGGTACATCCGCCAGTTGTTGTTGTGTTTGAGCGTCGTCTTCGTCCAACAAGGCTTGCAGGTCAGCGTCTTCAAACTTTTTCGGTGGTCTTCCACGTTCTTCGTTCCTCACGTCAAAATCGCCACTTTCGAACCGTTTGAACCACTCGAAACACTGTGTTTTACCGAGAGCATGCTCACCAAACGCCTCCACAAGCATTCGATGCGATTCGGCTGCGGTTTTCTTCAGATGAAAACAGAAAAGTAGTGCTGTCGGCAAATCGTAATTTGTTGGCACAAAACTCGACATGTTTATCTCTAATAAACTAATGCTACTGAATGAAACTCGTGTTATTGTGAGTTGGAAATCTTTGTCGGATATCAATACAATAACAAAACACCGCTGACGTGATGTGTCGGTAACTGCATCGACATCTAGCGCCACCTATGGGCAAATTCCGGTTTCATACTTACACACCTGGTATATGATCATCGCTGAACATGCTTGCCCACGTGTGATCAGATCTAATCAAATATGAATCAATTGATTCATATTTCATCAATTGATTCATATTTGAACGTATTCATCCATACCTGGTTGGATATGTTCATGCATGCGCGCACATATTCAAGTCTATTCATGTGTGAGCTCGAATGTAGTCGTGAATTGTACTATATCTGGTTAGACATGACCACATATGGGCAGACATGTTCTGCGCGATCATATCTGACCAGATATAGAGCTACCCCTGAGCGCATAAAAATACATGTATGTTCATCTTTGACCATGCATGATCAGATCAGATTCATTTATGTTGCAGATAAACACCTTCATGAGCATATCTGCTCAGATATGACCATCTTCCCCGGGATATGTGATCAGATATGATCTTCTTTAAGCATATGTGATGTGGAATATGATCAGACCTAATCATATATGATACTGTAAAATGTCAGATATAAATATATCTGATACATATATGATAATATCTGAATCATATATGACGATATCTGAAACATATATGACAATATCTGAAACATATATGAACATATCCACTCAGGCATGAACTTTTTTTCCCGGGTGGTCTGATATCGTCAAATCTAATCATACATGCTCTGATATCGTCAAATCTAATCATGTATGCTCTGATATGGCCATTTTTCTTATGCATGATTAGACAAGATCCAGATATGATCAATCATATCTGGATCATATATAATCCAGATATAATCAGATGTGATTTGGTCTGATAATTTTTTCTCGGGATGATCATACATGCTCAGATATAAGCATACATGATCTGTCATGACACTATATGAACAGATATAGCCAATTCTCTTGTCTGATCATATCTGATTCTACAGATATGCTCAGATATAAGCATACATGACCTGTCATGACACTATATAAACAGATATGACCAAATCTCTTGTCTGATCATATCTGATTCTACAGATATGCTCAGATATAAGCATACATGATCTGTCATGACACTATATGAACAGATATGACCAAATCTCTTGTCTGATCATATCTGATTCTACAGATATGATTCAGATATGTTCAGATATGATCTTTTTTTCCCGGGTAACAGCGCAGGCCTACAATTTTTTTAACTACAGAGCCTGATGCTTCGCTTTTTCTTTAAAAACTGAACTATCTATAAGAAAAGGCTGTTCGAAAATTTGTGAGGTTATGTTTACGTTATACATGCGTTCAATGTAGGTATACAACCCTGGAAAAGTAGCAAACATTTTTGCTCCATATCAAAGAAGTTTTTCTTCAATTAGCACTTTAAAAAAAAAAGGTTTTCGAAGAGATTCGAAAATAAAAGATTTCGAAAAGAAAAAGATTGAACAAATGCAAACGTGCGTGAATAATAATTTTTGTTTAATCCTTAGTACTTTTTAGTGTTTATTTGATACAATTCGATTTTATAAACCCCCATAATAATCGATATTTCACATGGAAAAGTGTTCGAATACTTCAATTCGGCAATATGACGGGCATTGTCAAATTAAAAACCGTTTTCTTCATTTTTTGTTGACAAAAAAGTTGCCATACGCTATTTTTACAAATTTTGCTAGATTTCAAAATTAAAAAGATTACAAGAATAAGGAATGGCGAGGGGTAATTTTGCGAAAAGAAAACAATTTTCTTTTGACATTCAAAAACATTGAGGGTCATGTTTTAGATATAAGGTTAAAAAGATTTATACCAAATTTAATCAGAATCGGTCGATTAGGATTTTAGCTATACGTTACGGCAGTTTTGAAAATGCAGTTTAGAAGACCGTGTTATACCTCCGCCATTTGTAAGATTAATAAAAAAAAGAAAAATACCATGTAGAAGCAGAAGTAGTAATAAAACAAATCCTAAGTCTCGAAAATACTGAAAAACTGATTATTCTTTCATATGCGCTCATACGCAATATATGAACCCAAAAAGATTGAGAAATGTTGAAAATCGATGAAAAGGTACGCTTTGAAACAAAAAGATTGAATTTTCCGAAAAATAGCTATATTTTTCGAGAAAAACAATTTTCTTTTAATATTCAAAAACATTGAGGGTCATATTTTAGATGATAAGGTTAAAAAGATATTTATACCAAATTTCATCAGAATCGGTCGATCAGTATACGTCGTATAGCTATACGTCACGCCAGTTTTGAAAATGCAGTTTAGAAGACCGTGTTATACCTCCACCATTTGTAAGATTAACATAAAAAAAGGAAAAATACCATGTAGAAGCGGAAGTAGTAATAAAACAAATCTCAAGTCTCGAAAATGCTGAAAAAATCTTTTGTTTAAAAAAAATCTACAGATATTACATAAAGTGCAACTATTTCATGGCATTGAAAATGTAACCAGACTTTGGGGGTAATAAAAATTGGTACATGTGAATAATATAAGTTAGTTTTCATTATTTGTCAAAAAATATTGATACATTGAGTTGTATAATTGGATTTGTATGGATTTGTTTTAGGTTTGCTTGGGTTTGTTCGTATAATAATTGTTATAAAATTTTTGCTCGTCTTTGTTTGGGTGTGTTTGAGTTAGTTTCAGTTTATTCGTATAATAATTATTATATAATTTTTGTAATATATTTTTAATATAAGTTATAATACAATTTTTAAATTAATAACAAGATTAGAATTGGTCGGGGAGAGGGCACTTTTCAACCAATCACAGGTATTTAACATGCCCCTCCTCCCCCACTCTACTACAACATAGTGGCAGTGGAGTGGGGGTAGCGTCAGTTTCGTGTGTAGCGTCAATATCGTCATCTCAACAAACATATACAGTTTTAAAAGTATTTTCAATGCTAAAAAAAATGAAAATCAGCCATTTTTCCTCACCTAAAGGTATCCCCCCCCCCCCTTAGAATCGAAATTTGCACATCACAAATGAGTAACTGCACAGACGATAGAAAAATGCAATATCGTTTTATTGCTCATTGCCTCGTTCCTTTTCTCCATAATTTAATCTAGCTTGCTGACGTAGCTTCCGGCACATCGAATTAGCTCATTTTTCATTTGGAATCAACGGATGGGCGGAGCCTACCCCTAAATGGGATACAGGATCAGTCGAAATACGAAATGGAAAAGAGTGGAAGCAGATGGGATTGTAGGATTTGTGTTAGATAAACGTAGACGTCTAGATGGAGAGTAGAGATGTTGTTCCAAATGGATCGTGACTATAACGGTTTGCGATAACAATGTTATCGAAGTGAGACGAGCGACTAAACGGATATATGAAGGTTAAGCTCGGAATGAGACGAGCAAATAAATTGAGAGCGAAGAAGACAAAGAAAGGCGGAAAAGTAGGAGAAGAGAGACTTCAGCTTCTTCCTCCACTCCTGCACTGCATACTCAAACAATTTTGCACTTTCATGCACTCTGTGTCCGGCAACCGTCTCAACAGCTCTTTTAACATTTTTTCTCTTTATTTGCCCGTCCGTTAATACCTCACTAGCGCCCCGAACGAACGGCAGTGAAAGTTGCGATACTATCTAAAGTGATGCACGATGCCTTCTTATTACATTTGCTTTTTTTTTCTTCTAATTTCGTTCGTTTTGATCAGTTGACTAATCGATCAGTTAGAGCTGTGCAGCACCAAAGTCATTCCAGATCATTGAACATTGCCATACGAGATGCCGGTAGAATTGGTCCGAATTTTTACAAGCGTCAAAGTTGTCAATGTCGTTCGTCACGAACTCGTAATGTGATCAGCCAATCCGATTTTGCCAGTACCAACCATTCCTCCGGTCATACAGTACAACGGGTTATGTGGCCAGTCGTTTAGAACGTTGATATACGGTTATATTAGCGCTAAGGCGGGAGCCTGAATTAGAAGGTCCAAAAAGGCGTTTTTTCGGGATTTTTTAAGGGAAAAACAAGTGAGCTCAGTAAACATTGAGATATCTTTTGATATATATTAAAAATGTATTTAAAAAATGTTTCAACACGAAACAATAAATGACTGCATATTTATCAGCTTATTCTACGTGCGTCTTGCCACTGCAGTTCCCAATCCGCGGGAAAGACGCAGCTCGTAATTCTTGACTGAAACAAAAAACCAATATAATTTTCAATTGTCATATTTTTTTTCTGGGTGAATTAAGAAGACACTGAAAAAATCGTGGAATTACAACTTTTCTCAGTTTTGAAAAAAAAATTGTTAAAAAAAACAACTTAAGGTGCTATAAAATTTATTTAGAAAGTCTTTTGCAACGACTTTTTCAATTCACTTAGAAGAGATTTTCATACTGAAGAAAATAAACTTTGGTTTGATTCAATAGGTCGTTTATTTTTTTTGCTATCACGTCCGCCAATCTGGAAAAAATCGTGAAAATGAAAACTGGAGAAAACGCGCTTCAAAGCTTTGAATAGGAGGAAATATCAATATCAAATATCAATCGCTTCTCCGCTTTTGGCCTTGTATCTTTGAAAATATTTACAACCGGCCTCTATAATTTTGTAAATGTATCCTTGGATAGTTTATCTATCGATTTAAGCAATAAAAAAAAACGACTTTTCGGACCTTCTAATTCAGACTCCTGCTTCAATTAATATCAGAATATCGAAATTAGTATTGTAGATTGTTTACAAAGAAATAACTTGTCTCCAGAGCTTTATGCAATAAATGCAGTTTATTTATTGCGTGAAGAGGTGCGAAGAGAAAACTGAAGAGAAAATTATCGCCGTACTTATTAAGGTCTTCTGGTCTAGAGCGAAATTTTTTACGTCATTTTTAGGTTGGAATAACATTTAAACCGTTGCAGTTATCTTGATAAAATTTTACATAATTATTTATTAGTCCTTTGAGAATGAATATGAAATTTTTTTTCAAAACATTTTCCATCTCGTTTTTAAAATTTTTTACAACATGGTCCGCCGAAAACCGCCTCAATCGGCGCTGACTCTGGGTGATGTATGCATCTGAAAAAAAATATACATTCTCAATCTGTATGAGTATTCTGGGCACTGGTAGCAGAATTAGTAATTAAAAAAATTTTGTTACAAAATGGCGGCCTTTAAAACTTTGATTAACGATATTTCATACATTTCTGGTATTCGACGAGTTATAAAATGTGGGCAAAATTATTGTTCGAATCAATTCTGCTACCAGTCCTCAGAAAAAGGCTACCGAAGGTATGTGCAAAATTTGAGCTCGATCGGTCAATTAGTTATCGAGATATCATGGGCGTCGATGTGAAAAAAATAGTTCTGAGATAAACACGTTCAAAGTTTTGATACCGTTAGATGAGGTTTGCGCGCGGCTTGCTTATGATTTCTATTACTCTGCTAATTTTTGAAATGTCAATAAACGGTTTTCACGAGCGTATTAAGGAAGGTCTAAGGAATAATAAAAAGAAGAAAAAAATCGATTTCGTCAAATTTCTAGACCAGACTGTCTCAATGATGTGATATGATGTGGTGTGATATGAAATGATGTGATATGATATTCATGAAACATGCCTGAAAATTAGCATTTTATTATTAGAACACCAAAATTGGAATTGTAGATCGTTTACAAAGAAATATCTTCTCTCCAGACATTTATCCAATAAATGCGGTTTATTTATTACACAGAGAGATGTGATTATCGTCAACGATGGTGAAATTGGCAAAAGAGGCATATCTTGCCCACAGAAAATCATCTGGAAAGAATATTATCATCCTGTTCATTAATGATACTTACAGTCGCGAAATATTTCCTGAAAGTTACGGAAAATCACACAACGCGTAAAAGAATGATTTGTTACGTTTTTGTTTCTTCCATTGGCAATGAATTCGTTATTTTATCTGTAACAGGCGGCAAGCGATGAAACAGCTCGTTCTCGAATGATTTAATCGTTCTTCTTGATTTACCTCCGCCCCCCTGATCTTGAGACGTGCACCACGAACGAATTGCAGTGAAAGTAGACAGTACCTGTATCAAGCGCGGTCGTAGTCGTGTTGCAGTTATAGCGTACATTCTCAATAGTAGTACATACATCGCAGGTACTCCCATTGTAGGTACGTTAAAGAGGATTGATAAGCCCGTATAAACTAACCGTTCGTTGTAGAGCGAGGTTGAGATAGAAGGGCGATAGATAATTCCAAGCTCGCCGTAGTATCAAGTTCATATCACATCTAGAAACTGGACTAAAGCGTTTCTAATGAATTGTAATGCTGGTCTGCTGGTGGCTCGTGAAACGACGGGAGCTCTCCTACGGTTAATCGTGACGTGGAAGAGTTTAATTGCCCTCACACGAAATAATCGTGTTGGTGAACTCTCCTTTACGTACAACTGTACAGCCACTCGTATCAACACTCCGATGCTTTTTAATGATACTCTTTCAAGCAGAATTCTTATTGTTGTCTGAACGGGCTACATCTACCTAGGTGGGTCAAGAAATTGCATTTTCCAAAATTATTTGTATTCGACAGTATCTCCTTCTAGCTATATTCCCGGAAATTTTCCTTGCAATATTCCTAAAATTGAATGACCTACAGCTTGTAAGAGTCGGCCGGGCGAGCGGTAGCAGCATTATATTTTAAACAATTTACGCTTTTTCTCGAAACACTGTTTTCAAAGTCGATGGACATGATATCTCGAGAAGGACTTCCCGGGAAAAAAAGTTCATGCCTGAGTGGATATGTTCATATATGTTTCAGATATTGTCATATATGATTCAGATATTGTCATATATGTATCAGATATATTTATATCTGACATTTTACAGTATCATATATGATTAGGTCTGATCATATTCCACATCACATATGCTTAAAGAAGATCATATCTGATCACATATCCCAGGGAAAATGGTTATAACTGAGCAGATATGCTCATGTAGGTGTTTATCTGCAACATAAATGAATCCGATCTGATCATGCATGGTCAAAGATGAACATACATGTATTTTTATGCGCTCAGGGGTAGCTCTATATCTGGTCAGATATGATCGCGCATAAGTAAATATGTGCAGATATGAATTTGTAGCTGAACATGTCTGCCCATATGTGGTCATGTCTAACCAGATATAGTACAATTCACGACTACATTCGAGCTCATGAGCTCATGAGCTCGAATGTAGTCGTGAGCATATATGAGCATATCCACTCAGGCATGAACTTTTTTTCCCGGGTGGTCTGATATCGTCAAATCTAATCATACATGCTCTGATATCGTCAAATCTAATCATGTATGCTCTGATATGGCCATTTTTCTTATGCATGATTAGACAAGATCCAGATATGATCAATCATATCTGGATCATATATAATTCAGATATAATCAGATGTGATTTGGTCTGATAATTTTTTCTCGGGATGATCATACATGCTCAGATATAAGCATACATGATCTGTCATGACACTATATGAACAGATATAGCCAATTCTCTTGTCTGATCATATCTGATTCTACAGATATGCTCAGATATAAGCATACATGATCTGTCATGACACTATATGAACAGATATGACCAAATCTCTTGTCTGATCATATCTGATTCTACAGATATGCTCAGATATAAGCATACGTGATCTGTCATGACACTATATGAACAGATATGACCAAATCTCTTGTCTGATCATATCTGATTCTACAGATATGATTCAGATATGTTCAGATATGATCTTTTTTTCCCGGGTTGATGTATTGTTTCCAAATTTGCAGGCAATGCGATGAGAACCATTTAAAGGTCGTTGACAATCTGACTTTTATAAAATCCATCTTCATTTTTTAATAGTGACGTAAAAATGACGACCTTTTTCATAAATATTGTAGGCTGGAGCTTAAATTCGTCGCTGTGTTATTTAGAAAAAACGGTTTTCAAAATCAACGATCGTCAACGACTCGTATTTATTGTTAACTTGAATAACCCGGTTGGTTTTTAGATTTCAGATGGACCCTTTAAGCTGGAGAGTGTCCACCGCCAAACGTCGCAAAAAAATATCATCTGTCGGTGGCCATGTTTTTGTTGTTTTTCTGTACTTTTGGGTAATTTTGTTTGAAAAGCTCACAATATATGTACTTTCGTGTTAAAGAAAAGCGCTTTGTTTTCATCGACTGTTCCCCAGGAAAAAATCGGAATTTGGCTATTTTTTCAGGCCTCTAGTTAGATGTAGCTCCTTAAGGAGTCTTCTCACTTTAGACGTTAAAAAAGGCAATTTTCATGGCTTTTTATAGGTTTATATTATAGATATTGATATAAAAGTTGTTCCACTTAATGAATACACTTTCGAAATACATCAACATTTTTTACTTATTTATTTAAATCACTATTTATAGACGAAAATGGTAGTTAAAAAATATCCTAAAAAAATGTATTTCTGCGCTGTTGATGAAATCTCGTAGGTGAATCATCCGAAACAAAAAATCAAACTGTTTTAGATTCAGAATGTTAATGGCTATAGCGCATATCATACGAATTTTGATATATAAAAAAATAACAAAACGGCGGGTATATTTCGAAAAAACAAAAAATCGTGCTTTTTCACCGTTTTTTGGCAAAAAAGTAAATATCAGAATTTAAAAAGTCATCGATAGGCGCTATAGCTATAGTTGTAAAGAATATGTGGTTAACATTTCATAAGGATCGGTTCAGTAGTTTCGAAGATTTTGTCAACAAGCCGTCAAAAAATGTTGTTTCAAGAAAAACGCGTTTAAAGTTTGTTTGGGTTACATAAATACATGACATTTAAAAAAAATGTATTTCCAAAGTGTATTTATTAAGTTTAATAACTTTGATTAAAGTTATCAAATAACTTTGTTATTTGATAATTGTTATTTGATAATTTGAAATCAAAGTTATTAAATAACTTTGATTTCAGTATCTATAATGTAAACCTATCAACAACATTCAGGAAAGCGTCTAAAGTGAGAAGAGCCCTTAACCACTATTCTACGCGAAATAAGGCGACTTTGTGGCAATTTTCATAACGTCGACGTTAACAACGTTGGAAGCACTGGTAAGTACAAGTATACAAGGAATCACGAGAAGAGAGTTGCCAATTTGGTTTGTAAATCGTTTACCAATGGTATTACAGGCCCACGATCTTTTTTATAGCGCAAACAAAACCGCGGCAAGTACTTTCGGATCATTTCGAAAATTAAGTTGGTCACAATTATCAAAAGTGTTACACCAGTGTTTCTAGGCCTAGTTTAATACGCATAGCATTATACCGTTATCGTACTTTAAAAGTTTAATTGCGTTCGTGATTCGCCTACTTTTCGATGTTTAGCATATGCGTTGTGGACGGAATAGTTCTTTCGTACTCATTGATGATAATCTTTCATCTCAGTATTCATGCATACGCGACTGTAGTGATCGAAATCTACCGACCAAATCGGAGCAGTAAGATGGCCCACTGTTTGCTGTAGTAAAAAATAATAGTTGATTTAACTGTTAGCGGTGGTCAGTTACAACCATTATCTGCAGCATGTCTAAAGGCCAACATTTCTTACACAGAGAATATTCAAAACTAAATACAGATTTAAACAAAAAACACGAAATCGAAGCCGATTCCTCAACATCTCTTAAACAAAAAACTAGTCCATTTGCAGTTTCGAAAGGTTCATCCGCATTTCCATGGTTTCAGCTTTTCAAAAAATTGAGCATTTGGAGCATGAGACAAAGTAAAATATATTCATCATTCGTGGGCTGACGGACCATGCTCGGAGCCGTTTCGTCATGTGAAATTTAAGATCAACACTGGAAATAGACGCTACTTTAAATAAAAAGTCCACATAGTGAATTAAGGTGTTATGGCTGGTTGTGAAAGTCGAAACATCATTTTTTTCGAAACCAATATATTTTGACAGTATATCGTCGTATAAATGTTCCCTAAAAATTCCAAGGTGATCGGTGCAAAATTAACAGATCTTTAGGATGTTATCTTGACGCCCGTTCGAAATTTCAAACGCTTTTTTCTCGAAAGTGCGTTTTCAAAGTCGAGGAGCAAAATATCTCATAAATTACTGCATCGATCATTCTTACTGTTCAGGGCTTTTTGCCACGTTTTTATTAACTCGTTTCGCTTAGTTATCTGTTCGGTACAAATTTTGCAATCGATTTTAAACTAACTTCCGGATGAGCCAGATACTTGAAACTTTGAACATAGCTCAGATCTGGATGGCAGACAAATCAACAGACAGGCAAGTCTGTTACAGAGAGAAAAAAAGAGAAAAAAATAAATAAAGAAATAAAAAATATACTTTAGTAAAAGAGAATTTTTTCGTTAAATATTAATAATAATAATAACATTAATAGTGAATAGTGCATTAGTGACACTTTCTATGATGGTTAAGGAGACAGCCCCCCAACGCAAGCGACGCCTAAAGATGGAGAAGCAAAATTTCACACACACAAGCCTAAAAAGCAAAAAATAAAGTTATTTAAATAAATAAAAATTTAACCCCTTTTTTTAAAACAGACCAAAAAGTATAAAATAATTTTTCCTAGCCCCATATAGATTTATAACCCATTACAGATTCCGAACGGCATACAGATTATCCTGATAATTTGTGATTGTGAATTTTGAATAGGTATGAAAATACTTATAAGATTTAAAACGAGAAACGTGGGGCGCATGCATAGATAATAATAGTAAGGAGAGGTAGGGAGTAGCTGTCGTTGAGAAAACTCTCACAGAAGTTCATATCATATGCAGTGTAATAAAATTGTTACTAACTTGGGTGAAGTATTCATATATCAATTATCTATGACATGCGCCCCACGTTTTTCGTTTTAAATCTCACAAGTATTTTCATAACTATTGAGGGGCTGGTCCACTTTGAAAATTTCAAAACAATTGATTTTTTTAACTCTTTTCGAAAGTTCATACATTCAGAAAGATTGTGTCAACATTTTATGAAAATCCGAGCTCTCTAAGTATTTTTTTTTACCTGAACGTCAGGACCTGATTTCGTCTACCTGAGCGTATAGCGCGCTCAGCCGATCATAGTATAAACTTCAAACGCGTTTTTCTCGAAAGAACGTTTTCAAAATCTAGCTCCATCGTATCTCTGAAACTAATAAACCGATTCTCTTGAAATTTGAACCACATATTGTAAACATGATTCACAACAAGATGATCCTCGAAGGTTTTAAAATTTTGATTTTTACTCTTTTTTTTGCGAAAAACTGCGAAAAAACGCGTTTTCAAAACTTTTTTCGTTTTTTATCTGCCATTTTTTTATTTTTTATTTTTTATAAAACTGTATATCCGAGGATCATTTTGTAGCTGGTGTCATACTGAATCTAATGGACTTTGGTTTTTTTGTTTCAGACAAGCCGTTGCCGAGTTGTAATGGAGCTAGCTAGCCCACCGATTTTTGAGGCGTTACGTTAAACTATAGTTTTTGTACTTAAAAATGAATAAAAATGAATTAAAATTTTAAAAATGCATTTCAAGACTTTATTTATCAGGCCCAACAACTTTTATATTCGTATCTTTAAGAAAATTCTAAAAAAAAAAATCGCGAAAAGAGCCTTTTTTCATGGCAAAGTGGACCGGCCCCTTAAACCTTCACAATCACACATTTTCAGGACAATCTGGATGCGGTCAGGAATCTGTATTGGGTTATAAATCTGTATGGGGCTAGGAAAAATTGCTTTATACCAAGTCAGTTTTAAAAACATGGTTAAATTTTTTTATTTAAATAATTTTTTCGATGTGAAAATATAGTATTTGGTCGAAGGATTTTTTCCCGATGTATACTTTCGATTTGATGAACGAAAAATGCCCATTTTTTCGCAAGACTCAGTTTGATCGAACGCCGTTTTTTTTTAAATTTCGTCTTTCGAAAATTCTTTCGATTAATCATAGGATAAACTAATATACAAACGAAATCCGTTTGATGTTTTGATATTACATAACCTGGCCCAGAAGGGCATAGCTCACCACAAAAGGCCGTAGAAAAAATCACAGAGCGTTCTTCACATGATACTTTTTCAAATACCTCATTTTTGTAAAAATGTTCCATCACGATTTTCTTTAAAAAAATATAAAAAAGAGCTGTTTTCGACTCTTACAATTAGGCATAACCCGTCCCCTCAAGCCATAAAATAATATAACCTACTCAACCATCAAACAATAGTTATTACTGGTACCAAATTATTAGCCCGTATGGTCTACATGGACACAATAGTTAAATTAACCATCACTGTAAAAGAAAAAGTGAATATACTACCATTTAGATGAGTCGTCATCTTTTTTCTTGAAACGAAAAGGTTGAATACAATGAAACAAATAAACATATAGAGATTCTCCATAATGGAGAGGTAATCTTCGTGTATATATATGTGTATATATATATATATATATACACTCATCACTTAGTCGCATCGGCGATGCCTGAGCTCCGTTTGCTGCTCGAGCACTTATACAACGTGCTTATCGATCCATTTATATTAAAGTCTCCACGAGACTCAATCTTGAGATAGGCAAGCTAGCGAGCCACCATTTAATCGTACTGATTTATACCCTCCAGGTGCACGATGTTCAAAACGAGAAATACGTATTTTTTTACATTTAATCGTTTGAAAGCTTTGAAGATTTTATTCTCAAGTGAGAAAAAAGATGCAAGTACCTGCCAATTATTCATGAAGGATACCCGCTACGGACGTTCAAGGGCCCATTTCTATGGGTGTATTCTTACAATTGTAACTGACAACTGCCAATTCCCTCTGCGCCAATATTACCGGGCGTGATCGATCGTACTGCCTATGAAATTGTTGAAAACAATGACTTTTAAATAACAATTGTAGAATTGCAGTATATGAGTAGATTAATTAAAAAGTCCGAAATTACTTGCATAATGTCATGAAGAGTTGCACCTAAAAATACTCACCGGGGCCATTCCAGTGTGACGGGCTTGAAAATAGCTGATTTTCATGACTTTATTTTATTTTTCATAAAATTCGATAATCAGTCCGATTTTTTTTCGGTTGAAAATGATTTATGTCGCATACAAAAATATTGTTTAATGTTTTAGTTTTATTTGTTATGTCATTTTTTGGCCACTGAAAAATGGTGTCTAAAGAAAATAAAGCCTGACTGTAGAAAGGCCAACTCCTAAAATTGTCTAAAAGAAGAAAAAAAAACCAATAAGATTGTTAGTCAGTATACAAAACTGTACAGGCGTATGGAGGATTTTAAAAGAGTGAAAATGAACGAAATGGTGGCCATTTAAAAAATTAAATGTCAAATTGGGTCTTTTTTCGACAGTTTGTCGTTAAAAAATGTGAAATTGTCGAATTGAAAAAACGCTTCCGTACGCCGTGAAGAAAGATGTGGCAAAATTTGAGACGGATAGCTTGAAAACTTTCTGTTTGAAATCTTCTACCGTTTTGAAAAACGACGTATCGAGAAAAAAGCGTCGAATTCCTTTTGCTGCGAAAGGCTGTAGCGACCGAAATAATTCGAATTTTGCGACCAAAATATAGCCGCATGTTTATGAAAGTCCATATTTTTGGTTAATGCAAAAAAAAAGAAAAGATTTTCGAAAGAATTCACACTGCAATGGTCCTGAGACTTGAAGCTCAAGTATACCCGCAATTCTTGATCAATGAGGTCTTTTCGTCTCGACGGGGTAAAAGTTTACAACAACGCGCGACCTCTTGGCGTGATTTATCATTGAAATAATAATCGCGCGAGTCGAATGACTGGCTTTACGACTCGCTGACTAATACAAGCACGGCTAATTTCCCCTCGATGTCATTGTCTAGAAGCCGAAGGATGGTATACAAAGCGAGACAGCAGACCTTGAAAAGGCTCGGCAATGGCGAGCCGTCAACGACTACACGACGTATAAATAAAAAGAGAATTTTGAAGAATAACTCGCAACCGTAGGAGATCGCTCGAAGATGTCTCTTTGCCTTTTCGTTTCGTTGCTTCGGATGCTCGATGGAGCACGTGTCCCACTGGTCGTATTTCAACTTTTCAGTACCTGCTACTAGTAACTGCTTCCGAGCCACGCGGCTCTTCGAGTGTTGCTTCTCTCGTGGCCTCCGCGCGGCGCGGATGCTCTCCTCGCCGATTCTTCTACCCCGTGCAACATCGCCGCTACTGCCAATGATAAATTTGTCATCGTTGTCGTCCGCCCCGACGTCGCCTGGAATCTCGAAGAATAAGTGACAAAGACTTTCGCTTTTCGATTATGCTCGCGGTACGCGTGGCTTCCTTCATGCGCCGATCAAACTACGCGTGGGCGACGATAAATATCGTATTTGCCATGACTCTTAGAGAAATGTAACGATTCCTTAAAGTAGAACGAGCGCGCGATCCTGATCTCTATAGATTTTGTTCACATTTTAACCGGACATTGTTCATGTCATTATGCATGTTTGAGTGAAATTTCAGAACGTTCGACTATTTATATTGGGAGATAGTGGGTTTTAAAATTGCAACACTGCAGGGTCTGCATTGACCGAAAGTCAGGTCACATAATTTGTCGTACCATTCTATCGTGCTTATAAAATTGGAAAAATAAATATGTTTAGATAGCAAACTAGTTAGGGAAAGAGTGAAAAAAGTTTGGATTGCCTTTACTATTCAGTTTTGCCGAAAACGTTCAGTAAAGACAGAATAATTCTCCGTAAAAAAATCTTTGTCCCTTATAATAAGAAGACATGGTACCGCAGAACAGTATTGTTCAATATTTCGAGAAAAAAAAATTATCGTGTCCCTAAAGTTAAAAACTTTTATCATAAAAAAGATATTTTCGTTATAAATGTAAATATTTTATGTTGGTTATGTTATCTTCATTAACAAATAAAAGTGTTGGTTAATTCATAACTAATTAAAAGCTTTGTTGGATTAAAAATTACTTCCAAATAAAAACATTTGTTGCAGTATTATTTTGAATATGTCGCGCAAACTTACGCCATTTGATACGTGGAACGATGTGGTGTTGCCATATGTCTTATTATAGGCCCCATGGAAATTTATATACGCAGAAATATACTGCAAATTCATTTGATTAATAATTGTAATATATGTGAAATGTATGCCATATATTGAAAATATATGTTGCATATATGTGCCAAATTCTAATTTTCGTAACGTTTTTATGTATGAGATGTATATGCGTGGTATTACTGTATATCAATGTATCATATATCAATGATATATGTAGCATTTACCCTGCATATATATCACACATATTTAGCATATATGTTGCATACACACTGCATACATACCACATATATACTGCATAAATGGTACATAAATGCCACATATATACAGATATGCGTAGCATATCAAGGGTAACTAACATTATCGGATCAATTACTCAATTGCGTTCGCACAGAGAGCGATAATCGAATAGAATTACGAGATTACATAACCTTCAATTTTTTTGTCCGATCATTTATTCCGGCTAGTGCGGCTAGGTCTTCGCGAGATACCGACTTGAAGATGTTTTTGATTTGCAACGTCTTCTGTTACTCAAGTTGCTTAACCAACCATATTTAAAATATATAAAACATACATTCAGTTTATACGTTTGATATATTTAAGATGTATCTTAAATGTATTTATATTTATATATCGTATAGGTTTTACTCTTGCCCAAAAATATAATTGGCATATCCAACTTTTCGAACCAATTATATTTAATACATGTTTTATATATTTTTCGATATATTTTTTATATATTTTATTTTCATGTATATAGTGTTTATATGTAATAGTGTACTTTAGCTGTAAATTAAGTTTAACTGTAATAGTGTTTGTTCACAGCATATATTCCTTGTCAGGAATATGTATCAAATTGTATGCGTCATATATGACGCATACATGACACACATATGAGTCATATATGACGCCTACAGTTTTGATATATTTTTCTCACCAAAAAATAGATTGAAAATATATCGAAAATATATGCGTTGTATATGCCTCATATATGCATCATATATAGTGTTTATACGTAGCATATATTTTTTTGGTCAGAAAAATATATCGAAAATATATGGGTCATATATGCGTTATATATTTGGTGCATATATACTGAATATATACGTATTATTCTATTTTTCGTCACTATATATGCGACCGGTATATATATATATATATATATATATATATGTATATATGTATATATGTATATATGTATATATATATATATATATATATATATATATATATATGTGTGTGTGTGTGTGTGTGTGTGTGTGTGTGTGTGTGTGTGTGTGTGTGTGTGTGTGTGTGTAGCATATATTTTCTGCATATATTTTACATAAATAAATTTCCATGGGGGAGGGGACAAATATTTTTTACGGAAAATTATTCTTCCTAAATTTCAATGCAGACCCTGCCGTGTTAAAAGATGCAATTTTAAAACCCATTATCTCCCAATGTAAATAGTCGAATGTTCTGAAATTTCAGTCAAATACGCATAATGATATGAACAACGCCTGGTTAAAATCTGAACAAAATCTATAGAAATCAAGAGCGCGCGCTCGTTCTACCTTAATGGAGGACACCACTGTAACTGCCCATTTTTTATCGTTTTATTTGGATTTTTTTAAAGAAAAGAATAAAATACACCAACAGAATACGTCAACAGAAGTTTTAGGCTTTTTTAAGTATATATTGAAGTGTGTTAAAAATGTATTTGTCAAAAGAATACAAAATGGCGGCGCACGGGTCGTTATAGGACTATTGTACATTCCATCTAAGTGTTCTGCAGAAATTCGTTGATTTCCTGTGCCTTTGTTTTCAAAATTGACCAGCAAATTTTTCAATTTTTGGTTTGGAGAAAAAGTTTGGGAATGGATTCCGATTAAACGAGTAAAAATCCGCGAATAACGCTGGAACAACTTCTCAAATGCTACTTGATTAGAAATATAAAATACATTCCGATGCCACCCGATACCAAATTTTCGTTGTTAATAATTTAAACTAAAACAAAATAATAAGGGCTTTAAAATTGCCGCTTCGGGTGCCTACGTTCGCGACGTAAGAAGGAATAGATAAAACATTGTTTTCTTTGAAAATTAAAAGCTGTCGAAATTATGACCCGTGCAAAAAGAGAAAACAACAAGAACCATGTATAGGTTATGAACAACGAGAATGTGGGACATCGTATCGTGAATCGTTGAATTGATGAATTTCACTTCGATGTATTGATAATAAAAGTTTTTTTATTGTTTTAATGAATTTTTCATTTTATTCATTTACTAATTTTAACCTAGCAATATGTACATATTGCTAGGTTAAAAAAAAAATATATATATAGTAATATAAAAAGTAAATATGAAAAACCTGCCGCATATCCAGACACATTTTCTACCGATGAACGCGCCGAACGCTTGCAGCGCTGCCAGATCTCCGGCTCTAGTCTGCTCCAGTCGCTTCGTGGCGCTAGCATCGCTAGACATTGCTTAATTTAAATCGCTATATCTCTGAAACTACACGGTCAAAATTCATTATTTTTTTACCCACTTCGTCATATGTGCCTCTGTTGAAAAGTTTCGACGTTATTGCATGAAATGTGAATTTTTCCACCGTTCTCCATAACAACACGTGCAAAATCGTGCAATCCTTAATTGCCAATACCTTGAATACAGAACGGTGAATCCTTTTGAAATTTTGCAGGTTATCACTTAATAGTGTCTTGAATGTGTCCTCAAACTGAAACAAAATCTATAAAAAAACACCTTGGCGAGACTACTACCTTAAATAGACAATATTAGCTAACACTTGATTAAGCTTTTTTCTTTTATCGTGTTTCAATCATAAAAGAATCTTTGTTTTTTTTCGATTTTTCGAGGAAAAATGACATTATTTTTGTTAAAAACTAATGAAAAAGAAATGTTAAGAAAAAACCGCCAATCAAAACTGAACTTCTATTGCGCTAAATAAGTGTACCAAATATCGAGTCAATCCGTTAATTCGATGTCGACAAATCGTGTACACCGTTTTGAAAATCATAGTCTCGAGAAAAGCGCGTTTAAACCCGGCTGGAAATTTGTTCAGGCTAGCCAGATTTATGATCATGCCGTGATCAGGGAGCTGTGTGGCTATCCGTATTACGGGAATTTTGATTCGGCCGTGAGCCTGCCGTGAACAGGCTGCCACAGGTCAGGAAAAGTTATGGCAAACGTGAAAATGGCCATAATGTGGTTTGCCTTATCAGTGCCCTAATATTGCTCTATTAGGAGGCCCATGCATAGCAGTGCTCAGGCTAGCGCTAAAGCGTTAGTGTTGCTTTTAAAAACTATGCTTGCACGTGTGTCATTGTATACATCGTGTTTGGGTTAAAACTTGAAAGTTTTTACGATATATAAAAAGGAGCACATCAAGTGAAAACGTTATGAATCGCAAAGAGAGTAAGCGTTATTTGACACGGCTGCGTGTTAGGAGATGTCGTTCGGAGAAAAAAGTTGACGAGTCCCAATCATCGGTACAAGTACCAGGTATGTATAATTTTACTTTTTTCAACTTTAACAAACTTTATGAATTTTTATACACTTGGGTATAGAATAATATCAATATAAAATATAATTTAAAAAATATAAAAAATAGAATAATATTAATATAAAATATAATTTAAAAAATGAGAATGACATACGTGGTTTTGTTTACGAAAAATTTGAATATTTACAGAAAGAGGCCCGAATGATAAAATTCAAGATCAGGAAAGTCTTGATAAAGCTACCAGCAAACAAAATCCTAATGCCAGCGGAGAGGATTCGAACACCAGTGAAGAAGATCTCCATGTCAGCGGAGAGTTCTAATGGCAGCGAAGAAGATCCCCATATCAGCGGAGAGAATCTCAACCCCAGCGAAGGAGATCTCCATGTCAGCGGAGAGGGTTCTAGTGACAGCGAAGAAGATGCCCATGTCTCCCCATCCCCATCCCCATGTTCAGAAATATATGTTTTGTTGTCAAACTGTTCAGATATAACTTGGCGTTAAATATTAAATAAACAAAAGTTTTATGTCATTCGTTCTGTATATTTTCTATAATACATGCGATCAGGCAGCCGCCAACACGCCGTCATAAGGCTCCAGGATAGCGGCCCAATCAGGCTGCCAGATTCGGGCGTAATGAAGCTGCCAGAACCCGCCGTTATCAGGAACACCGTTACATTTTTGTTCACGCCCTGATCAGGTTGCCAAACTAGCGCCATATACCGGCAGTCAGGCAACCTGATCCGAGCGTGATTAGCGCCATAACGAAATTTCCAGTCGGGCAGTTTTACTAGCAGTTCTATCGTTGTAATCATAAGTTTACCTTAAATCAGCGATTCCTGCACCATACGTTGAACTTTCCTCTTCAGTTTGCGTTGCCTCAAGCGATTATCGATTTCAAAAGTTTTTCACAATAGCCCAACGATGTTACCCATGTTATGATTACCCTTAAACGATGTCTAATTTGCTTCAGCGAGTAAGAGTAAGATTGTTTTGAGTCTCCGTGTGGATTCCTATCTGCTCCTTAGTTTGTTACTAAAACGAATATAAAATGTCGACTTACAATAAATTGAGAAAAAACAACCCTCACAAGAAATGGTTGTGTGCATTCCCTAGAAGCAATTTTTGTCGCATGAAATGTTGGTCCACGATTATTGAGTGGAGTATTCAGCGACTATGTTATGACTCTAAAGAGTACCGGTGTATCAAAAGACATAGACCGATTAAAAGGATGATGATCGTACGAAATGGAGATAATTCGCGTCTGCAACTCAAGCACAAAGGCAAAACTTATTTCCGTCGAGAAGCCATTTCATCGGATGCGGAATGTGAAACTATCAAAGTCATTTATGCGTACGAGTGCTCGTCGTTTCTGTATTTTAGGTTGACGAGACAGTGGATGGAATCCAGTGGGGGCGTAAGCATCATTTTTCCTACATGTAGGATAGCGACCTCCCGCATTTTCTTGCTCTGTCTTGTGCACCATACCGGATGACGATATGGGCAATTCATCGTTTATTTTGTACCATCGGACAGATTGGATTACCCAATTCGAGTCAAGAGCCGAAACAGCTCAACGAGGCTACTTTATCATACGCACACGACCAAAATTTCAGAATTTCCCTATAACGAACGTACAGCAGATGCAGGAGAAGCAGGAGCAAGATGAGAACGCTGAGGTCATGTTCAAATAAAATTATATATATATCAATCAGTCAACTTTAATCATTCTTTTGAACTAATTCACTTTCAATAGTATTTTAATTTTGGAAGCGAAAAAAATCAGTATTTCTGATTGTTAGCATACAATAGATATTTTGAATTAAACCTTTATTTTTCCCATCATACTCCATACGCGGAGCAAGATGAAACAGCGCTGGGAGCACGATGGGACTAGAATTATCGGCATATATGGCATATAAAAATGGTTTCATTCTCAATTCCGCCAATTTGATAAGCCAATCGTCTAAGTTCTGTAGTATTTAGTTCGATTAATATTGCTTCCATATATTTTTGCCACAATTGCCACAGTCGCCGTATTTCGCGTACAATAGTGATTAAGGGGTCTTCTCACTTTAGACGCTAAAAACGGCTATTTTCATGAATTTTTTTGATAGGTTTATTTTATAGATATTGATGTAAAAGTTGTTACACTTAATAAATACACTTTCGGAGTACATTAAAATTTTATTTATTCATTGAAGTCACTATTTATAGAAGAAAATGTTAAATAAAAAAATTTCCTAAAAAATTGTAGGTCTGCGCTGTTGATGAAATCTCGGAGATGGATCATCCAAAACAAAACAAAAATCAAACGGTTTTAGATGCAGCATGTTAAAATGGCTATAGCCCATATCACACGATTTTTGATATATGCAAAAATAACAAAATAACGGACATTTTTCGGAAAAAAACAAGTGAAAACGGGTTTTTTCACGGTTTTTGGCAAAAAAAATAGTAAAATCAACATTTAAAAAATTCCTTGTTATGCGCCATAGCTATAGTTGTAAAGAATATGTGGTTAAAATTTCATAAGGATCGGTTCAGTGGTTTCGAAGATTTTATCAGCCGTCGAAAAACGTTGTTTTGAGAAAAACGCGATTAAAGTTTGTTTGGGTTGCATAAATACAAAAAAAATGTTTAATATATTTCGAAAGTGTATTTATTAAGTGTAACAAATACACTTAATACATTTAACACAGTGTATTTGTTAAGTGTAACAAATACATCCCGGTGTTCAAGATGATCCCCTGGGCCATCTTGCTCCTATTTTGGGACTTTTTCCATTTTTGAGAAATCAGGTAAATGCAAATAAAAATTTGCTCGAGTTTGCAACACCTTTATACTACTGTGTCCAAAAAATAAGGTGACATTTGAATTTAAACTGCGCGCGTCGAAGGATTTGGAGAATTTTTTTTTTTTTTAGGTTGGTAGTACTGTCAGTGACATCTATGTCAAATTTACATGTCAGAATATTTATTAGTGTTTGAGATACGCGTCGTTTTGTGAGCTGCTAAAAGTGAGTTTTTCGTTTTTTGCGATGTCGAAATTTGTTGAGCAAAGAATTTGAATTAAATTTTGATTGCGGAACCAATTTTCTGCTGCGGATACGTTTCGCCAAAAACTCAACCCATATCGTTCCGCAACCACCGTATTCACCTGATCTGGCGCCGTGCGACTTCTGGCTGTTCAGCAAGCTCAAAAGATCGCTCCGGGGACACCGTTTTGATACGATAGAGGAGATTCAAGCCGCAGCGAAGACGGAACTGATGGCCATCCCGGAAAGTGACTACAATCAGTGTTTCGAAGATTGAAAAATCCGTTGGCATAAGTGCATTGCATCGGGAGGGGATTACTTTGAAGGGGATGAAATTGATTTGGAAAAATAAATAAAGAATTTTCGAAATAAATACAATGTCACCTTATTTTTTGGGCACAGTAGTATATAGGGTGGATCAATAACTAATAGCACCTTGGATATCTTCGAAACTATAAGGTTCACAGAAATGTTTGCTGTAATGAAATTGCACAGTACGAAAGGGGCCATCCGATAGCGATAATAGTTTTTTTGCAGATGGAGGTACTTCGGACCTTTGAAGGTCAACTCCATTTTTTAAAATCGATCGGTGTGGTTTTTTCCGTATCATGAAAGAGGAGCTTAACACGAGTTCAACGATCTATAACATAAGGTCATTGAAGGCCATAGAAAGTACAGAAAGGCGTTGTCGATACCATCAGTATCAATCCAATGTCGCATTGATACTGATGGTCGTCATTTTGAACACACTATAAACGTAGTCATTTATTTTCTACCGAAACTGTTAGTATTATCGCCTTTCTGTACTTTCTATGACCTTCAATGACCTTATGTAATAGGTCATTGAACTCGTGTTAAGCTCCTCTTTCATCATACAGAAAAAAACATACCGATCCATAAAAAAAATGGCGTTGACCTTCAAATATCGGAAGTACCTCCACCTGCAAAAAAACTATTATCGCTATCGGATGGCCCCTTTCGTACTGTGCAATTTCATTTCAGCAAATTTTTCGGTGAACCTTATAGTTTCGAAGATATCGAAGGTGCTAATAGTTATTGATCCACCCTGTATATTAATCATAGGTATACAACATAAACCCAACTTACAAGTTAAATTATCTTTATATTATAAGTTTTAGCTCACTCACCTAGAATTAAACTAAACCAGTCTTCTACAGCCAGTATTTAATCACCTAGGTACATCAATTATTATTTGTGAGATCAATTATACATTAGTAGTATAGCTCAAACATAAGTAGACAATCTATTTAAGAAAAACAAAGTGTGTACATTATTTGTGTACAAGATGATCCGTAGGGATCATCTTGTACACCTAGAAGTGAATCATCTTGCCCCAAACTCAACTTTTTCATTAATTGCTCGATAACATAACATATAAGTATTCCACTTTTACCACGCCAATCAAAAGCCAAATGGAGCATATTATAAAACCACAAACACAACAATGATTGCAACGGACAGCATACAATAAAAGTTACCTAAGCTTGAAGTCAACCTTGTCATAGATCAACAGCTCACAATTTTTTTACCGTAAAAACAAATGCTTCGCTCATACCACCATCATGAATCGCCTAACACGGGGGGGGGGGGGGGCGCTATGCTTTACCAAAGAATATCACTAGATAGCGTTAATAGTTTCGTCGCTATTGAAAATGATCATCTTACCTCATGGAATCAACAAAAAATCACGCAATGACCTTGAACATTTCTGACAAACTTTTTTGTAATTTTGGTAATTAGTACTTTCATGGTGTTTACTTACCTGTCTGTCATCAATATCAGTAACTGAAATATTCCGAAACGATGGTAAACTTTACCAACAAATAGATCGTTTTGTAAAAAAATCGACATTCTTTTTTCTCATCCGAGACTCGTGCTTTTGCCACAGTTGATACTTTCACACTCGTTCACCTCTCCGCCGCCCCTTCAAACCCCAACGGGACCACTGTCCTCGCTGATACTGTTTAGTAGTATAAACTCATGATTCATCTTACCCCGCACCTTCGTCTGCCCCTAATCACCGCCTACATCTTATTTCGCTATACAATTTATCAGAAATATTTGTTTTTTTTTACGAATCTCCACAATCTGCCCCTACATCCGACGAAGATGCGAGATCTTTTTGCTAACATAGACGCAAACGTCATCCGAGATGTTGAAATTGCCAGATGTTTGAGGGGTCTTCTCACTTAAGACGCTAAAAAGGGCTATTTGCAGAATTTTTTTGATAGGTTTATATTATAGATATTCATATAAAAGTCGTTACGCTTAATAAATACACTTTCGAAATATATTAAAAATATTTTTTTAAATGTATTTATGTAACCTAATAAAACTTTAACGCGGTCCTCTAGTTTCTCGGCTGTTTTTTTACGGCTTTTTCAATAATTTTTTACGGGCAAAGCATCGAAATAATCAACCTCATTGTTTTTGCATAATCTTCATTAATATTTAAATAAGCTTTACAAATTTTTTGAAGTCAAAATATATAATAGAATAAAGGTTATAGTGGCCGACAGGAAGACATCAAGTAAAAGAGGTGCTTGACGGTGACCAAGATTACGGCTGTTCTGCTTATCTGAAATCAAAAAACCAAACGGCATTTTAATCTTCATATTTAAGACTAGCGATTGAACTAGAGTGAATTCTAAATTACAAGAATTGACTTTTTAATACACTTTTGAAAATTACATTCTATTTTTTACCCATTTTTTCTTAAGTTTTTCGCTCGTACAAAAAAAAACTATCGAAGCAATCATGATAATCCTAGTTCAATCGCTGGCTTATAACATATTAAAGATGCTGTATAAATTTGAACAAGATCGGTGCCGTAGTTTCTGAAATATCCTGGTCACCCTTTCGAAAAATGGTGTTTCGAGAAAAACGCGTTTGAAAGTTCGCGCATGTGATTTATACTAAAAATTTCATCTCACCGTCAATCTGCTATGCCTGGACCATACAATAGGCCTTCCTCTTCTTCTTGGAAGTCACGCAGAGCTGCTCCGTCTTCCCTTTTCGCGATTCGGGCCTGTTTTACAATATCACTCGTGCGCCTTTCCGAACGGTCGATCCGAGAGCTATCACGCTGTTGAACATATCCTTTAGCTTGTGGGCCGATTTTCACTCCCATAGTTTCCAAGGCCTTCAGGATAGATTTGAATCCTTCGTTGAAGATCATGACAGCGAGAAACGTGTCGATTTCAACCACTTTTGGCCCAGAATGGAGGTGCTTCGGAGCAAAAGTCCAGATTAACGAATTGAGTGACTCGTTATTATTTTGAGTTTCCGCTCCCAGTCATCTGCTTAACAATTCTTCTTTGGATAAATCCTCATAAATTAGCTTTATAACTTTTTGAACTGCTTCAGAAAGAGGCGGTTTATTGTGTTCGAATTGCTCGGCTTTCGGAGCAGCCCGGCGCGCGCTCCGTATACCTGCTCCGTTCCAGGGCCGTAACTTGTGAATAACTTCGAATATCGAAAAATCCTTTGGCACACATTTTCTACACATGTTGTAGATGTGATTTATGAAAAAAAATCGATTCTTTCGACCCGAGAAACTAGAGGACTGCCTTAAATGCGTTTCTGTCGAGACAACGTTTTTCGACGGCTTGTTGATAAAAAATTCTAAACTACTGAACCGATCCTCATGAAATTTTAAACACATTCTTTGCAACTGTTGCTATAACTCATATCAAAGATTTTTTTTTTAATTTTGATATTTACTATTTTTTACGTCAAAAACTATAAAAAGGACGTTTTTTTGTTTTATCGAAAAAAGTCCGTTGTTTTGTTATTTTTGTACATATCAAAAATCGTATGATCTACGTTATAACCATTAACATACTGAATCTAAAACCGTTTGATTGTTTTGTTTCGGATGATCCATCTCCGAGATTTCATCAACAGCGCAAACCTACCATTTTTTTCGGACATTTTTTTAACTACCATTTTCGTCTATAAATAGTGACTTAAATTAATGAAAATAAATGTTTTAATGTATTTCGAAAGTGTATTTATTAAGTGTAACAATTTTTGTATCAATATCTATAATATAAACCGATGAAAAAATAATGAAAACCTATTCTATCTATAAACTATAGATATAAAAATATCTATAAATATAAAAACTATAGATATAAAAATATTTATAATATAAACCGATGAAAAAATAATAATGACGCCTTTATTAGCGTCTAAAGTGAGAGGACCCCTTAAAGTATGTAAATGACACCTTGTCACTGTATGGAAATACCGTACAATTTATCTTTACTCACCTCGTTGTGAGTACATCGACAAGGGATTTTTCTGCGATAATTCTAGGCTGGTTTTTTTTCTACCAGACAAAGCAACGTAAAATAACGTATTCGCGATGATCGGTGAAAACAAGGATTTCTATCGAGTTAATTACTATTTAATGATGATGCTAACAAAGTCTGAGAGAAATCATTGAATACTTCGCAGGTGCAATTGTGTGCACAGTTGGAGAAGTTCATGAGATCCATGTATTGGCGCGAATCGTGATGACTTGCTTTCCCGAATGGATTTTTCGTTACTTTACCCCTGTCTCGTGATGTGTGCCCTCTCACCCACTTACAAGTCTCATCGTAAGCGATCGACTCGCACATTAGATACGTTCATTAGTCGAGGTGAAAACCGATCCAACGACAACCAGCCTTTTGTCTAAGATCTCGCGGAGTCCTGTCGCTACGTCTTCTCAAGAAGTGCCGAACAATGACATTATAGTCTCTAGTGGCTAACAGTTCCGAAGAACCTCAATGGCTGGAGAGAGGCGATTATTCTATTGTAATTGTAATACTTGAAGGCACATTACTGCCTTTGCTATTAGTAAATATTTCACAGACAGATTTACAATTGCATACTGCTTTTCTCATGTTTTTCGAAATAGTCTTGAAGTTCTTGTTGGGAAATCAATACACTAGAGTGGGAAGTTTTTTTGGCATGTGCCCAACATTATGTTTAGAAACGTACCGTAAAATGGGGTTGCTTTGAACAGGTTTTGGAAGTTTTTTGTAGGTAATTTTTTTTAACATCCTAAATTCCAACTTTTTTGCTCTACTAGAATAATGTGTCCTTTGGCTATCGAATATATAAGGAAGAAAAACCCCACCACGGACCCACTGTTAATTTTGTTTTCAAGTGTCAAAGTAACCTTGAGTGTGGCGTTTCTTGGCTAAGTAAGGCATTGAAATGCAACTTTGGTCAAAGATTGAGGGTTACTTTGACGTAATTCTGATGAAAAAAAATATTTTGTGCATTATACATGGAATTAAATGAAAAACAACGATTTTTTACAATCAAATTGTCATCTTTATTGAGTAATGTTGGGCCACAGTAACGGGTATAAAATCATGTGCGAATTTAATAATTTTTTTTCGTATGAAAGAGTGATTCAGTCATAAAATTAATTACACATCTATTTAGTATGAATATTGAGCTATTAGAAAATAAATATATTTTTTTTTCTATGTACAAAATGGCCGATTACTAATATTTTCTTTTGTTATCTTTTTTTCAGGCGCTCCGCGGCGTGACATTTAGCATTCACAATTTTTTACCTAGAACAAAAAACAAAAATTCTCATCAGTCTACATTAGAATATCTAGAGAAGTACGTACGGAATTTGAAAAATATTGTTTTATTCAAAAGTTGTAGGTATTTGAACTTAAGGAGTGAGGTCTAGTTGGAACGTTAAAAAAAGGCCTTTTTCCTTTTTTTTCGGCCAAACGATAAAATAATTTACAACAAAAGTTCTTTCGTTTAAAAGACATATATTTAATGTAAACATTATAATTTTTTTAAAGAAATATGTTTCAACATAAGCCGATACGTATCAATGGCCGAGGACGTTGCAAAAAAAACAGATGTTGCGGTGATCACTCTCACGCTGTGACGGATTATCTGAAACCAACAAAACAGGGGGGAATCTTTAGTTAATGATATAATGCTCCGGTTGAACAAAGGGTTTTGAAAAATTTCCATTTTTCACAAAATGGCGGACGTTGAAAGTCAAAAGTGTTGTTTTGACCAAAATTTCACTTACAAAAATTGACTATAGAAAAAAAAGTTTCACCAGACTTCTGGTGAAACTAATCCGAATTTCCGTACGGGAAGTTTTTTTCCCTCTTCACAAAGCATGAGGGTTCAATATGCAGGGTGCAGCTTCTTTTGGTTCCCTTTGTTCGTTTGAAGAAATTAAATATTTTTTTCCACGATCCACGTGACTATTTTATATTTAACACGTCAGAAAAAAATCTTTATACCAGCAAAATTCGTATGATTTTTTGTCAAGTGACTACTGGCGAGACTTTTACCAACCTATATTTCAAGTTTCAAAACAGGGTTTTCAAATGAATTTTAATTCCATAGTAAGTGTCGTAACAGTTATTTGAGATTTTTTTTCTTTTTTTTTAATTCTTTGTTGTTATAAATTAATTCACTGATATGTCGACGGTAGCAAGTCGAAGATGAGCTTAATCAAAATATCCTGACACATTTTGTTATATACACGGAGAGTGTGTTATTAAAAAATGTGGTAATCGTACAGTTTGAGAACTGTTTCTGAAAAACGACGGAAAACATTTTATGTTTATACGAAGGCTGACATTTCCCATTAATTCCATAAGTTATGGGGTATTGAAGTTTGCGGAAGCAAGGGACAAAATCGCGCAATTATGGACACTTCAACGCCTATATTGGGAGTGGGGAGATTTGTTAAAAAAACTTCCTGAATACGATGCCGAAGAGATATTGGCACGGTCACTTCCCCTGCCCCCTGCCTTGGTTGAAAGTTTGTCAAAATACACGATTTCAAAGACGTAACTAAAAATCGGTGAAAAGTGTGTTTGCGTTTGTGTATGTGTTTGGGTTTGTTTGTTGGGTGTGTGGTATTGTTTCGGGTTGTTTGGGCGCGCGCGCGCGTGTGTGTGTGTTCACACAACAAATTCACACAAACCCAAACACACACACACACACACACACACACACACACACGCACACGCACACGCACCCACCTACACGCGCACGCACACACACACACACACACACACACACACACACACACACACACACACACACACACACACACACGGACACACACACACAATAAACAAACCCAAACACACACACCCTCAAACACACACACACACGCACACACACACACGCACGCACGCACGCATGCACGCACACACACACGCACGCACACACGCACGCACGCACACACACATGCACTCACACACCATTTTCACCGATTTTCAGTCTCGTCTTTGAAATCGTGTATTTTGCCAAACTTTTAACGGCGGCAGAGGGGAGGGGGAGGTGACCACTCTAATATCTCTTCGGCATTGTATTCAGGAAGGTTTTTTTAGAAATCCCCCCACTCTCCACTCCCAATATGGGCGTTGAAATGTCCGTAATTGCACCATTTTGTCCGTCGTTTCCGCAAATTTCAAAACCCTATAGTGTATGGAATTATTGGGAAATTTCCGCCTCCTCCGCCGGAATATTACTTACTATAATGGAATAAACAACATCATGGCGGAAAAAAAATCCGTCGTTTTTCAAAAAGTTCTTAAACGCTATAATTACCAAGAATGCAGAAAATCGATTACAGATTTCGTGAAATAGTTTTTTTTTGTTTTTTATTATTTCGGGATAAAAATAAAGGATCGAGATAAACTCGCAGAAAATCTTGTCTTCTTCAGTGAAGAGCAAGGAAAATACTTCCACAGGCATAGAAATCATGGAAGATCAGGGGAGATTGGACATACATACACGATGGCAGATTACGGTTGAAGTTTGATGCGCGACTGTCTCCGCACGTCTCGCTCATGAAAATCATGATAGAGAAGCTTACTAAATGGAAAATATTTAGTAAAACTGAATTTTTTCAATAAAATTAGATTGTACATCAAAAATTGTATATTTCCGTGTTCTTACGTGGAATATCAATATTAAGTGTTGAAATAAGATCTGTTAGAGATAAAATTCTGATACAATATACAGTTTTGCGACAATTGTTAAAATGATGAGCTGGGTAATTATCGATAAAAAATTATAAATAGACAGCTTCTTTGCTGGGAATTTGGAGGTGTATAAAATAATCCTTTTTTTCATTTTGATACACAATTATTGAGTTGTAAAATAGAGAAACGTTCTTTGGTATTATACTGGAACTACAAACATCAACAGGATGTAACTTTTAGTGAATATGTGAGTTTAAGAGAGGTGTCCCGGATAACTTAACGATGACCGAATTTTCCGCAACCTCGAGATGAGTGTACGGAGACTCCGTTGAGTACTTGGATCCTGATATAGCCCAAGTTTCTATAATTTCTCGTGAAATCCCAAAAATAGAGCTTGCTTGTTTTGACAAATTATTGACTTTGGCGGAAACTGTGCACCCTTCCTCGCATATGACGATGGGTTGCCCGGCTCTTTAGTCGGTGTACCGTTTATCGAGTGCGTCTCAATGAGCGAACGAGACCATATTGAAACAGTTTGTAATTATAATAGGAAGTCGACGATCGATTTCGGATGAGATTTGGCTCGGAGCCTCGACCGAAACGAATTTTGATAGAATTTCTTGTTTTGCTTGGTTTATCAACTGCGAAGTATTTCCGATCAGAATTGGACACTGACGGGCAATTGCGTAGCAGATGTCTAAAGAGATCGATAATTTTGGCGAAAAATATTTCGATTGCGAAACTTCATCGCCCGTATATAATTTTTGTGGATTCCATGAATTCGGGAAATATTATATTCAATGCAAAAATAACTATATAAAATTATGCAAATTATTTCAAAGCGTTAGGTAGAAAACGATTTGGCTGATGAAGTTTGAAAAACGGCACTCGCATAGCAAGCATTTTGTTTCCGGACAGACGTAGGCAATCTGACAAAAATGTGATTTTCTTAACAATCATCTCTTTTTTAAATAAAATTTACATAACAATTGACAATCACGTAACACACATAAAATATGATGACTTAATCATACGTTCATGTTAATATTTATATCAAACTCTTGCAATACCTTCAAAAATAATAAACTTATTTCTCATCATTCTTTAAGGGGTATGCATAACCTTGAAGTGAAAAAAACAAATCGATTTTCAATATTTTGTTTCGTCTCAGCTATTGAGATGATATGGTCGATCTTTCGCACACAGATAGTACATAATATTGACATGTCAACGTTCTTTTTTAAATTGCAAAATATGTAGAAACAAACTCACGGCTCGGTCGCGTACATGATTCCGGTAACTAGATTTCTCTAAAGTAAAAAATGGAAAAATATACTTTTAGTACAATGTTGAAGCTACAAACTCACGAGAACATTTTTCGAAATTTTAAAACTTGCATATGAGGCATTCTTCATCAACTGGGCCACTTTTTTTCAACCTCTTCAATTGTTTTAAAAATCTGCCGGTTTGAAATATCAGTCAAAAGGAACATCTGTGATTTTTTTTTAGATTTTTTTAGGCGTTCGTTCAGGATTTCCAATTTTTCATTACGAACACTGTATCCGAAAAAATATAAATCCAACAAAAAAACATAAGAAGAAAAACTTTTATTTTTTTCCGCTTTATCGAAAAAAATCAAAATCATAATTTTTCTGCATTGAGAAAATTGAAATTTGGTAAAAAAAAAATAGGAATAACATTTTTTTAAACCTAATAACACATCTTAGATTTCGGTACAAATTTTACGGGATGACTGTCATTGGGTAAAGAGTCTGCGAAAAAAAATTCGGAATGGTACTTGCAATGGTTAGGATGAAAAAAATACAAACCCTGCGAAATCAGGGTTTTATATGAGATTTCACAGGGTTTTTATAACCGCATATATGCGGTTATGAGATTTCACAGGGTTTTCATAACCGCATATATGCGGTTATGAGATTTCACAGGGTTTTTATGAGATTTCGCAGAGTTTTCATAACCGCATATATGCGGTTATGAAAACGGTATGAGATTTCGCAGGGTTTTAATTTTTTTTCATCTTACCCATTCCAGCTGCAATTCTGAAATTTTTCGCAGACTCTTTATCCAATAACAGACATCCTGTAAAATTTGTACCGAAATCGAAAGTGTATTATTAGGTTTAAAAAAATGTTATTCTCATATTTTTGCCAAATTTCAATTTTCTCAATGCAGAAAAATTATGATTCTGATTTTTTTCGATAAAGCGGAAAAAATTCAACGGTTTTATTCTTACGTTTTTTTTTGTTTGATGAATATTTTTCGGATATAGTGTTCGTAATGAAAAATTGAAAATCCTTAACGGAGGCCTAAAAAATCTGAAAAAAATCACAGACGTTCCTTTTGACTAAAATTTCAAACTGGCAGATATGGAAAAAAAATTGGAGAGGTTGAAAAAAAAGTGGCCCAGTTGATGAAGAATGCCTCATATATGTAACTGTTTTGAAAAAAATGTCGATTTATGACAAAAAAACTACTTTAAACGGTTGTTATCAACAAACCGAGGAACATAGGAAAAAATCATCCGGTCTGTCGATTGAATATGTTATAAAATATGTTCAGTCCAAATTTGAAGTAAATCGGACAATTAGATTTTGAGATATAACGTACGCGAAATTGCAAAGTATACTTTCGAGATAAACGTAAAAGAGAAGAAAACGTACTAAATCCATCTTTTCTGTATACAATTTTCGTGTGAATGTTTGGGTCTGCTCAATATTTTCGGTGGTTCTTTATGGTTTCGGGTACGGGCAATATGAATAGGACATTTATTTTGTTCTAGAAACTTTTTTTTTCGTGATAAACAATTTAATTGTTATAATAACGATTGTGACGAAAGAGTGCATTTTGTAGAAAAAAATTGGAAATAAAATATGGTTCCTTTTTAATTGACAATAGAAATGTATGTTCATTTTTTTTGTTAGTTCTATTAGTAATGAAGATATGAACAAGGAACATTTTTATGAGAGAGACGGAACGATAAGTGAAAGGTGATGAGTGAGAGGCGATGCGATTAATTTTCGTCGCTTATGTATCTATTACGAATGGAGCTAGTGAAATAATTAAACACTTTTATTTAAAATGTCTATCTATGAAATGCACTCTTTCGTCCCAATTGTGATATGAACAATTTAATTGTAAGAAAGTGTCTTGGTGTATGGGCTACTTGCTTCAGATAAAATCACAATTATTTTTCGTACCCTCAATCTGCGATTCCTGCGCCGTATTACAATCAAACAGCCTGATTGGACAAAGTCATATCAATGCCCTTAGAAACCATACAATGCACCGCTAGAGCCGTAACGCAATGGGACGTTCTGACCTGCTTCACTAAAATCGTCATAACTCGGTCAATTTTTCGAATTTTTACAAAATCTTTGAACCACACCAAAGTTAAGACGCCACGCAATAAGAAAATAAAATAAACCAAGAATCGATTTTTTTTTAATTCCTTACTTTCCGTGGGTACTCAATCAAATAAGTCTTAGTTTTCTTTTTTTTTTCATGCACATCGGTCCTTTTTGAGCTGAAATATTTTTTAACAAATCATTTTCCATGTTCAGCAGTGACGTATGAGAGCATCTTTTCCAAAGCGTCGTGCTTTTAAGCGACATTTCTACCCACCCATGTAGAAAGTCTGCTCTCACGGCCGGTGGAGCTCACTGAGAGTACTCTCGCTGCTTGGAAAAGCTTATGTAAGTTAGGGCAGTACTCGTTTGTCATATGCTTTCTTAAATTTCCAGCATTTATTGCATCATTTTAAAATGAAAGTATGTTTTTCATGACAATCGCTTCAGCTTCTAAGACTGACGTATTGATTGTTAAAATTTTAAAATAATTTCGTATAAAATCCTTTCCGTTATGCACATTCGATTCCAAAAATGCGTCATCCGAGCTAACGGTAGATTCTCAAATCGGCGTTTTAGATTTACAATGATATTATCTATTACTCGGTAGTGGCGGTTGATCTCCCAGTATTCTTCTGGTTGTGCACTGAGAAAAAAAAATCGTTGAATGTGCAAAATGCATTTTGTTGTCTCGAAATTTTGTTGTTTTAACTGTTGCTTAGACATGCTAAATAAGCAGATAGTTTAAATGTATCTTTGGTTGCTGCCCAACTATACTGTTTTGTTATGCCAATCAAAAATCAAGTTGAACGTATTGAAAGATACAATTTTGTTAAACCAACTGAATTTTGGATGGATGAACGAATTTTTTTTTTCAGTGTGTATCGGCCGGAAAATCGAATGTATTGCTTTCATCACAGTTAATTAATTAACTTAATTGTGAAATTTAAATATCTGCTTAATTAACATATTGAAATAGCTCCTTTCTACACAAGTTCCGCAATAACGACGAAGGAAATAGTTTAACTTATATGAAATTATTTTTTTATGCTTGCTTTTATGCTAACAAATAAAATTAATCGATTATTTGAATTTAATTATTTTGGATCGATTTTTTCTGCATGCCCAACCCTGCCGCCTGGCGGCAACGCCAACAAAAAGCGGCTGTAATCTTGTTCGTGGGCACTATATTATCCTTACGAGCCGAACTAATAAGCCGCCGTTTCCAGATCTGACGCAAATCAACGTGACCATGAGCTCTCATTGAGCTGGTAGGTTTAACCGTACAGTAAGAGGGAAATCAATTTTCGGAAAATACATTAGATGTGCATGGGAAATGGACAATTATCCGTGAGTCGCGACTTTGTGGTTCGTGTGAAAAAGTTTCCGGCATCTTCAGCATCGCCATGTTTTCACGTGATCCGCGTGTGTACCCACATCTTTTCGGTATGATCTAACGGTGCAGCTTGCCTCTTAGTTTTACGCCTGGAACACGAAGAACTCCTGGTTCTTAACCGGCGAAGTAACGGAGTTAATTAAAATCCTCCGAGAATGCATCTACATCGTGCTTGGGAGTCCAATATAACGCATGGCCGTGCTAGCACTATAGGAATTTGTGGCGTTCATTCGTACTAGACAAGGATACCTGTTCACTCGTGACAAACAGCTCGCGAAGAACTTCCGAACTTAATTCTCCGTTGGGACCCAAGTGTAATTTTCGTTATCTTCCCATTATGAATGTTCAAAAATGTGTAAAAAATTTGTTTTCATGACCAAGAATACTCCGGTATTTGTTTGTGATCCAGAAGTACACGGGCACGGTGGAGTGTAGATAAAAGGTTGCTCTTTTGCCTCTTTAGGAAATGGCATATATATATATATAGTAACGGGTCGGAATTCGTCACAATTAATTTTATTTGTTCGGGACTCGATCAGGGAAGAAATTAGTTTAAACTCTTTGTTTTGAAGGTATTTGGTAATAAAATCACATTTATTCAGTATTTTTGACTCGATATAATGTTAAAAGTTTGCTGTGTACAAGTGTGGTATGTTGTTTGTGTTTCTAAAGTGTATTTTGTGTGTCTTAATGTATCGCGTCTCGGTTGGTACAATACTCGAGTTTTGGACTCGCTCGGAGGGTAAATGTGCTTGAACGCGATCGCTTTACCGTCGGTTGGTAATTCTCTTCCCCCTCTCCTATCGTATTATTATTCGCGGCGTGGCGTCGGGTGGGGCGCACTCGCCTGTGGCGCTCGGAATTCGCGACGCGTTTCCCTGACCTTCAAGTTCTCCTGATGCTTTCGGGAGCCCTTGCGGATATTTTGTGTTTTACAGGTGTATGTGTGTGGGTATGTGTATTGTCGCCTGATGTTTCTGATACCTCCTCGCACTTTCTATTCCCCTAATACTAACTTCCTATCTATCCTTTCGTAATTTATCCCTCCTTTGTTTAATCTTAATGTTTTTTAGTGCTCTTTTTTCTTATTCTTCTCCCGGTTTTTGTTTCCGTATTTCTCGACTAAAAATGTATGTTATACTTTTTCCTTTTTAGGTTTCACAAATTTCCCTCTCTCAGCTTTCCGCCCTAAAAAGAGGTACTTTGCTGAGCGGTACTTTTTTATCTATCTAAAAAGTTAGACTTTCTTAAGACGACTTCTCCCTTCTTTCGTTTTTTAATGTTTTCCCCCTCTCAGCTTTCCACCCTAAAAAGAGGTACTTTGCTGAGCGGTACTTATCGATCCACGAAGGGAAGAGAAGAAGAAGTGACGTTCCTCCAACTTTCTTCCTCTTTCATACCCACATTTTATTGTTTACTTTTCCCCTTCCCTTACCGATTACCCATCATTCCCTTTATTGTTAACTTTAAATAAATGTATGCTTCCTTTGTTTTTTGTTACTTTTTCTGTTTTCTTTCCAACGACTTTTCCCCTTCCCTCACTTTTTAACCGTCGTTACCTTTTTCTACTATTTTTTGTTTATTTTCTGTTTTTCTTTTTCTCTCGAACCTTACACAGTTTTTGTTCTTTTCTGATTTTTTTCTCTCACTCGTCTTTCCTTCCGCTTATTGTTTTATGACCTTGAAGGTCGTACCTGCCCACTTGACTTTGTATGATTTGTTATTCCCCCTCCCTTGCCCTCATAATGGGTCGGTTCGTTTGAATCTGTGGTGGGGGGGTCTCACCCTGAGACGGACCTGTACGTTTCAATATATATATATATTCCGACACTTTTTCGCGACACATGCCGTAATCAAAATTTGCAGTCTGAAGAACGGGTAGCATTTTATTACTTTTTAAAGGGAGATATACACATATATGTGCTATGTATATATATATATGTAGTACACACACACACACACACACACACACACACACACACACACACACACACACACACACACACACACACACACACACACACACACACGCGCGCGCGCGCGCGCGCACCCACACCCACACCCACACACACACACGCACGCACGCACGCACGCACACACACACACACACACACACACACACACAAAAAAATGTTTGACGCGGACTTGTTTCGTGAAACTTTTGACACCAGCCCCCTCGCAGCAGAAAGTGCAACCGAGAAGGTCGAGGTGGTCATGCAGAGGGTCACCGAAGCATGCGATGCCACAATGCCACGGAAACGTGATGTCGACTTCCGACCAGCGGTACACTGGTGGAGCGAACGAATTGCCGGCCTCCGAAGGGAGTGTCATCGAACTCGCCGCCGAGCGCAACGAGCTCGAGGCAAACGCTCGTTCCCCGATTTGGAAGAACAGCACAGGAAGGCGCGCTTGAAGCTTAAAAAGGCTATCAAGCAGAGTAAAGCTGAAAGCTGGGGCGAACTGCTCAGCGAGGTGGAAGATGCTCCCTGGGGCAGGCCATACAAAGTAGTAATGACTCGGCTGAAAAGCCAGCCGATGCCATCGCCTATGGACGCAGCCCTGCTGGAAAAGATTGTTACACATCTGTTCCCTGAGCAACCCGAGGAGGACTACCAGCTCGCGGAGGACGTCGATGAGGACATCCCAGCCATTACTGAAGAAGAGCTTCTTACGGCGATTGTCAGGGTGGGCAACAATAAAGCCCCCGGCATAGATGGGATACCCAACATCGCACTCAAGGCAGCGATCAAGTTGGCACCGGCAATATTCCTGGGCATGTGCAATAGGTGTCTCAAGGAAGGAATCTTCCCGGACAAGTGGAAGTGGCAGAAGCTAGTGCTCCTCCCGAAAGGGAAGAAGCCGCCGGACGAACCTTCATCCTATCGTCCGCTCTGTATGCTGGATACCGCCGGAAAGATCTTCGAACGCATCATCCATAACAGGATTGAGAAGTTCGTGGACCCTCTACTGGCGGAGGGCCAGTTTGGCTTCAGAAAGGAGCGCTCTACGCTGGATGCCATTAACACAGTGGTGAAGCAGGCGCAGGAGTCGACTGCGGGGAAACGATGGACAAGAGGGTCCAAGAAGTACTGCGCAGTTGTCGCTCTCGACGTCAAAAATGCTTTCAACTCGGCGATATGGAAGTGTATCATGGATGCCCTAAAAATATTAGGTGTAGCATGGTACCTACGGAGAATAGTGGCGAGTTACCTATGTAATAGGTGGCTCATGTACGACACAGAGGATGGACCGAAGACGTATAGGGTGACTGGAGGAGTTCCTCAGGGCTCTGTACTTGGACCGCTTCTGTGGATCATCATGTACAATGATCTGCTGCTATTACAATTGCCGAAAGGAGTGTCCGTCGTAGCGTTTGCAGATGACGCAGCGCTGATTGTCATCGCCAAATTCCTGGAGCAAATCACCGCACTCTTCGGCGAAGCTTTCGCCAAGATAAAGGAATGGATGTCTTCTGTTGGACTGCAGCTTGCAGCCCACAAAACAGAAGTACTCCTCGTATCCAGCAGGAAGGTGATGGAAACGGTAACGCTCAGGGTTGGAACCGGCGAAATCACATCCCAACCGTTCATTCGGTACCTGGGTGTGATTCTCGACGCGAGGCTGAACTTCAAAGAGCAAACCGAGAAGATCAGCAGAAAGGCCGCTCGGGTGGCTACCACACTGGCGCGACTCATGCCTAATGTTGGTGGCCCCAGACAGAAGGGGAGGAAACTGCTGTCATCAGTGACGACCTCAGTGCTCACCTATGGCATACCCATATGGGCTGACGCACTGAAAATCCAGGAGTACCGCAGGAAGGCTGCAGCAACGTATCGCGTCAGCGCCTTGAGGGTAGCCTGTGCATTTCGCACTGTCTCCGAGGACGCTATCAACGTTATCGCGGGAATGCTGCCCATTGAGGTGCTCGCTGGGGAGCGTAGATCGATGTACCAGCAGAAGGGAGCTAGAAATCCCAGTTATGCAAGGACAGAAGCGAGAGCAACCAGTTTCAACCAGTGGCAGACGATGTGGGATGCCTCTACCAAGGGAAGGTGGACACATCGACTAATCCCGAAGGTGGAGATGTGGGTGAACCGTCTACATGGGGAGCTCAACTATTATCTCACTCAAGTGATCTCAGGACACGGCTGCTTCCGGGCTTATCTCTATAAGTTTAATTATGAAGATTCCCCGGACTGCCCAGCATGTGTAGCAGTCGAGGAGAACGCTGAACATGCATTGTTCCAATGCCCACGTTTTAGTGCCTCCCGCGCGATAGTCGAGGATCAGCTGGAGACACGCATCACCCCGGACAACCTGGTTGAGTTGATGCTGAAGTCAGCAGACGCATGGACAGCGGTATCGGCTTATGCTGCCGCAGTAATGAAGGAATTGCGACGTGCAGAACGCGCGAGGAAGAAGACGACGCCGGAAGACCAGGCAGTCATAGATGAAATCAGCGACACGAACCCCTAAACCACTCATACCATCTCGAGTGGAACGGGGGATGTAAGGTCGTCTGATAGCACTGAAGGAAGAGCTACGGCTAAGGCCTCTCCCGCGATGTAATACCTAGCGGTCGTCCCGCGGGAGAATTTGTAAGGCCACAGAGGAACGGGGGTTTTTAGTCGGTGCAAGCCCGATACACGGCAATTATTTGCTACGGTGCGCAGGCATTTTCCCGCTAAACCTCTTTAAAAAAAAAAAAAAAAAATACACACGCACGCACGCACGCACGCACGCACACACACACACACACACATATATATACTACATTTATTGAAAATGTATCATTTATGAACGTTTTACATGTTTCAAACGAATCTGGAATATCTTAATGGTATGTTCGTTCATAAAAAGGTACATAGATATAGTAATGTATATTCAGATATACATAACATACCTTAAATATATTCGGATTTCGTATTCAATATATATAAAACATACATTCAGTTTGTATGTCTGTTATATTTAAGATATCTCTTAAATGTATTCATATTTATACGTCGCATATGCTTTACTCATACCCAAAAGTATAATTGGCATATCCAACTTTTGGAACCAATTATATTTAATACATGTTTTATATATTTTTTTATATATTAAATTTTCATCTGGGCCAACAGCCGCTAAAAGCGCTATATTAAGTGCCACTTGAAGAGAAGGAATAACCGCAGAACTCGTTCGTTGATGATTTATTTAGATTAAGATTGAAATATGGAACAAGATCACAGTGATTGTCCTAATGAAATTAAAAAAGGAATTATTATAGAGAAAGGTCCGCGGTTCAATGATGGTCACATGGATAAGAGTGGAACGTTGTTCAATACCGTATCTAACTTTGACTTCCAACTACTGCCATTTGATTCTCTTCCTCAAAGAGATAGCGCCTGTTCCGGAAGAAGTCAACCATATACAGATGTTGGCCGGCTGCAATAATTCGCGTCCAGACCAATTCAATCTAGGGTAGCCACGAGGTTTTCAGCTTCCACAATGGGAACAAACTTTATACTTATGATTGTTTGATTATATCCGTTTCATGACTGCGACGGGGAGATTTAGTTTTATATTCATCAGTTGATCAGCAGCCGAAATAGAGTGATTGCGGAGCATATTCAATTTCGCTCGAAATATCAATTTTGAATGGATTAAAAGCCGCGATCACAAGTTACAGTCAACCAATAATGTCTTCATCTCTTGAAGATTCATACATGGGGAGAAGCCGCACATATATCGTGTAATCCCATTGAAAGTATGGCTACGAATTCTCCGGTGAAAGTGAAAGAAGATTGAGATGTCTTGGTATTGAACAGTGAACGCAAAGTTGAAGAAACCAGACGTCTATGAGATATCCAACGGACAAAGAGGAACGAAAGTTCAGATTCTGTACCAGAAATAATTGAGAATTCTGCTCGAATCATTGTCAAGAAAAAAGGTTTTCGATATCAATCATAACAGGCAGGTCACAGTCAACCGTGTCACGTTCGCTGATTATCTTCCAAAATATAATGAGGATGGAATGATTGATCGAGTCAAGTTACTGAAAACGTAAGAGTACCAAAAAAAACGTACAGTCAATAGTACAAACACCAAAAACCGGTTGGCGTATTTTTAAGGGGGGAAATCACAGTAGCACATAAAAAAATAGGCATATTTTCGGGCATTAATTTTGGCTGAATAAAAGTATCAATCGAAAATCTGTAAAGTAGGTTTTATAGCAATACTAAAAAAGTACAAAATGTAATTTTTTCAATAAAAAATATTTAAGAATGGCGGCTGCGCAGCATTTGCCCCAAGGCGCCTTTTTTGAGCTCGCCGAAGACATAACTCGAGCAAATTTTTACCGATCGACTTGAAATTTTGACAGTAGCTTCGAAACATCTTTCTCCACGGAGCTACGTAGGATTTTTTATTTTATATGGCTTACTTTTTTTTATCGACGATTTTCTGGCGTTTTTTTTTGTTAAAAATTTAACTTTATTTTCAAACATGCACCATTTTGCGAAAAATCAATATATCGAAAAAATCCTACGTAGCTCCGTGGAGAAAGATATTTCGAAGCTACTGTCAAAATTTCAAGTCGATCGGTAAAAATTTGCTCGAGTTATGTCTTCGGCGAGCTCAAAAAAAAGGCGCCTTGGGGCATATGCTGTGCAGCCGCCATTTTTAAATAGTTTTTATTGAAAAAATTACATTTTGTACTTTTTTAGTATTGCTATAAAACTTACTTTACAGATTTTCGATTGATACTTTTATTCAGCCAAAATTAATTCCCGAAAATATGCCTATTTTTTGTGTGCTACTGTGATTTCCCCCCTTAATGCGTTACCCCCACTTGTAGCGCAAAAAAGGCCTTTTTCATGAATTGTTTTAAAGAAAACTACAAAACTTTTTTAATCGATCAATATACCATCTTAAAGAACACATCTTGAAGAACTTTCAGTAATTTTTTTATTGATAAATATTACATTGTTTAGTGGCAAATGGCCGTCAATGAAATAATGTTTTCATATACACGGTTTGCGGTGACCAACATTGCGGCGAAGTGGATCATCTGAAAAAAAAAATGCGGATGGATTTAGTCAAATATAAGAATAAACTAGTCTTTAATCGATGGATTTTAAAAAATATTCATTTGTCAAAAAATGGCGGACAGTCAAAGTTAATGGTTCGATTTTAACGAAAAAAAAATCGAACGATTAAAGACTACATTTTTATGTATTAAATAAGCCTGCAAAATTGCAAGAAGATCGGTTCAAGAAGAAGTTAAAGTTTCAATTTCCGGTCGTTTACACAACGGATTCTTCTCTTTCAACGCTCATATCTCAGTCAATTTTGTTCGGATCGACTTGAAATTGTCAGGACATATTCTCAGATACTTATAATTAAAAAAAATGCAATAAAAAAATCGATTTTTTCAAAATCGCAAGTGGGGGTAACCCCTTAACGCACACGAATCCTCAGAGTATAGTTTGTAAAATTTTTTTTTTTTTTTCGAAAAAACTCACTGAATTATATCTACCGAAAACCAGTTGAAGAAAATACGAAAACCGGCCAAAAATTAAGCAAGACGAACAACAAAAAAGCGTGGATAATTGGTCGTAATTAAGGACAGTCATATAAAATCATTGGTAGTGAGTATATCATCAAGAACTGATGCTCATGCAGAGATTTCGATTAGCTAAAAACTAAGTAGGATGGAGAGAATAGAAAAAATAAATACATAAGGTCAAGAGCAATCATAAGGGAAGATGAATGTTCCAGCTGAAAATGATTAAGATATTGTGCCTTTGATTATCACTATCAATCTACCACAAAATAGTACAACCACGACAGAACCAAAAGAACGTAGCGATGATAACAGGAATATTTCATCTAAGCAGACACTAGATACAAGACTTGTGGTAATTAAAGCCAGTACTGATTGCAGAGCTAACAATAAAAAAAAAAGAAGCAATTGCCAATTCACCCGTTACTTCCGCAAAAGGCAATGACGCCAATGATGTTGCGGGTGTTTTTGTAAAATGAAGGGAACTCTACGCGTCGTCATTAAAACAGAGAATACGGCGCGATCCCTGTCACATACTGATCAATTAATTTCCAAAGCTTTCGCTTGAAGGGGTAAGAGAATAAAACTACTAACCCCTGTCTAGTACGAAAATGAATATTGAGGGTAAAACCATCAGTCATTTTAACAAAGGAAAAATGCAGCATCAAAGCCATACCATGGTCGGCATCGGCTGATAACCCAATAATCAACAATGCAATAGGTCCTGGACTAGAAAGGACTTATTCGTGTTGGTCTCAAAACAAACATCAGATAAAAAATAGTACTTGAATTCCATTTAAAAAGGGCCTAAATTATGAAACACTGCTCTAAAGGGGTCTTCTCACTTTAGACGCTAAAAAGCTGTTTTTATGATTTTTTTTACAGATTTATATTGTAGATATTGATATAAAAGTTATTACACGTAATAAATACACTTTCGAAAAACATTTTTAAAAAATTTCATTTATTTAAGTCACTATTTATAGACAAAAATGGTAGTTAAAAAAATGTCCTTAAAAAATTGTAGATCTGCGCTGTTAATGAAATCTCGGAGACGGATCATCCGAAACAAGCAAATCAAACGGTTTTAGATTCATTATGTTAATGGCTATAGCGCATATCATACGATTTTTGATAAATGCGAAAATAACAAAATCGTGGACATTTCTCGAAAAAACAAAAAAAAACGTTTTTTCCACCGTTTTTGCCAAAAAAATTTAATATCGAAATTTAAAAAATCCTTTGTATACGCTATAGCTATAGTTGTAAAGAATATGAGGTTAAAATTTCATAAAAATCGGTTCAGTAGTTTCGAAGATTTTATCGACAAGCCGTCGAAAAACGTTGTTTCAAGAAAAATGCGGTTAAAGTGAGTTTGGGTTACGTAAATACATCCATTTTTTAAAAATGGATTTTGAAAGTGTATTAATTAAGTGTAACAACTTTTATATCAATATCTATAATGTAAACCTATCAAAAGATCATGAAAATAGCTTTTTTAGCGTCTAAAGTGAGAAAACCCCTTAAAAGGTGATTTCGAAACATGGCATGACGTTATTGCGAGCATAAATAAAACGTTAAGTTTGACGTCAGTGTTGCTGGTAAAAATGCAATTTATTTTTCGGAAATTGATTATTGGGAATGGGTGGATTCAAAGCCATGCACAATAAAAAAATTAAGGAAGACTTGAACGAGCAATAAGAAACAGCAGAAAGAAAATCACTTTTCCTCAAATCTCGGGAATTTATTCACATTGTGGGTATTTGCAAATAATAAAAACCTCCTAAGTGGAATAAACTACAATTGAGTCTACGAAGTTTTTTCAATCAATGATATCTTTTAGATAACGACAAGACTTATAAAGCGACAGTGTATAATACCAACATTTTCGGTTCGCATAAACAAAAATCCTTATTGTTGTTGCAGTTTGAAGCTCGATTGTCTTATATGTGGGTATAATGTGGTTTTCGGATCGTTTCCGTCAAATAAGAGACAATATATGTTGATGAACAAACGAGCGAGTAAATCACACGTTACACCAATTTTCACTACGATTATTCAGAACATACTCTCTACCATACACTATTTGTGTGCAAGAACTGAGCAAAAGGGCAGCAGTTTTGCGTGTACAAAAAAAATCTCTCACACACACATGTACATTTTCTAAGTTCCATTCGTGAACATTTTGAACATTTCATGGTAGTGAAACCATGTCTATGGAGAAACGAAGAAAATTATTGCCCAGCGAGTCAAGAGGGGAGTCCCTTTAAGCGAGGAAAACATTTGCTGATTTCCATGGATTCCTTCACCATTTTTGAGACTTAGGGTATATTTTATTACTACCTTCGGCTGTTTCATAGTATTTTTTTAAACTAATCTTTGAAAATGATGGCGTTATGGCACGGTCTTCTAAACTGCATTTTCAAAACTGGTGTGACGTATAGCTAAGAAACTAATAGACTGATTCTGATGAAATTTCATATAAATCTTTCTAACCTTATTGTATAAAACATAATCGTAAATTTGTATGAAAATTAAAAATAAAAGTATTTTTATATTTCAAAATGTAGCAATTTTTCGGAAAATTCAAGCGTTTTGTTTCGAAGCGTACTGCTTAAACGATTTTCAACATTTCTCAATTTTTCTTGGTTCATATTCTGCGTATGAGTGTTAATGAAAAAAAAATCTTCGTTGGTTTTTTTGAGATCAATCCCGCCGACGGTACGCGTCACGCCATCTGACAACATCCGCTGCAACCCTTTTAGAATACCGCGCCATACCTCCACCATTTTCAAAGATAAATGAAAAATAAATAAAAAAAACCATGTAACAGCCGAAAGTAGTAATAAAACATACCCTAATTTAAAAAAATGGTGAAGCAATCTTTATTGAAAAAAATCATGAAAATCAGCAATTTTTTCCGAAAGATATGGAAAGATTAAATACACAAAGGAAAATTCTAAATGCGCAAAAAATAAATATGCATAAGTAAGCTTGAATTTAAGGGGGCGAAATCCGTTCAGACGCCCGCAAATGAGTCATTTTTCATGACTTTTTTTTTAATGGTGAAAAAATAACCGCATAATTTTTACATTTTGACATTCTCTTATTATAACTTTCAAGTGTTACATATTTTTCTCTTTTTTAAACAAAACAAAATGGCGGCGTTATAAGGTATCCCTTTAGGCGTCTTTCGAAAAACTGCTCACGTTATAGCTTAAACAGTTATTGATCATTGTGGCTGAAATTTTGGGAGTTTTCTCACTATAACATTATTGGAAAGATATACCCATAAAAATATAAAAAAGTATAAAATTAAAAATTGGGTAGACTTTGTCATCAAATTTTCATATTTTTGACGATTTTCTCGACAATTTTTACCCCAAAAAAGTCATTCATTAACGCGACAACCTTAAAACTTTAGGCATATCCTTCCAATAATTTTATACTGGGAAACCTCCCAAAATTTCAGCCAGATCGATCAAAAACTTTTTGAGCCATAACATGAGTAGTTTTCCAAGGACGCCTAAAGGAATACCTTATAACGCCGCCATATTGTTTCGTTTAAAAAAGGAAAAAAATCTAACACTCAAAAGTTGTAATAAGATAATGTCAAAATTTTCAAATGATGCGATTGTTTTATCACCTTTATAAAATCATGAAAAATGACTAATTTTCGGGCGTCTAAACGGATTTCCTCCCTTTAAAAAAACAACACTCTCCATGTCCGCAAAATCCTCGAGAAAAACGCGAGTTCCGCTCTACAAAATCGCCGACTCCACAGATTGGACGCACCTTTACTTTTACTTTTACACATCAAGTAGAAATTATAGAGTGCCAGCAGCGGGAATTTGGTACAAGCATTTTTAGCAGGCCACCGTGCGCAAGTCGTATCTCATTTTGGCAAATTCTTCGGCGGTTTGGATACGCGACAAAAAGACATCGGGCGCATCGCAAGAGGTAGAGCGAAGTGAGAGGGCGGCAGTGAGGAGAGAAAAATCGTCTTATGCCCAAGCGCGACGAGCAGCATCCTGTTAAACTGCATTTTTTCGTTCTTATACTTTCTTTGTGCATGGATGAGCTACTGAGGTACAGTCGCGTTGGTTTTGCCGGCGCTGCCAGCACACGCCTTTGCGCAATTTCGCCTCGAGACTCTTTTTTTCCTTTGACACACTTGAGTTGTGATCTACTGGAAGAATATCCCATGGGGATACGCTCGACTCGGTCCTGCGAGTCGCCTTTCGGTACCCTCAAAATCCGGTTGCGTTACCACCTCGACCATAAATATATACGCTGTCTCAAAGAAAAATCGAGTGTGTTATATTTTCAAACGCTGAGGCATGACGCACTTTAACATCCGGGTTCGAATGTTTCGCAATACACTGCGACCTCCATTGTCGGGACCTCCGCAGTTGCAACAGCCCCCCACCATGTGCCGAATATCGATCGGTGTAGCGCATGGTGGGAGAAGCGCCAGGCCCTACCGCGAGGTTCGACACATACTTTACAGTCAAAAAGGGCTTTGGAGGCTTTGGAGGGATTAGCTACGTCAGCTGCGCAGAACCGGCTTCAGGCATCTTCTCACGTTACAATTTTCAAAAAATCGATTTTTTTATTACATTTTTCGAAAGTATACATATCCACAAGTAACGTACTGAAATTTTATGAAGATCCGTGGAGTCTAACTGGGTTTTGTGTGACCTTTACTTTATCAACTGAGCACGTTCATCTGCTCGTTAAAAACATTAAACGCGATTTTCTCGAAACAATGATTTTCGATGGCTTATTGATAAAATCTTCGAAAGTACTGAACCGATCCTTATGAAATGGTAACCACATATTCTCTACAACTATAGCTATAACGCATATTAAGGATTTTTTTAAATTTTGATATTTACAATTTTTTGCCAAAACGGTGAAAAAAAACGTTTGTTTTTGTTTTTTCGAAAAATGTCCGCCATTTTGTCATTTTTGCATATATCAAAAATCGTATGATATGCGCTATAGCCATCAACATACTGATTCTAAAACCGTTTGATCGTTTTGCTTCAAATGATCCATCCCCGAGATTTCATCATGAAAATCAGCCATTTTTTCCTCGCCTAAAGGTATGTCCCCCTTCAAGAAAGTATTTAAGCAACCAGCAGCGGATTCAGGGGGGGGGGTCTCCTATAAGACTATACAAAAAAGCCAAGGAGTCCTAGAGTAAACACCCCTCTGCGTGCCGCCACAGAAAAAAATTCTGGATCCGCCCTTGTAAGCAACCAACTCAATTGAATAATGCTGAAAAACATCAAGTCCTATATGAGGACGGTACTATTGCTCATCATTGATGACAGCGATAGAGCTTTATGGGATTCACTCAAAAATGGCTGCGTAAAAGCTTAAGGTAGAACGAGCGCGCGCTCTTGATTTCTATAGGTTTTGTTCAAATTTTGACCAGACATTGTTCATATCATTACGCATGTTTGAGTGAAATTTTAGAACAGTCGGCTATTTCGATTGAGAGATAGTGGGTTTTGAAATTGCAACTTTTAACACTGCAGGGTCTACATTGACCGAAAGTCAGGTCCATAAGTCGTCGTACCGTGTTCGTAAATTTTGAAAAAAATTATGTTTATATAGCAAACTAGTTAGGGAAAGCGTGAAAAAAGTTTGGATTGCCTTACTATTCAGTTTTGCTAAAAACGTTCAGTAGACATAAGAATTCTTGGTAAAAAATATTTGTCCTTTATAATAAAAAGACATATGGTTACAACGCAGAACAGTGTTGTTCAATATTTCGAGAAAAAAAATTATCGTGTTCCTATAGTTAAAAACTTTTATGAAAAAAAGTATATTTGCGTTATAAATATAAATATTTTATTTTGTTTATGTTATCTTCATTAACAAATAAGAGTGTTGGTTAATTCATAACTAATTAAAAACTGTGTTCGATTAAAAATTACCTCCAAATAAAAATTTATGTTGCAGTATTATTTTTAATATGCCGCGCAAACTTACGTCATTGGATACGTGGAACGATGCGGTGTTGCCATATGTCTTCTTATTATAGGGGCAAATATTTTTTTACGGAAAAGTACTCTGTCTAAATTTCAATGCAGACCCCGCAGTGTTAAAAGTTTCAATATTAAAACCCATTATCTCCCAATATAAATAGTCGACTGTTTTGAAATTCCACTCAAATATGCACAATGATATGAACAATATCCGGTTAAAATTAGAACAAAATCTATAGAAATCAAGAGCGCACACTCGTTCTATCTTAAGGGGAGATATACACCTAGATGGTCGAAAAAATCGATTCAGAAGCTATGAACATTCCGTCGACCGTAGAAGACTTACACTATGGGCCTGGTATCGATGATTCCATGTAAGTTGACAAATTTCACGATTTATTCATTCCCAAATTTTCAAAAGCGTTTTTCTCAAAACTACGTTTTTCAAATCGCCATCCAAAATTTCTCGAAAACCAATGAACCGATTGCCTTGAGGTTTTTTGTGGTTATTCTATACACCATTATCTAGTACTTGTCATAGGATTTTCTTTTCCATTACTTAGTTTTTGTTTTATAGGCAAAATAATAACTAATTTTTGGCCCAAAAATCACTATTTATGTTCAAACGTCCGCCATTTTGTCATATATCGATATTTTCAAAATCGGCTACGACAATTACTAGATTATAGTCTCTAACTCAATAATTTTTTTTGTTTTTTTTTTGTTCAGATGATTTTTGAAGAAACGCCAGTAGGTACCATATACGCAGATTTTTTTTACCACGCTCCAAGGATCATGCAATATCCTTGTATATTTTTTATATTTTTAAATTAAGACAATCAAACATATTTTTGAATGTATCTACTTTTAGATATTTAAAACCCCAATCCGAAATTTCAAATAGTTTTCCGTGGAAAAATTCACAAAAATGACCTTTTTTCCGGCTGCTAGGTGTGTATCTCCCCTTAAAAAGATACCCATTCGATATTCATCAACTTCCAGCCTTCACGGCTAGATATTCCAATGCGAAGAATATGGCAACTGAAGACCCGTTGGGACGGAAAAAATTCTGGATCCCATCTATAAAGATCTCGCACAATAGCAACGAGTCAAGGCCCGACACCTACACCAAGCACCTCCTTTTACATTTTAATATTCATGAACGACAAGCGCATTCGTTTGTTATCTTAGATGCAATAATTTTCCACGATCACTGAAAAAAAAACCTCTTTATGTACCAAGAGCAATAACGTGATTCCGGCGGTCGTTTATAAATAGGACAAATCGGGAAGATACCGCGTTCCGATAGGACAATCGACATTCTCATTACAACAGTCATTTATTACTGTTATTATCATACACGTGGAGAAGATATTCGATATCGTTAGTAATGATCATACACCTTTAGAAGAAATTTAACGATAATCGAGGGGTGGGTTTGGGGTCTCGTGTGGCGCCTTCGGTTATTATATATAGACCTATACATGCGCATTTATAGTATGCGCGTACAGGCGGCACTGAGTAATACACTTGGCGCATTCACGCGCCGCTCGCGCGGCACGTAATCGATCGTATCGAATCGAAGCCTCGACGCGACTCACCTCCACTGCATCATACACTATATACGTTAGGTATATTGACGCCGTGGCGTCGATCATCGAGAGGCGTGTACCATTCACGAGAGTCTTAAGATTGCAACATTTCTCAGTCACGCCCGTCTGCGTATTTTTTTTCTTTTTTTTTCGATCTCATCCGTTTCCTCCCCGATAGGCTCATTTCCGAATCCTTCGGTACAAACGCTAGGCGCGACGATGACACACTCGGCTCGCACGGATCACGCGTTACGCAATTTAGATTTATTGTGATAATTTATTGTTGGCCGCACACCGCAATTCTTGGCAAACTCGTTCGCCGCTGAAATATATTCGAGCGCAAAATACCACGGGAGACAGAGGCAGGCGCCACCGGCTTTCGTCAATGCGGCGGGGAATAGTCTCGGGTATCGGAATGGATATTAATACCGGATGATCGACACTTCAAAGACACGTCTCGAGGGGGGAGATAATTTTTTTTCAAAGAAAGATTCCTTCAATATTTTTGAGACTTGGGGTATGTTTTTGTTTACTACTTTTGGCTGTTACATGGTATTTTTTCTGTTTTATTCATCTTTAAAAATAGCAGAGATATGGCAGGATCTTATGACCGGATTGCGCAGAATATGAACCAAGAAAAAGTGAGCAATGTTGAAAATCGATTGAATGGTACGCTTTGAAACGAAAAAAGATTGAATTTTCCGAAAAAAACTGTCTACATTTTGCAATAAAAAATACTTTTTTAATTTTCCAAAACTTTTAGGGTCTGTTTTCGACAGTACGATTAGAAAGATGTATACCAAATTTTATCACAATCGGTCGATTCGTTTTTTAGCTATATGTCACAACACTGGTGAAAATGCAATTTAGAAGACCGTGCCGTAACTTCGTCATTTTTGAAGATCAATAAAAAAAAATACCACGTAACAGCCAAAAGTAAGGGTGTCTCAAAATGACCTGACATTTTAATTTATCAATTAAACGTATTATTTATTTGCAAAGTACGAATATTTTTATTTTAATATAAGGTACAAACATAAAGGTTATGTGTGGAACACAATATCCGAAAAATAGCCACATCGTCCCTGTTTGAGACGTTCACACTTTTGACGAAATTTTCAATAACATTTTGGCATAATTGCAGATTAATTTCATTAATGGTGCGCCCAATTGCTTCCTTGAACTCCGGAATGGTCTGTGGATCATTGGTATACACTTTTCCCTTCGGAAAACGTCAACGAAGAAAGTCCAATGGCGTCAAATCGCACGATTAGTCCAGTACACGAGACGAAAATCCAGCACTTTTTAGTGCAGAATATGAATTTTTGACTGGAGGTAGATGCTTGCATACTGAAAGTAACGCCGAAAAAAAGCCTAAGAAATAAGGGGTTGAAAACTCAATAATCGCCGTATCTCGATAATTAATAGCCCGATCAAAAAAGATTTCAAACAAAAGTTGTTTGGAATAATGAAATTCGTATAAAGTTATTTAACGTCCATTGCCCTATATTTGAAAATAGCGGCACAAAAACGATTCAAAAAGTCGGGGTTGATGCGTGTGCGAGCGGAGTAGACATATCGCTGCGTTATTGTCTGGGTCAGTGGTGCTCTCGTGTTTTTGTGCCGCTATTTTCAAAGATTGGACGTCAGATAATTATAAGGTAAATATCCCAATTATTAAACACTATCTTGTATTTTTATTATTTCTCATTCACCTGCATGCATTTACTTATTTATAAAAATTTCATTACATATATGGAACTTTTAGCTATCGAAATGTTACCTTTCTTGTGCAAAAAAAGCTTTAATTAATAGAGAAAAAAATTATTTAATCAGCAACGGTGACCCGATTTGACGTCTCGTGGTAACTGCTTATCGTTTTTGCTAAGACGCGCCGCTTCATGCGTAAGGACATAAAAAATGAAAAACTGTCGTATCTCAAAAAGTAAAGGCGTTTTAGGTTCCTCAGAATTTTTTTTACAAATAATAATTAAAAAATTTTTAAATTAATTATTTGTCAAAAAATACGGTGTTCGATCATTGGGACATAAAAAATGTAGTGTGTCCCAATTATTGAACACTCGAATTCTCCAAGATGGTGTCGTTAAACCCATCAAAAGTTAGATCGAGACAGTTAACGTGTGACATCGAGACAGTTAACGTGTGACAGATCGTGTGAATCGGATTTATTCAAACAAAAACTGTAAGTTCCTGAATAAACTTACCTTTATTCTTTTAATAATAACTCTAAGATCGTCATATATATTTTCTATTCGTATTTTCGTGCAATAAACATAAAAAGAAAATATAACCTAAATATAACTTACAAATACGAATGTAATGATCAATATTTTTTGCTCCCCGATATTTCAGGGAGCCAAGCTGCGATGAAATCAAACAAAAACAGAACATACAAACGAGGAAGCTGAAAAGAAATATAAAATAAAGTTCGAGTTGAAAAGCAAAAATAAACCAAATGCGAATGAACAAAAAATCAGTCAAAAGAGACTAAATATATATTTTTGTATTTTTACATGATTAATTAAAGATTATTTGAGTGTTTGATTTTGCTGTTATTTATTAATGTTGTACCCAAAATAATATTTTCAGAACGGAAAAAGAATTCTCGAGAGTGTTCAATAACTAGGACATGCTTGTTCAATATTAGGGACATAGGCACTTCCAGTGTTCTATAATTGGGACACTTGTATGCTTCACATTGTTATTCTTTTTTTCATTTAAAATCATTTAAAGATAATTGAAAGGGTGACTTTTCGAAAGTAAAAATATCAAAGTATCATTTGAACATGAAAGCGATGGTTTTTTTCTTGCTTTTATATTTTTTTCTCACCGAATTCAATCCCCCAGATCCTTAGCTGTTCAATAAATGGGACATTTACCTTATATGTATTTCATTGTTCCAAAAAAACTTTTGTTTGAAACATTTTTTGATTGGACTATTAATTATGCAGATATGACGATTTTTAAGTTTTCAACCCCTATCCCTTAGGGTTGGGGCGAGTTGAGGGGCAACATTTTATTGGGGTTACATTGAGTATGCAACCATCTATCTTTAGTAAAAAATTCATATTCTACGCTAAAAAGTGCTCGGTCGTCTCTTTTACTGGACTAGATCTTGGTGGCCAATTCACATCGCCGCGGCGCGAGATAACACATGACCATAAAACTTGGTCTGCAATCACTGCATTGTTCTTGTGCATGATCACATTTTCTATGCGTTGCTTGATCGTGTAATTCTCCATGACTAAACATCAATACTTCCCGATGCCAGTTGTCAAAGATTAGTACTCTATATTCGTAACAACAAAAATGGCGCGCAATTCAAAATGTCCGGTCATTTTGGGACACCCTTTAGTAATAAAACATACCCCAAGTCTAAAAAGTGGTGAAGACATCTTACCTTTAAAAAATCATGAAAATCAGCGAATTTTTTCCTCGCCTGGTATCTCCCCCCTCAAGGGCTCCGCACAGTGTAAAATTTTGAAAAAAATAAATAAAAAACGATTTTTCGCATTATCCCATAGTATAGACGGTTATAAACATGGAACTGGCATCGCCAATTCATCGTAAGTAGACAATTTATATGAAAACTTCCGCGCTCGAAACTTTAAACGGGATTTTCTCGAAATGTCGTTTTTCAAAACGGTGTACACTCTCAAAGGAAGAGGCTAGAAGCTATCCGTCTCAAATTTTGACGCAACATTCTTCACGCCATTCTTCATCTTGCTATAGAACCTTTTTGGTTTTTTTAAAATCTTCATATTTTCTTTAACAAAAGACAAGAAGATTTAAAAAAAAACTTCACAGCAAGATAGCGGCTTTCACACTGATTAAGAATCTTGTAACAAATTTTGTTTCAAAGACGTTTTCAAACGTTAAAAAATGTAAAAAAAATAAACCATTAAGAATGTATTTTCGTAATAAGCTTTGACCAAAACTACAGAACTACCTTAACACACTTACTACTTCATTTCTTTTGGTGAGGTTCGTTTGGAATTGCTACATTTTTTAACATTTTGTATGTCTACATTGGCAGAGTTTTAGAAAAGCGAAGCGACGTATACGGAATCTAGAGGCACTGGCAAATTCATTATCAAAATATCTAAAATGGAATCACGTAAATCGACACGACTGAAGAACGAAAAACCTACTGATATGATTCTAAAAAAATACGAATCCATCGATTTTTGTCCACATCCGACTTATTGGAAGGAATGATCTTTACTTCATTTAATTTATGGGGCTACTTCGCGTGTGTCGTACCTAGAAACGCGTCTAAGTACTCAACGCAATTGTACGAAAATTGTCATTGACTTGTTCATTGCTCTGATTCACGACCTTCGAGACATTCCCATTTTTATTTCGTTACGGAACATTTTCACGCCTTTTAAACCGTGGAATGCTGCAAAAAAAACAAAAAAGAATGCTAAGATCAAGTTAAATGACTAAAAATAGTTCAATACAATTTTCACAATACATTAAATTTTTATTAAATAAATGATAAAAACCAGTAGTTTCTATTAACCTCGCTACTATATACACATGCCATGTAATCGTAATCCATCTATGTCGACTCGATTTCTACGTAAAGATTACCATTTCGAAGCTTAGTCAATCGCTCTTGTAATATACATGAATTACACAATCGTGATAGGGATTGAAATACGTTTTTCGGTCCGTGGACCAACGGATTAGCTGCGTAATAATCGTCACGTATGATCGGGAGGTTTGCTTTCGATCATACCCATTTCAGCCTCTCCCCGAGTAGAAATCCTGCTCCAGCTACAAAAAAGATCTGATCAGGTATCCTGATTTGTTTTCATGCCTTGATGAGGATTTTTCATCAATCCCTGATCATTTTTGTGACACTTTTTCTGATTTCGGCCTGATCAGGGTAAAAAATCACGGCCTGATCGGGATAAAAATCAAGGCCTGATCAGGATGGAAAGTGAAAGCCTGACATGCAGTCCGAAGAGAGAAGTTCGCTGTTGCTTCGGAAACCACAATCTCATTACATTCTTCAATGCACTGTCGAAAAAATATTTCCTTTAAATAGGATCTATTTAAATCAAGTAGGTTTTTTTTACTATGATCCTATTTGTTTCAAATATATTTTTTAGAATATTCAATAGAATATTTCATAAATTCAAAATAAAGTAAAATTCTTAATTTAAAGTTCTACCACAATGATTTTGTATCATAATCCGTCGTTCCCTAGCCTTCTGGATGGATTTTCTCGAAGAAAATTTTTCTGCATCCACATGGGATCGAACCGAGAACCTACCTACCTATAGCTACGCGTCCCTATGCTACCGAGTGGTTGTAGCATTTCGGTGACATAAGAGGACACATCAATACCTATAATTATTTGTTGTATCACATAAACTATATTAATTAGTTAATGTAATTGTGATAATTAGGGAGTTTTATCGAATATCATGCTATAGATTTTAAAAAAATAACGTATATATATATATATATATATATATATATATATATTAGACTGATTCAAAAAAAAAAACTTATTTTTTTTTCCTTCGGGATTCTCGTGCTATTGTTGGGCACTAATAAAAGAAAATTTCTCTAAAAAGATGGGCGCGGTCACTCAATTTTTAGAGGTGGCTATCTCGACTTTTTTGTATTTGAATTTTTTTTAACGAACGTATTGCATTTAAGCATAGTCACGGCTTCGGGTTACGGATAAAAATCACATCCAGCAGCTATTTCGTAACAAAAATAAACTCTAAGAATTTGAAAAGATTGCAATATTCACAATTCAAATCCAGGTAGATCAATAATGGCGTCTATACTACTCTCTTTATTCATGTAGATTTATTTATACGCATTAACATTTCGCACTTTTTACGAAACATTAAATTATAAGCTTTTATTCATAAATTATGTATTTACATTTTCAAAATGCTACACTTATATTATCTTCAAACTCATTTATATTTCTTCCCAGCCACTGTGCATAACATCGCGCATCGTGGTGTTGTTTTTTTCAATGTGACTCAATTAAAGACAATTTTAAACAATGGCTCGGAAAAATGAAGACAAGACAATTTGGCTAATCGGCAAGGAAATTCCGAAAATAAGTACCCGTCATTTACCGTCAAATCGGAAAGTTTTGATTTTGTTCTTTTACAAACATAACAGAGAAAAACTGACCATACGTCGAAGTGCACATGAAACGATGAATGAAGTTTTTGAACAATGGAAATGTGCTGAAATTCCAACACGTCGATTGAATAACGCAATCTTGAAATTAATAAAACTCCATCTAGTCTGGAAAAAACTTTTAAAACATCGGGTTTAAAAGAAGTTGCCGTCACAATGGAGAAATAATCGAAACGTGTGATAGCAAAAATAACCGCCCAAGTTCGTTAACATTTTGGGCAGAACGAAAATGTGCAACGTTGAACAGTTTGTCCAAATCTCTCTTAAATTTACGCTCCTTCAATATTTGTGAGGGCAAATTCTTTTTAACCCGATTTTTTAAAAGTTTTTTCCAGACTAGATGGAGTTTTATTAATTTCACGATTGCGTTATTCAATCTACGCGTTAGAATTTCAGCACATTTCCATTGTTCGAAAACTTCTTTCATTGTTTCGTGTGCACTTCGACGTATGGTCAGTTTTTCTCTCTTATGTTTGTAAAAGAACAAACTGAAAACTTTCCGATTTGACGGTAAATGACGGGTACTTATTTTCGAAATTTCCTTGCCGATTAGCCAAATTATGTTGTCTTCGTTTTTCCGAGCCATTGTTTAAAATTGTCTTTACTTGAGCCACATTGAAAAAAAAACAACACCACTTACAAATGCGCTGCGCCAATATAAAATGGCGCCACGGATGCGCAGTGACTTGTGCAGTGGTATGCGCGATTTTATGTACAGCGGCTGGGAAGAAATATAAATGAGTTTGAAGATAATATAAGTGTAGCATTTTGAAAATGTAAATATACGATTTATGAATAAAAGCTTATAATTTAATTTTTCGTAATAAGTGCGAAATGTTAATGCGTCTAAATAAATCTACATGAATAAAGAGAGTAGTATAGACGCCATTATTGATCTACCTGGATTTAAATTGTGAATATTGCAATCTTTTCAAATTGTTAGAGTTTTTTTTTGTTACGAAATAGCTGCTGGATGTGATTTTTATCCGGAACCCGAAGCCGTGACTATGCTTAAATGCAATACGTTCGTTAAAAAAAATTCAAATACAAAAAAGTCGAGATAGCCACCTCTAAAAATGGAGTGACCGCGCCCATTTTTTTAGAGAAATTTTCTTTTATTACTGCCCAACAATAGCACGAGAATCCCGAAGGAAAAAAAATAATGTTTTTTTTTTGAATCAGTCTAATATATATATATATATATATATATATATATGATTCCTTTCTCTCTCTCTCTCTCTCTCTCTCTCTCTCTCTCTCTCTCTCTCTCTCTCTCTCTCCGCCCCTCTCTACCCCCGTCTTCGATGTGTGTATTGCAATCAAGACGGACCATTAATTCAACCAAACAGAAAAATGTTTGTTTCTACGAAAATGCTATTCAAATTAAATTTAAGAAAATGAAATAGATAAATTTAGTGGTTTCGACAAAATTATTTTTTGACCAGAAGTAACCGTAACACAGATTTATTAGGAATAAATAAAATATTAGGAATGATAAAAAATATACGCATAGAGTGGACAATATGTCTCGATGTTTAGACGACAGCCTAATAAGGTAATCGGCCTAGTGACCGTCAGGGTCCTAGTGATCGTCATGTTTACGCATTAAATAAGTATTTTAAGATAAAAATCAGTCCTTCGTGCATATCTGTTGTATATTAGCTTCCAGGATGTATTTCCTATGTTGTAATACATTTTCACACCCGTAAGTATACGTATAAAAGAATAATAAAATAAAATATATTCCGCTACGACGTCTAGCTGTCCTTTCGGCCGAATACTTCATTAGGAGGTTAACGTCGACTATGTCACATCTCGGGTGATTTGAAGAATGCCTGTGGACTTGCGTGAAGTAAGTTTTCCTTCACGTGATTAACAAGGATTTTAGTTTTGCGTTCAGCATAAAAAAATATAGTTTTATGCTAATTTCAACGAATTTTCATATATGACGATTACCGGTTCAGCAACATAAACAATCTGCCGATTAATCGCCACGGCTGTCGATAACTGGGACAATGTTAGCGAAAAAGAGTCTTACGAATCGAATATTAGTTTATAGAAAATCAGAGAAGAAATTTCGGGTCCGTAATTAGCATTGTCTGAAGGATCCATGGACCAGTAATCGTCATACACATATTCGCGATAGTAAAAAGATATACATATAAATAAATGTTGTCGATTACTGGGTCGTGACCATGTCGATAACTGGGTATGTCCTGAACACAGGTGAACAGCACTTGATCGAAATAATATTAAAAATTATTTTATGAAAAAACAGTTGTTTATAATGACTACGAATAAATAAAAATTATAATTCCGACGTAATAGGCAACAATTAGTTTGATTTTTTAAATTAATACAGTTCCATGGAAGAGAAATTTATGTTTCAAACTCTTTATCAAATGTTTTAATAAAAATCATAAAGTTTGTGACAGAGTGCGTAAAAATTATTCCGCCGTTCTATATGCAGACATAATCGAGTCAACAAAGTCCTACGAACCTTTGCATAATTAGTTAAGGCCTTACATACCTTTGAATGGTCGGAAAACAAGGCTTTTTGAGATTTAAAAAAAATACTAATAAAGCAATCAAAACGAGCTTTAGAGGGTTTATTTCGCATATCTGTAGGTACCTCCAACGAGCAGACTCGTTGGACTCGCACATGTGCACCCAGAAGAATTTTTTTTTCCCCGTAATCTACATGAGTTTTGCTACCGAATTACAGACGATTATTATAAAATATTTAATTTTGTACATCTAGCCCGATTTTTAAGAAAGTCGCGTTTTCGACTGAAACAACGGCCTTTGTTCGTTTCCAAAAATCGCAATTGGTAAACGATTGTAAAAATCGTGTGTACACCGCTATAAATTGTATCTAAGAAGTTATAGTTGAAATTTGAAGTCAACCGGTCAAAAATGCAGGAACTACGAGTCCGCCCGATTTTGAAAACATATCTTCATGAAAAACGCGTTTAAAGTTCTAAAACCATTTTTCTACACGTTTTAAAAAAAATGTCCACCTAAAATAACTTTTGCATATCATTTTCGACATGTTTATACATAATTTAGGTCAATAAAAAAACCATTTTTTTTCAAAGCTATATAAGGCCTCAAAGCTGTTTGAACGCATGTGATGATTAGTGGGACGTTCCCATGGCGATTACCAGACCAAATGGCTGCACGATGATGACTCGTACAATAGCATCTTATAACCTTTACGAAATGTTTTCTCGAAAACTTTACCAGGCATGGGAATTTCACAACGATCTTCTTCTTCGTAATAAAAAACTGATTAAGAACGACTTAAAATAACTTTTACTCACTTTCCTAGTTGAGCTATATAAATTTGCAAAGTCTAGCGATCTGCTTAAGGGGTAAGGCCACTGTAACGGCCCAAAACAAGGTTTTTTCACTAATTTTTTGCTCCCGAAATTGAAGGTATTTGAAAAAAAACTTTTAATGGTGTTATCGGGCATACATTAAACTTTATTATAAAATTTTTTTACAGTAAAAAAAAACAAAATGGCGGTTCCACAGCTATCTTCCCGGGACATGTTTTGCTTCTAGGGCTCCGCGGCACGCAGCACCACTGGTGCACTTTTGAATCTAGAACAAAAAAAAAACCATTAATCTAGAGGGCTATAGCTAGAGAATGTCGATCGGATTTTAAAAAGTATCAATTTTTGTGGATTTGGCGTGCGTTTGAAAAAAAAATTGATTTTTGACGAAAAAAACGGCAAGTTTTTTGTTAATAAAAAATCAATAAATAAAGTTCTTGAAAATTCCGATCGACATTCTCAAGATAATGTAAATGTTCACATCTGGTTAAAATTTCAAGTAAAAAAAATGAAAATTGTTCGAGTTATGCTGCGTGCCATTTTGAAAAACCATGTTTCGAGAAAAACGCGTTTAAAGTTTGTTTGGGTTTTGACACGCTTGGCGGCGACCTTCATTTCCTAAGGACAACAAATTTTTTTTCGCACAGGACCTTTTTTTTCTTATTCTAGAGGGTTTAAACTATTTTTTAAGCCAATAAAAAAAAATCGATTTGTCAAAAAATTTACAGTGGCCTTACCCCTTAAGGTAACGATTACTGGGCCATCTACCTTATATATAGTTCGTCTGGCGTTTAATAAGAGGTTAGGCGTGTAAAAGGCGCCAATCCCATGTAGGTTTCGCCAATCGAACCGTAACGGCCAATACTTGGACCAATGTTGGCGGGACGATGATCGATTAACCAATTGTACGCCAATGCTCGGCTGAGTATTGACTAGCCAACATTGGTTTGCTGATACAAGGCCAATGTTCGGCCAAATATAGACTCGCTAATCATTGGCTTGTCGATACGAGGCCGATGTTTAGCGAAGTATAGACTCGCCAATCATTGGTTTGCCGATACGCGGCCAATGTTCGGCCAAACGTAGACTCGCTAATCATTGGCTTATCGATACGAGGCCGATGTTTGGCGAAGTATAGACTGGCCAATCATTGGTTTGCCAATACGAGGCCAATGTTCAGCCAAGTATAGACTTGTTCATTATTATTTTATCGATATGAGGCCGATGTTTGGCGAAGTATAGACTCGCCAATCATTGATTTGCCGATGCGAGGACAATGTTCGGCCAAATATAGGCTCTCTAATCATTAGCTTATCGATACGAGGTCGATGTTTGGCGAAGTATAGACTCGCCAATCATGTTTTTGCCGATACGAGGCCAATGTTCGGCCGAGTAATGCATGATCGAACCGCAATTCGTATATTGACGATTCATTGTATCGCGTTGAAGTAATTGAGAGACGAGATAAATACTTTTTACGAGTCCTTTGGAGATTATTCTTAACAAATATACTACCAAATCAATGCACTCATTGTTGGCCGATTCTCGAACGAGCTCATACGCGATATTCTGCCGATTTTTATGAACCATCCTACACTGACAGAAAAATTCCATTAATATTAACTACCCGCGTCTATTTATTTATTTTTTATTTGAATTAACTAGATTTTTCGTGAAATCAAATTTTTTCTATTGCATTCCATTATTGGAATTATTCATTTTAAATATATTTATTTATTTAAATTAAACTTGAACTAATGGACTAATGGTCTGTCTTTATTGCAACACACATATTAACGGGTTGTGGGGGTAGAGAAGGTGGAGAGAGAGGAATTATATATATAGGTTAGATTTGAAAATTCTATAACATGTCATTCGATAACACTCTCTAATGATCACAATGATATTAACTAATTGATATAGTTTATGTGATACAAATAATGATGAGAATCCATTTGGTACCTTATGCCATATCTGCGACTTAAGTGTTACAAGCCCTCGGTAGCATAGGGGCAGCGTGTTTGGCTATGAGTAGGGAAGTTCCAGGTTCGAGCCCCATATGGATGAAATATTTTCTTCGAACTAATTATTTCGAAAGACCAGGTAATGACGAATTACAATACAAAAATAATTAATTTTTTTTTTTTGGCAGTGCAGGACCAATTTTGGTGATCTATATTTCGTCACAATTATCCGCCAATATCGGTCGATAATCGGGCCAAACTCGAGTGCCAATGATGGCAATCTTGAGGGGGCTTATTGTTGGCCGATTCTCGAATAAACTCCTACGCGATGCTCGGCCGATTCTCATAAGCCATTCTAGGGCCAATATTGATTGCGAATATCGGGCCGCTCTTATCATCCAAGGCTCGGTTGATGATCGGGCCAAGCTCGAGTGCCAATGTTGGCAAGCTTGGCGTCGAGCATCGGCCAATCATTGGCCACTACCGATCACCCTACATGGGATCTGTATATACGTCGAGTTACGAGGGTGGGGTGAAAAGTTTCCGGCCTGACCAAGAGATGGTGCCACTAGGTCCAGTGTTGGAGCGGCGTCCTACAGTACCATTCCTACCGAGCTTGTATGTACAGTTTCAGCCCAATCGCTACGTTAGTTTGCGTTTGAGAGCACATTGCGCGAGACGCTTCCGTTGTTTTCGTAAAAATGGAAAAATTGGAAAAACGTGCTGTCATCAAATACTTCCATTTGAAATGTTTTACACCAAAACAAATACAAGAAGAGATGGATTTAACACTAGGAGACTCCTCCCCATCATATTCAACTATTAAGCAGTGGGGTTCTGAATTTAAAATGGGTCGTGTGAGCACCTCTGACGAGCCTCGCTCAGGACGGCCCGTTGAAGTCACAACTTCAGAGATGATTGAAAAAATCCATAAAATAGTGTTGGAAGACCGCAGGTTGAAAGTGCATGAGATAGCTGAGACCTGTAGGATGTCAGCTGAACGTGTGCGAAATATTTTGCACAACCATTTGAACATGGAAAAGCTGTGTGCAAGGTGGGTGCCGCGTTTGCTAACGCTCGACCAAACACTGCTTCGAAAAATCATTTCTACCGACAATTTGGCGCTGTATAGGCGTAACCCAAACGAATTTTTGCCACGATTCATAACTGTTGATGAGACATGGGTCCACCACTACACTCCTGACAAAGATTTAAGAGCAACGAAGAAGTTATCGAAGCTGTAAATCAGTATTTTGAGGAGCTTGACGAATCTACATTTAAAACTGGTATAACTAAATTAGAACACCGTTATGAGAAATGTATCAGTGTTGATGGAGATTATGTTGAAAAATAAAGCAAAAAAAAATGGTTAAACATCGTTTTTCTTGGTCAGGCCGGAAACTTTTCACCCCACCCTCGTACTTGATGATTGCTTGAAGCTATCCAGATCAGGCGAATTTATGCAAGCCGTAGGTCCACTCACTTGACCATCGCCTAAAGCCCGCTTGACCAGGCAACTGGAGGAAAAAGTACATCCTCTTTGTTTGGGTTTGAATTTGAAGGCCATTTTTTTATTACCATTTTCGTGTATAAATAGTGACTTAAACAAATAAAAGGAAAATTTTTAATGTATTTCGAAAGTGTATTTATGAAGCGTAACAACTTTTATATCAAAATCTGTAAGATAAACCTATGAAGAAAAAAATCATGAAAACAGCCTTTTTTAGCGTCTAAAGTGAGAAGACCCCTTAAAGTATGTAAATGGCACGTTGTCACTGTATGAAAATATCGTACGATTTATCTTTATTTACTTCCCATGAGTACATCGATAAATAGTGACTTAAACAAATAATTTTTAATAATGTATCTCGAAAGTGAATTTATTAAGTGTAACAATTTTTATATCAATATCTATAATATAAACCTATCAAAAAAATTCTTGACAATAGCCTTTTTCAGCTTCAAAAGTGAGAAGACCCCTTAACGAAGATTAATCCATCATTATATGCAGGACTGATTGAAAGCCAAAAATACCTGGTCGACATTGGTCTACAGGTGAAAAGATTGAGGCTTCAAGTTTTCTATAAATGTCACTGGCATGACAGCTAGAGTTGTTCTTTCGAAATGAATATATGGTTTACTGGAAACTTATGTCACAGCATAGATCATCAAACTATTTCATTTTAATTCCTGATAAGTGATTGTCATTTCTCGGTAGCTGATATCCTCCCGGAGTTGTCCGCGACAATACACGTCGTGCTACTTGCAACACTGCCCACCGTAAGCACAATGATCGCTTATCAATTCGTACCGTGGGTGAATAGTCGTCAACGAGTTTCATTGGGAGGATTAAGCCACGTAATCTTGACTATTCCCCTCCGAGGGAAATATCGAACAATCGACAGTATCACGTAAGGAAGAGGGCAGGAGATCTTTAATCTCTAATACTATATCGTAGTGATATGAATATAGTGATGTGAATATAGTGATATGAATATAGTGATATGAATATAGTGATATGAATATAGTGATATGGATATAGTGATATGAATATAGAACCCCACACGGGGAGTTGGCAAGGATAACTTTCACTTGAAGTCCCACAAGTCCTGCATCCGTCTGCGAAAAAACTTTATCCTGTTTAAAGAGAGCGCTTTAAATAAATTCCATTCACATCGAAGCGGAAGTGCTTTCAGCAGAATGGTCAAATACAAGCATGGTGGCGCACTCATACGAGCTTTTTGTATTTTACCAGTAACCATCAAACATCTTCGACCTGCATCTATCGTCACTGGCATATGGTTTATACGAAGTGACAAGTGTGACTGTCACTCATGTTACTTAACTAACTACTTCACAAATTACACGAAAAATTCTGCTCGGGCAGCATCTATACCAATTTTTTATTGAAGAAGATTATCAGTCTGGCGCCTTGAACAGAAAGTAAATTTCGAAAAAATGTATGGATACCCAGTTGATGGAGTAAAAATTCCATAAAACTGGAAATTGGAATAAAAAGGCCATTAAACGGACTTTTTATTCTATCAACTGGGTATCCATAAAAAGTTGTCGAATTTCAACTTTTTCTCCAGTCTTTTTAACGGATTATGCCTAGTTGTAACAGTCGAAAAGGGCTCTTTTTAGGATTTTGAAACTAGAAAATTGTAGTGACAAATATCTACAAAAAATATGTATTTAAAAAAGCATCATTCAGACAACACTCTGAAATTTTTTGTGAAAAAATATTTAATTATAATCGATTTACAGCGGATGTCCGGGAAGCACCTCTCGAAAACGTCTTTTGCGGTGAGCAATGTCCTTCTGAACCAGGTTATCTGAGCTCAAAAAATCAAACAGTTTTCTTCAGTATATTAGTTTATCCTATGATTAATCGAAAAAAAAAAAAATTCCGAAATATCAAATATAAAAAAATGGCGCGTGTTCAAAGTGAGTCTTAATTTTAGCGAAAAAATGGACAGCTTCCGTTGATCAAATCAAAAGTATACATCGGAAAAAAATCCTTCCATCCAATACTATATATTTATATCTAGAAAAAGCCTTAACATTTTCGGAAAGATCGATGCAATAGATTTTGATATGTTTTGCTCAACGACTTTGAAAACGTACTTTCGAGAAAAAATCGTTTAATGGGGGAGATACTTTTAGACGAGGAAAAAATGGTTAATGTGCATAATTTTTTTTAAAGGAAAGATTTCTTTACGCTTTTCGAGACTAAGAGTATGTTTTCTTATTTTTTTATTCATTAAAAATAATTATTCTTTAAAAATGGCAGAGGCATGGCACGGTCTTCTAAACGGGTTGCGGCGGATGTTGTCAGACGGCGTGACACCTAGCGTCAGCAGGGTTAATTAAAAAAAAAAACAATGAAGATACCTCCTTAAGGAGTATTCCTTTCTAGAAACTTCAAAAAATCGTTTTTTGGCATATTGTAATACAAAAATATTTTAAGACCAACCGGACCCTAAAATTCTAAAAATTGACGCAGTTACGCCTATTCCACACTATTGACTTGAATTTACACAGTTAGTCAAACAGTAGTCATTTTCGGTTCACGATCGCATTTTTTAATTGCTGTTTTTCAAGAGAAAAATGAGGCTTTCTTTTATTTTATTGAGAAGCTTTTATTTTTCTATTTTTCGAAATTTCGAAGAGTGGATCGTGAACCAATGGCCAATTGGATATATTTGAAGAATTTTTTGTTTTGTTTTCGTTTCAGATGTCGTTTCAACCTGATAGAGATCCCGCCGTTTCGGGCCTCGCCGCTGGAGGACTGCGACGCCAACTTCAGAACCACGAACACTTTGAAAGATTTTCTTCGGAATAAATTACATTTTAACCACAAACATGTGTACAACATGCTGGGAAAAAATTAATTCGATCCAACCAATGCACAGTAGGAGAAAAGCCCAAAAACCTGGCCAAAACCTCAAATGACCTTTGACGGGAATGAAAATTGGCTTACAGGGGTTTTCAAGGTCGCTGATTACGAATCTGAAAGCCAAATTATCGTAAACAAAATGGCCGATCCAATATGGCTGACATGAATGTTAAAAAGTTGCCAGATGTCGACAAAAATTGGTATTTACGGGTTTTCAAGGTCGCTGATTACGAATCCGCAAGCCAAATTATCGTAAAAAAAATGGCCGATCCAATATGGCCGACATGAACGTTAAAAAGTTACCAGATGTTGACAAAAATTGGTATATACGGGTTTTCAAGGTCGCTGATTACCAATCCGATATCTATTGTTTATAACTTGCAACAAAGAGCTTACAGCAAATTGTTATAAACAAAATGGCCGAGTATCCTGCTAAATAGATAAATTAATATATTTAAAAAAATCATCATAATAAAATAAACGTGAACAGTGTATTCTACGCAATTATTATTTTTATTTCCAAAATACATACGGAACGTTTCAAAAATAGAAAATTTTATTCTTAATCAAAATCGTAATCGGAGTCAGAGTCGGAGTCAGAATCATTATCCGAGTTTGTATCTATTACAACTCCCGGCACGGCTTCAATCTCGGCGCAAAATTCGTCTGCTGCAGCAGTCACTTTAGGAGCGATCAACATCGCTACAGCTTCCGGCGACAAACTCTTCAGCTTCTTCTGTGGTAGTCTTCTGACACTTGAAATGTACGGATCAGAAGTAACTAAGAGCCGATGAAAAACATCTTCCATAGTTTTAACCCTGGAACTTTTTCGCGCAAAATCTTCTCGATATCGTTTGATGTCTTTGTTTCGAGCTTCCTGAGCATCTTCGGATAATTGGCCGATTGGTAATAGAGCATGAGTTATTATCACTGGACCATGAATTAATAGTTTGTGCACCGAAGTAGGCATGGAGTACCAAGGGTATAATGCAACGGTCTTTCTTGCCGTTTCAATAGCATACTGTTCAAATCTTTCACAGTTTATCTCGTGGCCACACGATATAACTTGTAGGATTACGTACAAGCGTTTAATAACTTCTTCGTTGACCCCCGTTATCGCAGCGGAAACCGTCGAATTTTCAAAGAATCGCCGAGCTGTGTTGCTATCATTGCTGCTGCCGTATCCAGGCTTTGGGCGATCGATATTTAGACCCAATTGCTTCTTGAATCCTTCTTGAATGGCCCTCTTGCGTTCCTGGGTAATTTTTTTTTCTTCGGCACTTCGAGCTTGCCATTTTTTAATGCCAAGTTTGTAAGACACGTGTAAGCAATATCGAAAAAGTCTGTTTCGAGTCCTCAGGCACTACAACTGTACGTCCGGTGTCCTTTGAAATTTTTTCTACCATAAATTCGATCAAGGAAGCGAATTTATCGGATAAATGCTCGCTGATTATCAGAAATACTTCTTTCCTTGTCAGCACCAATTCTTTGTAACCGGATCCTGTAATAAAGACATAAAATTGTAGAAAATTGGTGTTAAAGGAAAAGATAAAATTTTCAATTAATACAAAAACTTGAACAATGTACATTATTTTACCAAATAAATAACCGCAATAATTGAAATAATTTTAAAAAAATTAGACAGAAAATATTGACATGGATTTGGTTAAAAGAAAGCTTTGCTTACTATATAATATATATATATTCAAATATTTTATTTGAATGTTATAACATTTCATTCATATTTAAGAAATTTTTATGTGGTTGATTTTAATATGTATATATATATATGCATACGTATATATCATAATTAAATCACAGAAAATTTATATATATATATATACACATACATATATATTAAAATAATTTATTTCAAGCGTATAACAGCCGTCTTGTCCGTTATGATGCTACTTCACCCATTCTCAGGTAGAGGCGCAGAGGCTGCTCAATAGTGCCGCGTGCACGCTCGGCTACCGCACGATGCGAAAAAAATCATAACGGACAAGACGCACGTTTTCCGCAGGTAACTCTTGTAAATTTCGAAAGCTTATACATTAAACTAAAGGCCGAGACTAGGAGCTTTGCAAAATGTGACAAAATATATAACTTTTCGGACCGTTGAAAATATAAGTTTTCAAAATTATTCAATTTTATTTATGCCGAAGGCTATACTACATTTCAATCATTTATACATAAACTTTAGATTCAACCGATGTAAAAACATGTTCTACATACCTCCAGAAGTCGTATCCATGTTGCAGAATTGAAATTAAACCCGTCACTTTAGAGTTATGGGTTTTTGAAGTCAGCGTTATTTTCGTCTGTTCAGCGCGTGACACGTACACTCTTCACGAACACTAACTGCCAACTGACGCTGCGGCGCAGGTATCCACTTAAAGGGCTTTCCCTTCCACAATAGAATGCAGTTACTAGTCCTCTACCTGAATGACTACTCAACTGACCCTATTTCGAAAATTTATTTTTTGGGGTTTTGGCCAGATTTTTGGGCTTTTCTCCTACTGTGCAATGTCTTACTAGAAAAAAATGCCTCATTCCGACCCTTCAACTTGGGCTTCCGGAGAGAGATGCGCCGTTAACACTCATACCCAGAATATGAATCAAGAAAAAGTGAGAAATGTTTAAAATGGATTAAATAGTACTTTTTTAAACAAAAAGATTAAATTTTCCGAAAAATGGCTACATTAAAAAAAACACGTTTTTAATTTAAAAAAAATTTAGGTTCATTTTTTAGACAATAAGGTTAGCAAGATTTATGCCAAATTTTATCACAATTCTTCAACTCGTTTTTAAGTTATACCTCACGCGAGTTTTGAAAATGCAGTTTAGAAGACCGTGCCATAACTCCGCCATTTTTGGAGATCAATAAAAAAATACAATCTAACAGCCAAAAGTAGTAATAAACCGTACAGTGGAAGAATATTTCCTTTGAAAAAAAATCCTGAAAATCAGTACATTTTTTCCTTGCCCAAAGGTGTCTCCCCCCTTAAAGTTTCGAACGACGCTCCGAGTGTTGCGACGGGCATCAACGCAACAGCTTATGAATCTGTCAATTTTGGTCCGATCAACTTGAAATTTTCGGTGAACATTTGTAATATGATATACAGTAAAAACATATTGGAGTTGAAGAAAGTGATTTTTCTACTTTTACAGCTAGGCATAACCCCTTAACCCACCTCCGTGAAAGGGACTTCAGATGATTCAGGTCTAAGATTACGAAGTGAACGAATCGAAAGGAAAATCGGCCAGGGTCACCCAACTCCGCCAGCATAAGTCGTACTAACCGAGCTCACGTTAAGCTCAATTAGCTTCCTTCTATTTTAGACTCAAAAAGCTACTTCGTCATTAAGGCGTCTGGCCACCTTGGCCGATCGAAAAAATGGGTATATTTAAAAAAAATAATAAACTCGAAAGTATGGGCCGGAATATTTTTGTTTTTTTACACAACGTCAGAAAGGGCTTTAAGAATAAAGTTAAAAAACTTCCGTTCAAAATATTAAAAAATGGCGCCGTTATGCACATTACCGCGGAGGCCCTCCGCGGCCACGATACGAGCGGTCGTTGTCCCACCTGATACCTGGTCATGTCACATCTGAAAAAAATCAGCTCATTCGTGAATAGTGTCGCTACAATGTAGCGTAGCGGTTTTTTTTACCAATAAAAAATTATGGTGAGCCATAATTTCAGTGAAAAATACAAATTTTTTTCTTCGGCTCACCATAATTTTTTTAATGGTCGAAAAAACCGCTACGCTACATTGTAGCGACACTACTCACGAATGAGCTGATTTTTTTTTCAGATGTGACATGACTGTGTAACAGCTGGGACAACGACCGCTCGCAAAGTGCGGAAGGCCTCCGCGGCAATGTGCATAATGGCACCATTTTTTAATATTTTGAACGGAAATTATTAACGTTATTCTTAACGCCCTTTCTGACGTTGTGTAAAAAAGTTAAAAAAATTCCGGCCCCTACTTTCGAGTTTATTATTTTTTTTTAATATACGCATTTTTCGATCGTCCAAGGTGGCCAGACGCCTTAAGAGGGAATGATACCTTATCGCGGTCGGTATGGTAGAACAATTATAGATTCCCAAAAATCTCGAAAACGGCTCCGCAGATCCCGTCGAAACTTTGCCAAACGACGTCAAATAGATAGACGAACAGCTGTCTTCCTCTCAAATTTTCTGAATTTGAGGGGAAGACAGCTGGTCGTCTATCTATTTGACGTCGTTTGGCAAAGTTTCGACGGGATCTGAAGAGCCGTTTTCGAGATTTTTGGGAATCTATAATTGTTCTACCATACCGACCGCGATGAGGTATCATTCCCTCTTAAGTCACATACAATAATAGCGAAGAGCTCCCGTTTCGAAAGACATTTGGGTTGAGGGTAGCGCAAAAGACTAACGGAATGCCTGCCGTTATGAAGAAATAAAGATTGCTCAAAGATGTGAAGAGGCTGATACAAAGAAGAGGCGAAGAAGAACGAGAGGAGAAAAGGAGAGGAATGTTGGTGCTCCTGCAAGAGTGCAAGAGTGCCGATGTGATCGCAGTAGCTCGTCGCGTCTTGCGTTATCGGGCATCGAGTCTGGGTGCACCAGCCTCATCACCGAGAGCAACTGACGTATCTTCACTGTAAGAAGCAGGGCGCTAAGCCATGGCATCGCCATTAACATAGATGTACCACGGTTACACGTCTCTTGAAATATTAGGATGCCCTCTCGAGACACTGACTTTCCGTCGTCTCCTGTGGAGATTGCTCCTCTACTCGACGGTTCCTCGGCCTGTCGGCGCGATTTTTTTCATTTTGCTCTCTCGGTACATGCTTGGTCGGTGAGCAGCGCTATCGATAAATCAACGCGGTGGGGTTAGACGCAGATCGTTTGTCGGTGACGACATTTTGGAAAACCCAACAATCGCACATGAGAAACATTGCGCCAGATGAACCGAGGATGATCAAGTTCGAGGGGGTTCGAGATGTCAACTTAGGCCAGGGAGTTCACGAATAGTCCATTTGTGTGCACTGCGTATATCAATAACTCAATGCCGAAGTTACTTGAGGCAGCCGAAATGTCAAATGCCTGAACTTTTTTTGTTTGCATAAGAACAGGTATGAAAGTAATAAATATTGGACGAATAAGTGGGTGCGGTTTGAGCTTCAGCGTGCCGATTAATTAAAAGAAGCAATGGAGCAAAGGCGTTCAGCACGATCCGCAACCCCGTCCACATTCGTAGCAGATATAAAAATATCAACGCTTAGAGAAGTGAAAGAAGATCTCTCTCTCTCTCGCTCTCCCTCTCTCTCTCTCTCTCTCTCTCTCTCTCTCTCTCTCTCTCTCTCTCTCTCTCTCTCTCTCTCTCTCTCTCTCTCTCTCTCTCTCTCTCTCGCCCTCTCATTTTCTTTCCCTGGCGTTGATCAGCGATCAGATCTACTATCGACGATCGTGCATCGAACAAAAAGCTTGGAATGTCCATGCAAGAAGGTACTCTCCGCGGCGGTTTAGCATATACGACTTTTCACTATATTAGCACTATATCCGTTTATATGGATAAGACGCGGCTGTCCACGCGGCAACGACGTCGGGGCGCATTTGGACAGCCACAAGAAAATAATAGGAAAAAAAGGACATTAAAGAGACATCTCGTCCGGGTGTCCCGGCCACGGTCGGCCTGGCTGCCATTCTGTCACTTCTTAAGCTACTGCCGATCGCGTAATTAATTTCTGTTAATTAGGTTCCTAGGCTCTTGAAGTAGCTGCAGACAACTCATATCCAGCGAGCAGGAAATTATCCGAGCATATTGGTAATATTGAAAGTAGAAATGGAGCTAATGATCTCATTCTTCATCTCTTCATTGAAATGGGGAAGGAGGCAATTATTAATTGATCAGTGCACCGGAAACATTCGCTTTGACTGAAGTGATGTATCTCACTGGCAACGCAGTTATTGAAGTTCTTCTTGTTGGGCACATCCTGGGATACTAGAAGACGTTCTTAACGATGTTCTTCATGCTTAGAATCAACAATGATGAGAAAATTAAAAGTTCGTTTTATGGAGGTATCAATGGGTGGATTCCTCGCTGATTGACCAACAATTTTGAACCGGGCCTTGATTATGTTCTTGATGTACCTAAATTATAATGATAATTGCCAATTTTCGTGCAATATAATATTTGTGTACCTTACTTCTATTTATATGAACTTTATTCATCACCTGCAATGTGACCTTTGTCAAAGCCTGCATTTATGTACAAAATAGCCCTCTTCAGATAGTTTGAGGAGTCATGCCTAGTTGGGAAAGTCGAAAACCACTTTTTTTCAAAATATATTTTGATAGTATGTCATTTTATAAATGTTCCCTGAAAATTTCAAGGTGATCGGATCAAAATTGACAGATTTATAGGCTGTTATGTTGACGCCCGTTGGGACACTCCGAGCGCCGTTCAAAACTTCAAAAGCTTGTTTCTGAAAAGTGCGTTTTCAAAGTCGGTGAGAAAAATATAGCAGAATCTGCGGCATCGATGCATCTGAAATTTTTAGGACCTTTTCCATGTAAAAATATGGTGTTTTATTGGAGGATTTTTTTTCGGTTGGTTACTTTCGATTCGATGGGCGAAAAATGCCCATTTTTCTCGCAAAAATCAAGATTCCCTTCGATCACGCGCCATTTTCTTTTTATTTGATATTTCGAATATTCCTTCCATTAATCATAGCATAAACTAATATACTAATGAAATCTGTTCGATTTTTTAATTTCAGATTACCTGGTTCAGAAGGGCATTGCTCACCGCAAAAGACGTTTTCGAGAGGTGCTTCCCGGAAATAGGCTGTAAATCGATTATAATGAAATATTTTTACACAAAAAATGACAAAGTGTTGTTCAGATGATACTTTTTCAAATACCTATTTTTTCAGAAATTAGTAATCACGATTGTCTTTTGAATAATCCCAAAAATGAGCTTTTTTCGACTGTTACAATTAGGCATAACTCGTAAAGGGCTTACACCACTGTAAACGTCTATAAAGTAATGTTTCACGATTCTTTTTTTTTGGGTGGAAGAACAAGCAAGAGGATAATAATATTCAAGAATGTTATTAGTCATATCTTCGAATAAAAAGAAAAGAAAATTCATATTAGGAGTACAACTTTGCAGTGACCGTTTTACTTAGAGAGCCACTGCGGCCGAAGTAGTGGCCCTAGCTCAATAAAAAAAATGGCATTTTAAACTAGAGGCTCTGCCAATGTAAACAATTTAAAAAAGCTAACGGATACGTGTATGCATTATAAAGTTATTGGCACTCAAACATGGCAACCTACGAGCCGAATTCTCAGCATTTGCGGGAACTGCTCCAAAGACAACAAAGGAAGGGATTTTTGCACCGGATTGTGACTGGATGTGAAAAGTGGGTTTACTACGATAATCCTAAACGCCGAAAATCATGGGGACTGCCTGGTCATATTCCGTCATCGACGCCCAAACCGAATATTCACGGATCCAAAGTGATGCTGTGTATCTGGTGGGACCAGCTGGGCGTTGTGAACTATGAGCTGCTCAAACCATCCGAAACCATCACAGGGGAACTCTACCGACGTCAGTTGATGCGCTTGAGTAAGGCACTCAAAGAGAAACGGCCACAATTCAACGAAAGACATGACAAGGTGATACTGCAGCATGACAATGCCCGACCCCATGTTGCAAATGTCGTGAAAAAGTACTTGGAAACGCTGAAATGGGAGGTTTTATCCCACCCGCCGTACTCTCCAGACATTGCCCCTTCTGACTATCACTTGTTCCGGTCAATGGCACACGATTTGGGTGACCAGCACTTCGGTACTTACGAAGAAGTCAAAAATTGGGTCGATTCCTGGATTGCCTCCAAGGACCAAGACTTTTATCGACGCGGGATTCGAATGCTACCTGAAAGATGGGCCGAGGTCGTAGCTAGCGACGGGCAGTACTTTGATTAAAAAATATGTAGCCACTTTTTTATAATAAAGCCTTAAACTTTTGAAAAAAACGGTCACAGCAAAGTTGTACTCCCAATATTAAAAAAAATATATAAAATGGCGACGCTAGAGCCATTCTCGCGAGGCATGTTGAATTTGAGACGCTCTTCGGCACTTGCTATAACTGACGCAAAGATGAATTTGGAAAAAAAAATGGAAACGTTTTTATTCATTTACGCGAGTCTAGCTAGAGAAATACCCCATGCAGAAATTTTGACCGGGATACCCTATGTCCGATCAAATCCCGATCAGGATTTTTCATGGATTCCCCAAAACCGGTATCCCGGTTAGAATCCAACTTGGATCAGTATCGCCATATGTACGACGACGATGGCATCATTTTGAAAATTTTGGCGTCACGCGTATTTTCTGTATTACTATGAAATTCCTATCTATAGATAGGAATTTCTGTCTATAGATTCCTATCTATAAAATTCCTATCTATAGATAGGAATTACATAGTAATACCGAAAATACACGTGATGCCAAAATTTTCAAAATTATGCCATCGTCGTCGTACATTTTCCGATACTGATGCAAGTTGGATTCTAACCGGGATACCGGTTTTGGGGAATACGTCTCTGTTTATACCCACCGACATGTCGGTGGGTATAAACATGTATTTAAGACAAATTAAAATCAAATTCACAATGATTAGATTAAAATTTACACCAACCGTGAGTTCTTACGTATTTCGAGAGAAAACATTCGTCGAGGCAAAGAAATTTTTGCAAAAAAAGTTGTGAGTTTCAAATATTACATTATAAATATGAAAAAAATCACAAAATGAGTTGTGAATTTCCTCAAGTTGAAGAAAATAAAAATCGAATTCAAGACAGTTATATTAAAATTTACACCACAAGTGTAAACGTATTTTGAGAGAAAACATTGTGTTGAGGCAAAGACATGTTCGCACAAAAAATTATGTGCAAAAATTTCTTTGCCTCGAGGTAATGTTTTCTCTCAAAATACGTACGAACTCACTTTTGGCGCAAATTTTAATCTAATCATTTTGAATTTGATTTGAATTTGTCTTAAATGCGAAAAAATTCACAACTAATTTTGTGAATTTTTTTGTATTTATAATTTCTTGTCAATACATTTGCATTCACAGATTTTGATGTGAATTTTTTTTTAATTCACATTAAAATCTCGCGATGTGCCATTTGAATCTTTGGACAAATTTTTTTTTATTGATAGTTTAATGCACCAAAACTTTATAAATGTTATTTATTTTTATAATAAATTTAACATGTCATAATTCCATTTTTGACATTTTATTTCAGCCTGTATTCACCCGTGATCCTTCCGAGATTCCTCAATGATTCCATGGGGAATCGATTTAGAGTCATTAAAGGATCCGGTTCTGGATCCCTAATGGAATCCAGTTTACGGATCTTACATTTAATCTTCGAATCTGATCCGATGTCGGACTAGATCCCGACTGGGAGCCCGGGATACAAGTCAGAATCCAGCTGTATCCCTGCCAAAATTTCGGCACGGGTCGTAGCGGATTTCTTAAATATGAATTTTTGTGTAATTAGCAAGGATTTAAAGTAAAAACTCAATTTTCGACCGAAAAAACGACAATCATTTGTTAATAACTAATGTGTGATTAACTCATGGAAAATCCCGTCCGTATTTCTCTTTGGGATGTTATTTTGATGATGTGCTAAAAATTTGAAGTGAAAAGAATAAGAAAAATGTTGGAGTTATGCTACGTGCCGTTTTGAAAAATGGTGTTCCGAGAAAAACGGTCGACGTCTCGCAAACGAGCCACTTCAGACCCGTGTGGAACCTTTGTTCTACAGGTACCAAACTTTTTCTCCCTTAGTCTAGGTGGTTGAAAGCATCTCTTAAGGCCCGAGCCTGAATTCGAAGGTCCGAAAAATCTTTTTTTTTTTTTGCTCAAATTGATAGATAAACTATCCAAGAATATATTTTCAAAGCTACAGAGGCCAATTGTAAATATTTGAGAAAATACAAGGCCAAAAGCAAAGAAGCGATTGATATTTGATATTCAGATTTCCTCCTATTGAACACTTTGAAACGCGTTTTCTCCATTTTCCATTTCCACGATTTTTCCAAATTGGCAGGCGTGTTAGCGAAAAAACTAAACGACCTATTGAATCAAACCAAAGTTTATTTTCTCCAGTATGAAAATCTCTTCTAACCGAATTCAAAAAGTCGTTGAAAAAGTATCTTTAAATAATTTTTATAGCACGTTAAAGTGTTAGTTCTAAAAAACATTTTTTTCAGTCCTGAGAAAAGTAATAATTTCACGATTTTTTCAGCTTTTTCTTAATGCACCCAGAAGAAAAATATATGACAATTGAACATTTAATTGCTTTATTTATTTCAATCAAGAATTACGAGCTGGATCTTTCCCACCGATTGATGACTGCCGTGGCAAGATGCACATGGAATAGGCTGATAATTCTGCAGTCATTTATTGTTTCGTGTTGAAACATTTTTTTAATACATTTCAAATATACATGAGAAGATACCTCAATGTTCACTGGGCTCACTTGTTTTTTTCCCTTCTAAAAAAATACCCGAAAAAACACTTTTTGGACCTTCAGGCTCCCGCCTCAAGCCGATTACAAAAATTCAATTTTTTTAAAGTTCCGCAGTGGTGTTACCCCTTAAGGATCAAACCTTTTCCGACGTGACCAACGATGTCGTCGTATCGCGTTCCAGCCCATGCTCAAGTATGCAATACAATTAATGATGAGTTGGCCGTTGCTTATGGAGTAGAGTTACATATCCACATAGCGAAAAGGAATCGACATCGGAACTTTTTGCTCTATGGTGATTGCGTGCGGCGGACATCGACCCCGCTGCATCTCTCCGACATGATTGAGATTCTTCGATGCAAGGACTGATCGGACGAACGGTCCTGTGCGCGGCTCGCTGTGATCGCGTCAGGTCACGAACCCGATGTCGTAACTTTTATTACGTATGTATGGAGGCCACTTTTTCGACAGTCTTTTCGAAGAGCACCGGGCAAGTTTTAGTAGTCACGAATGCTAGTCAGAATTCATCCCTGTCTCGAAGGATCCGTGTAAGGAAGAAAATTTGTTTTTTTCTCACTACGACAGCAACCGGATATTTGATTCCATCGATCGATGGATAGACAGCAAATCCTTTTGTTTACACAGCATATCAACCAAGTCATCTTATACGTAACAATAATAATAAAATAAATTATGTTCAGCGAGTCATAATAATGTAGCCCGTGTAAACATTTTAAAAGATCATATCCGCTGTTTATATAACTCGGCATCGCGTGACTTCATTGATTTGTTCTCTCTCGTGACCGTGCAAAGAGCAAAATACTAATTACCCGTTGTCCATTTATGAAACTCAGAAATTACGGGTGACTACCCCAGCTAGGACTCATTGTGGGAGGGATAATTACATGGAAAATTGACGGCTCTCGTGAGACTTAATGAGCGTGTAATAATAGCAAAAGGGTACTTCGAGTAAGGATTTAACAAAGCCGCTCTTCCTTTCCGTAGAACGTCCCGGACACGTGGATACTAGTCGCACATATTTTTCTTCAGTCTGTAAATTAATTGAAAATAACTTGCGTGCCTATTAGAAAGTCGTAATATGCAAATGGTGACGGCGTTTTGTATCATAGTTCAATGTGAATTGTTTAAGGGAGTATCCCTATCTGGAAGCCCACTTTTAAGGGTCAGAATGATACATTTTTTTCTAGTAACACATTGGTTGGAATAAATTAAAATTTTACCAGCGTGTTGAACACATGTTTGTGGTTGCAATGTAATTTTTTCGGAAGAAAATCGTTCAAAGCCTTCGTCGTGCTGCAGTTGGCGTTGCAGTCCTCCAGCGGCAAAGCCCGAAACGGCGAGATCTCGACCAGGCTCAAATATAATCTGAAACGAGAGCAAAAAAAAATTTCTTCTAATATATTGAACTGGCTATGGGTTCACGATCCACTTTTCGGAATTTCGAAAAATACGAAAAATGACAGGTTTTTCAAAGAAAACCTCATTTTTCTCTTGAGGGGTCATTTTTCTCATAAGGGGTCTGACCGGTGTAATCGCTGAAAATTTGGGTGATTTTCGGGAATTTCTTGGAAGAAAAATACTCAATCAAATGTTACGGAAAATTCAGAATATATTTGGCTATATTTGACCTATATGCCAAAATTTTTTTTATAGTCAAATCCTGAGATCCAACCAAGTGACTTATGCGTTGCCTTCGGAGGCGCCAAAAAAAAGTTCCTCCACTGCTGACATGATTCCGCCCGATTGAGTAGCTGAAACCGAAAAAGAAAAAAATATCTTTAAACCGGAAGGTATTTCCTGTACAATGACTAAGTTTTTTCGAAAAATATAAAAAACTAACAAAATGGCGTAGTTATGAAAAAAGTCTGTTTTATTGCCTATAAAATGGTCGTTTTTTTTCAATGCCAAATCGTCAATTTTCATCCAATCAAAAATATCCTACGTCATTGTAGAGTAAATATATTTAAGAGTACTCAGTGGAAATTTCAAGTCAATCGGATAATTGCTCTTTGGGTTACAATGTCAGCAAATTTGAAAAATCTCATTTCGAGAAAAACGCGTTCAAAGATTTAACCATTGATTTTTGCAAGATAAAATCATAGAGATACGGTCTTGAAATTTTTACAGGATATTCTTGAAAGTATAAACTGTCGAAAAAGGCAAAAAATCGATTTTTTAAAAGTGTCACACTGGTATAGCCCCTTAAAAACAGCATGCTGAAGTCATTGTTATTAACAAATAGTTCATCCAATTAAAAAATGCGATCGTGAACCGAAAATGACTACTGTTTGAACGCGAACTGTGCAAATTAAAGTCAATAGTGTGAAAGCTACTCAATATATCAATTCCGCCGTGTGAATATATGTGGTTTCGAGGTAATCGCGTTCAAATTCGACGGATCGTGGTGAATCTGACGCACACTGTTCCAGTAAAATAGGTGTAACTTTCCCAATGTTTAAGGTAGGTTTACACTACGACACTTTGGTGTATACACTCAATGTATACATCGAGTGTCTGTGTGTGAACACCACTGTCTGATCTCGGGACATTTATTGCGACATCTCGCTAGGTGTCGCGTCGAGCGCCGTGTGAACAGGTTGTGTCGGAGTGTCTGCGGCAGTGTCCAAGTTTTCGAACCGGCGCGAAATTATCCAGACACTCGCGACCCGCGTTAAATCAAAATGGCCATTACGTGGAGCAAGGAGAGCATTTAAAATTTGATATTTTTTGTGGAAGGACTGCTTGAACTTTGGCAAATATGTTATGCTGATTATAAAAAATAGAGTAAAAAAACAGGCAGCACTTCAATGCTTGGCGGAACAGTTTGGCACAATATCGACTACAGTTGGCAGAAAAATTCATAATTAAAGAACATAGCTTAAGGGGCTATACCAGTGTGAACGCTGGAAATTTGGGTGATTTTCAGGACTTTTTGGACGAAAAGTACTCAATTAAATCTTTTGGAAAATTAAAAATATATTTGACCTATATTAAGTAATTTTTTCATAGGTAAATATTGAGATCCAAGCGACTAATGCGCTGCCTTCGCAGGCGCAAAAAAAAGTTCCTCCACTGCTGACATGATTCCGGCTGATTGAGTAGCTGAAACCAAAAAAGGAAAATAATGTCGTTAAAGTAGAAGGTATTTCCTGTACAATGACGTAGGATTTTTGAAAAATATCAAAATCTAACAAAATAGCGTAGTTATGAAAAAAGTCTCTTTTCTTGCATATAAAATGGTCGTTTTTTTCAATGCCAAATCGTCAATTTTCATCCAATCAAAAATATCCTACGTCATTGTAGAGTAAATATATTCAAGAGTACTCAGTTCAAATTTCAAGTCAATCGGATCTCTTTGAGTTACACTGTCAGCATATTTGAAAAATCTCATTTCGAGAAAAATGCGTTTAGAGATTTAACTATCGATTTTTGCAAGATAAAATGATATTGACATATATAATTTAAATGATAATGATATTCTTGAAAGAATAAACTGTCGAAAAAGGCAAAAAAATCGATCTTTTTAAAGTCTCGCACTGGTATAGCCCCTTAATAACAGCGCACGAAATTACGGCTGCCGCCGCACAGCGTTTCTCCATGGCATCCGAGCGGGTACTGCAGCTGTGTCAGTAGTTTTGTGTGTGAACGCCTGAGACACTTGTGTAGCGACATCACAGTACAGACACTTTCTGGGACACCGAAACCGTCTTATGTGTGAACAGAACGGACATTAGTGTCAGACATTTGTGTCGCAATAAGTGTCGTAGTCTATGCAGACCTTTAGAATTGCAGGGTCCGGTTGATCTTAAAATATTCTTGAAAGTTCACACTAAAACAATATGGAAAAAATCGATTTTTTGAAAGTTCCAGTGAGGGATACTCCCTTAAAGGAGACTACTAATCTAGCGCCCTGAAAGAAGGTGAATTTTGACAACTTTTTATGGATGTCCAGTTGATAAAATGAAAGTTCCATTTAGAGGCCTTTATTCTACGTGTCTAGAAGTATACTTGCAAATTTTTTCATAAACATGTCTTCACTATTTTCGCGCCTTAGGGTATATTTTATTACTACTTTTGGCTATTGCATGGTATTTTTTTACTCAATCATTAAAAATGGCGGAGGTATGACACGGTCTTCTAAACGGGTTGCGGCGGATGTTGTCAGACGGCGAGACACGCAGCCTCGGCGGGACTAATCTGAAAAGAAACCAACGAAGATTTCTTTTCATTAACACTCATACGCAGAATATGAACCAAGAAAAAGTGAGAAATATTGAAATTCGATTAAGTGGTACGTTTTGAAACAAAAATATTGAATTTTCCGTAAAATTGGCCACATTTTGCAATAAAACATACTTTTTTTTCTTCTATTTTCAAAAAAATTTAGGGTCATGTTTTAGACAATAAGGTTAGAACGAACGATTTATACCAAATTCCATTAGAATCGGTCGATTAGCTCTTTAGCTATTGGGGAGATCCGGGCATAGCGAACAGCCCAGGCAAAGCGAATACCTCGACGAGCAAACGCTGCGCGTAGTGGGGGTATTCGCTTTGCCTGGGCTGTTCGCTATGCCCGGGTCTCCCCTGCGCCATGCCAGTTTAACGGGTTACACCCAGTTCGCGGCCGGAAAAAAGAGGTGTTTTCATGAATTCTTTTGGGATATGCGTGCAGGTTTTTAACTTTTTTCATAGTCAACGGGTATCATTTCAAGTATCTTTGACAATTGTTTTATTGTTAAATATTTATAAACGACGAAGATACAGTAAATTGCACAGACCGCTGTGCGAAAAAGGCCCTTCGCGGCGACCACTCCTGCTCGGGAACAAATCATCTCAAATCAAAAAACCAAATGAATTGATTTGTGTACTGTATTATTTAGTTTTTAATCGAGGGATTCAATAAAATAATGATTTTTTAAAAAAGTAGTCGCCGATCGAAAGTGATCGTCGATAATTCGGTGAAAGAAACACTCCATTTTCCTGGATAAAAAAAAGTATACAGTGAACAAAAATCGTTCGATTAAGGACTGTCTTTTGATATAAAAAAAATGTCTGTGACACTTGAAGCAGATATTTTTAGTTGTTTTTGAGATATTTTGGTCACCGATTGTGAAAAAGTCATTTCGAGAAAAATGAGTTTAAAGTTTTATGTCAGGTACTTATATACGTAGATAAAATGTAATTTATTACCTCTAAATGGAATCATCGATGCCCGGACCATACAGCAAACCTTCTGCAGTGGTAGCAGCCTCCAAAATTTCAATTCGGTGCTGCCAACTAAGTGTAACCCCTTAAAAACGCAGTTTAGCAGACCGTGCCATACCTCCGCCATTTTGGAAGATTAATATAAAGAACCATATAAGCGCCAAATGCAGTAATAAAACATGCCCTAAGTCTCAAAAATAATAAACAAATCTTTTGTTTAAAAAAAATCATGAAAATCAGCAAATTTTTTTCTCACCCTAAGGTATCGCCCCCCCCCCCTCCCTTTTTAAGTGTTCATCTACGCCGATTCTAGTTGTAGCCATTACTTGCGACCACTATTCTCTTACTTTATCGTATATCGTTCAAAATTCTGTTCCGATTGGTTGGATCGTTTGGGGGACTTTAAGGGGAGGGTAGTTGTTTGCACTTTTGAAAAATCTTTTTTTGTCTTTTCTTCTAGTTAAACATTTCAAGAATATAAACCCAAAATTTTAAGTCAATCAGAGCAAAACTCTCGAAGTTATTGACTATTTAGTCCCGCTCCTCTAATACTGTAGCTCCGGCTTTTCTAAACTTTAAGCGCGTTTTTCTCGAAACCACTTTTTCAAAGTCCGTGTTAACTGCCATTTGAAAACTACATGACCGATTTATTTCAAACTTGGTACACACTTTCTACATATAAAATACGTCCCCCCAACGGTTAGTTTAAGATTTTATTTACATTGAGGGGGTTTTTCACCCCCAAAATGGCGGAATTTTTTGTGAAAAATAGCACTTTTCACTTTACATGACCACCAAAAATTTAGAAATGAAAAAAAAAATTATCAAAGACCGTTGGGGGGAGGATTTGATGATACTTTGACTAAATTTTAATGGTACTTGATTTCAGATAATTTCTAGCTGAGATACAGTGAACACCGCAAATCGTGTTTTTCCAAAGGATTTCTTGGAAAAGCTTTGTCACCGGTTTGTTTGTGGATATTTTCGCATACAAATTTCACGGAATGTTCTCGGAATGACACTTAACAATGTACAAAAGGTTTCAATAAATTTATTCTATCCATATGGATGAAAAAAATTCGCAAAAAAGTGTTTTTTTTTCACCTTGAAATCCCTACTCTCCCGTTAAAGATGCGTTTTCGATGTGGCATTCTACCAGTCTATCGTCTACCAACAACATCGAGCTGGACAAAGCCGAAACGGAGACTTCGTAAATTCACCGATTAGGCGTTGATTCGACCAACTCTTTTTCCCCCCACGGTATTACAAGCTCACGTGGGTGTTGAAGCGCATCGAGGACCTTGTCCTCCAAGATCTTTCACGTACGTTGCTCAAATCCTTTTCAACCTTTCCTGCTCGTTAAGAATTCTGGTACCATAAATTTTGGTCGATGCGAGAGTAATACTGCGCGTCGTACCCGCATACTCGGACGTGTGCAAGGCGAGATTAAAATTACAGCAAGAGGTTCAAGAAGGCGATAAACTTGAGCGTAAGAAAATTTCTTTATAGAGTGAAAACTATGGGAGGACCGCATCTTAGCAACAACATGTGTGGGTAATAATTCTTCTTCAAGGATCGTTTAGGAGGATGATGCTATTCTGGACTTGAATCGTGGAAATGCGAAAGTTTTACCACAGAGAAAAAAGTGAGTTTACGAATCTCGGAGGAAACGAAAGGCAGATTTGCAAAATGTTCGAGGGTTACTGTTTCTATTGGTACTTTCTACTTGACGAAAATTGTTTTTGAAAAATTGGGAAAAAAACGACTTTTTGAATCCACATTTTACAGACATGTTGCGTGAAATGATGATTTTTTTTTTGTAAAACCGTGCCATTTTCTTTAATTTGCATTTTCTTCATTTTAATTACCGTCACATAGAAACTATACATGTTGTGACTGAAAAAATGTGACACTCTGTCACAGCTGCGCCATTTTAATGATGAATTAATTAAAAAAAATTGTTTTGTGTACTTAAATATACTATTAAGGGGTTACCCACACTTGCGATTTTGAAAAAATCGATTTTTTTTATTGCATTTTTTCTAAGTATAAGTATCTGAGAATATGTCCTAAAAATTTCAAGTCGATCCGAACAAAATTGACTGAGATATGAGCGTTGAAAGAGAAGAATCCGTTATGTAAACGACCGGAAATTGAAACTTTAAACGCGTTTTTCTCAAAATGGCATTTCTGAAGTCGGTGACCAAGATTACTCGAACACTAATGAACCGATCTTCTTGAAATTTTGCAGGCTTATTTAATACATAAAAATATAGTCTTTAATCGTTCGATTTTTTTTCGAAAAAAATGGCCGTTTTATATCCAAAAAACGGCCGTTTTTTTCGTTAAAATCGAACCATTAACTTTGACTGTCGGCCATTTTGTGAAAAATGAATATTTTTTTAAATCCTTCGATTAAAGACTAGTTTATACTTATATTTGACTAAATCCATCCGTATTTTTTTCAGATGATCCACTTCGCCGCAATGTTGGTCACCGCAAACCGTGTATATAAAAACATTATTTCATTGACCACTAAACCATTATACCATTATACCATTTGCCACTAAACAATGTAATATTTTTCAATAAAAAAATTACTGAAAGTTCTTCAAGATGTGTTCTTCAAGATGGTACATTGATCGATTAAAAAAGTTTTGTAGTTTTCTTTGAAAAAAATTCATGAAAAAGGCCTTTTTTGCCCTAGAAGTGGGGGTAACGCCTTAAAGTGTAGAACGAGCGCGTGCTCTTGATTTCTTTATATTTCGTTGAAATTTTAACCAGACATTTTTTATGTCGTTATGCATGTTTGAGTGAAATTTCAGAACAGTCGACTATTTATATTTGAAGATAATGGGCTTTAAAAATGCAACTTTTAACACTGCAGGGTCTGCATTGACCGAAAGTCCGGTCACGTAATTCGTCGTACCATTCTATTCTGTTTATAAATTTAAAAAAATTGTGTTTAGATAGCAAACTAGTCAGGAAATGAGTGAAAAAAGTTTGGATTGCCTTGACTATTTAGTTTTGCTAAAAACGTTCAGTAAAGACAGAACAATTCTTCGTAAAAAATATTTGTCCTCTATAAGAAGACATATGGCAACACTACAGAACAGTACTGTTCAATATTTCGAGAAAAAAATGATTATTTTGCTCCAAAAGTTAGAAACTTTCGTCTAAAAAAATATTTGCATTATAAATATTAATATTTTACATTGTTTATGTTATCTTCATTAACGAATAAACATGTTCGTTCATTCATAATTAATTAAAAACTTAGTTCTAGTATTCTTAGTTGTAGTATTATTTTAAATATGCCGCGCAAACTCACGTCATTGGATACGTGGAACGATCCAATGTTGCTATATGTCTTCGTATTATAGGGGACAAATATTTTTTACGGAAAATTATTCTGTCTAAATTCTAATGCAGCCCCTGCGGTGTTAAAAGTTGCAATTTTTAAACCCATTATCTCCCAATCTAAATAGTCGACTGTTCTGAAATTTCACTCAAACATGCATAATGATATACCCAGGTAGAAATTGTGTTTGGAATCCTATAGGATTCCCCTACTTCTCCCTACTCCCTGATAGGGATCCAACGGGACACCCCATTGGATCCCTATCAGGAAACGTCACGCTCGTACATTGGATTCCAAGAGGGACTCCCCATCGGGATCCAAAAGGGATTCCCATCGGGATCGAAAAGGGATTCCCATCGGGATCCAGTAGGGATTCCTATCGGGATTCCATAGGGATTCCATAGGGATTCCCTATTAGGATCCAATAGGGATTTCCCATCGGAATCCAATGTAAGAATCTTAAAGCTTCCCCACAGTATTGAACGGAATCCGATACGATGCTTGATCGATCATATCGCATTCTGTAAGCCCAAAATGCTACAAAAAATAAAAGCATCGATACACTAAAGAGATCAATTTATTGTTTACAAAGGAGTACATATCGAATACCACAATATACTTATTTTGTTTTTTTTTAATTGTTTACCCATACTGAATATTTATAGTGCTTTGTATAGTATTCTTCGAATACTTATATCTTATATCTATATCTTCGAGTACTTTTTATACTTTATGAACTTTTTAAAAATACTTTAAATACTTTTTATGCTGTAACGTAGTTTTTATACACTTTTTATACTATTATTAAGCAAAAATACTTGTGCAGTTATGGGCGGGATATTCTTTGAATACTTTTCATACTATATAAAATTTAAACACTTTAATGAGGTTGATGCTTGCATCATTGGAATGCAACAAACATTAATGCGTGTTTGGAGTAAATAAATTTTACGATCGCGATTGTGCGGTAACTCGATCGTCGCGCGCTTTTCAACGACGACACGAATATATATGTACCCTGCGTCGCTTATGTTCTATCGCCCGACGTCTTTCTTTTGTCGGAAGCGATTTTCTGAATCCTTATTGGATCCCGATAGGAAATTCCTATTGGCTCCCGACAAGGAATCCCTGTTAGATCCCGATGGGGAATCCCTATTGGATCCCGATGAAAAATCCACCGGGTCGGGTGGAAATTGCTGTTACGGGCTACAAACTTAAGCGAATGTGTAATAGATATCATGTTTATAAAAATATGATTTCATACTTACATTTAATTTTCTTTTAAAACCTCATCTAAGCCGCTCTAACAAAACTCCACACCCACAGCGATAAACCGCAGACGCAATCGTAACCCGATTGCCGTCACGTCCAAAACAAATTTTTATGCGTACAAGTATTAAAAATTCAAAAAGTGTGCATATTAAAATTTATAACAAGTTTTTTTATTCGTATAAAAAATACTAGCCCATAACAAACTATAAATATACAATATGGGTAAGCACTAAAGTAAAGAAGTTACTAAAGAATATAATTATATATTGTAGTATTCGATATCCTAACAAATTCCTAGAAACACGTTGGTGCATCTTGAAACTCCCAAGCAAATCTGTGCACGGGACCATCAAAGAATAATTTTTTACAAAGCGTCGCGAAATCCCATTTTATATAATTTCTAGTAAAAAATTCTCAAACCACGTTAATCTGGAAACAGCCCAGGATCTATTTGGATTCCAATGTGGTCTCCCTACCTGGGGTGTCCATATCAAATCCCCATAAGGATCTGGTAGAACCTGGGGAGTCCCCAACAAATACATTTGGATTCCAATGTGGACTCCCTACCTGGGCCGTCCCTATCAAATCCCCATAAGGATCTGGTAGAATCTGGGGAATCCCCAACAAATCTATTTGGATTCCAGTGTGGACTCCTTACTTGGGGCGTCCCTATCAAATCCCCATAGGGATCTGGTAGGATCTGGGGAGTCCCCAACAAATTTCTGCATGGGTAGTCTATAACAATAATGTCTGGTTGAATTTTGAACAAAATATAGAGAAATCAAGAGCGCGCGCTCGTCTACCTTAAGGGAGGATTAGGCGAGGGAAAAATTACTGATTTTCATTATTTTTTTTAAAGGAAAGATTTCTTCACCATTTTTGAGACTTCGTATGTTTAATACCTACTTTTGGCTGTTACATGGTATTTTTTGCTAGTTTTTTAAAATGCCGAAGGTATGGCACGGTCTTGTAAATGGGTTGTGGCGGATGTTGCCAGACAGCGTGACCCGTAGTGTTGGCGGGATCAATCTGAAAAAATAACCCAACAAAGATTTATTCATTAACACTCATACGCAGAATATGAACCAAGAAAAAATGTGAAATGTTGAAAATCGATGAAATGATACGCTTTGTAGGTTTCGCCAATCGAACCGTAACGGCCAATACTTGGACCGATGTTGGCGGGACGATGATCGATTAACCAATTGTACGCCAATGCTCGGCTGAGTATTGACTAGCCAACATTGGTTTGCTGATACGAGGCCAATGTTCGGCCAAATATAGACTCGCTAATCATTGGCTTGTCGATACGAGGCCGATGTTTGGCGAAGTATAGACTGGCCAATCATTGGTTTGCCAATACGAGGCCAATGTTCGGCCAAGTATAGACTTGTTCATTATTGGTTTATCGATATGAGGCCGATGTTTGGCGAAGTATAGACTCGCCAATCATTAGTTTGCCGATACGCGGCCATTGTTCGGCCAAACGTAGACTCGTGAATCATTGGCTTGTCGATACGAGGCCGATGTTTGGCGAAGTATAGACTGGCTAATCATTGGTTTGCCAATACGAGGCCAATGTTCGGCCAAGTATAGACTTGTTCATTGTTGATTCATCCATATGAGGCCGATGTTTGGCGAAGTATAGACTCGCCAATCATTGGTTTGCCGATACGAGGACAATGTTCGGCCAAATATCGGCTCTCTAATCATTGGCTTACCGATACGAGGTCGATGTTTGGCGAAGTATAGACTCGCCCATCATGTTTTTGTCGATACGAGGCCAATGTTCGGCCGAGTAACGCGTGATCGAACCGCAATTCGTATATTGACGATTCATTGTTTCGCGTTGAAGTCATTGAGAGACGAGATAAATACTTTTTACGAGTCCATTGGACATTATTCTTAACAAATATACTACCAAATCAATGCACTCATTGTTGGCCGATTCTCGAACGAGCTCATACGCGATATTCTGCCGATTTTTATGAACCATCCTACATTGACAGAAAAATTCTATTAATATTACCTAACCGCGTCTATTTATTTATTTTTTATTTGAATTAACTAGATTTTTCGTGAAATAAAATTTTTCCTATTGCATTCCATTATTGGAATTATTCATTTTAAATATATTTATTTATTCAAATTAAACTTGAACTAATGAACTAATGGTCTGTCTTTATTGCAACACACATATTAACGGGTTGTGGGGGTAGAGAAGGTGGAGAGAAAGGGATTATATATATAGGTTAGGTTTGAAAATTCTATAACATGTCATTCGATAACACACTCTAATTATCACAATGATATTAACTAATTGATATAGTTTATGTGATACGAATAATGATGAGAATCCATTTGGTATCTTATGCCATATCTGCGATTCAAATGATACAAGCACTCGGTAGCATAGGGGCAGAGTGTTTGGCTATGAGTAGGGAAGTTCAAGGTTCGAGCCCCATATGGGTGAGATATTTTCTTCGAACTAATCATTTCGAAAGACCAGGTAATGACGAATTACAATAAAGAAATAATTAATTTTTTTTTTTGGCAGTGCAGGACCAATTTTGGTGATCTATATTGGGTCACAATTATCCGCCAAGACTCGGTCGATAATCGGGCCAAGCTCGAGTGCCAATGATGGCAATCTTGAGGGGGCTTATTGTTGGCCGATTCTCGAATGAACTCCTACGCGATGCTCGGCCGATTCTCATAAGCCATTCTAGGGCCAATATTAATTGCGAATATCGGGCCGCTCTTATCATCCAAGGCTCGGTCGATGATCGGGCCAAGCTCGAATGCCAATGTTGGCTAGCTTGGCGTCGAGCATCGGCCAATCATTGGCCACTACCGATCACCCTACATGGGTTGGAACAAAAAGATTGAATTTTCCGAAAAATGCCTACATTTTGCAATAAAAAATACTTTTTCTCAATTTTCAAAAACATTTAGGGTCATGTTTTGGACAATAAGGTCGGAAAGTTTTATACCAAATTTCATCAGAATCGGTCGATTGGTTTTTTAGCGATACGTCACGCCAGTTTTGAAAATGCAGTTTTGGAGGCCATGCCTTACCTCCGCTATTTTTGAAGATTAGTGAAAAAAAAACAGCGCGTAACAGCCAAAAGTAGTAATAAAACATACCCTAATTATAAAAAATAGTGAATAATACTTTCCTCTTAAAAAAAATCATGAAAATCAGCAAATTTTTGTCTCGCCTACAGGCATCCTCCCCTTTAAGGTATTTCTTTCGCGGAGTGCCGTGTTTAGTGGGAGCATAGGCAGGGCCCTTTTAGATCAACAGTAAATTACAGTGGCGCCTAATGAAAATAAGTCTCAATCAATTATTATGTTCAACGATAAACTGGAATAAAAAATATCGCGTAAATTTCGTAGATTCAGACATTTTTCCATTCTGTCTGAAAAGTCGTAGCAACTTTTACATTTTCTCTAAAACGTCGCGGCAAATTCTTCTGCTAGTGACGTTTTTCTAAGCTTTATTATTGATATTTTCTTTAACCATCAGGTGTTTTTATTGTCGTTACGAAATTTTTAGAATTTTTCCTCGCGTTGAGCACAGTTTATATCAGGCATCTAGAGTTTTTTTAGTGAGTAAATGATGAAATAGAAATATGGCCACGTGCCATCTCCATAAAGTGCCGTGTAAATGAGACGATTTTTCGAGCCGTAATTTTTTGTTGAAAGTTCAGTAATTTGGCTTGAAATTTTACCAGTATACTGACATGTATTTTTACTTGATTATAGACGAAAATCAGTTAGAAGTTAGGTTAGATTAGCGAAGTGCGGGTAGGATGTCATAGGAAAAAGTTCAATCGGAAACGTGTAATATGTGAAAACCCGGAGGGGCATACATTCGAGCTCAGAAAATATAAGATATAATGAAATAATAGAATGGGACGACTTAAGACGGAAGCCTAAATTAGAATGTCCGAAAAATCGTTTTTTTTTTATTGCTTGAATCCATAGATAAACTATCCAAGAATATATTTACAAAGTTACAGACGCCAATTGTAAATATTTTCGAAGTACGACCAAAAGCAGAGAAGCGATTGATATTTGATATTGATATTTCCTGATATTGAAAACTTTGGAACACGTTTTCTCCAGTTTTCATTTTCACGTTTTTTTTTCCAAATCGGCGGCCGTGATAGCAAAAAAATAAATGACTTATTGAATCAAACCAAAGTTGAGTTTCTTCAGTATGAAAATCTCTTCAAAGTCAAATTAAAAAGTCGTTGAAAAGGTCTTTTTAAATAATTTTTATAGCACGTGAAAGTGTATTTTTAACACATTTTTTTTCAAACTTGAGAAAAGTTGTAATTTTACGATTTTTTCAGCTTTTTCTTAATTCACCCAGAAGAAAAATATATGATGATTGAAAACTTTATTGGTTTATTTGGTTCAGTCGAGAATTACGAGCTGCATCTCCCCTGCCGATTGGGGACTGCAGTGGCAAGACCCACATGGCATAGCCTGATAAATCTACAGTCATTTAATGTTTCATGTTGAAACATTTTTTTAATACATTTTACTGGGCTCACTTGTTTTTCCCATTGTAAATAAATTCCCGAAAAAAACGCTTTTTTGGACCTTCTAATTCAGGCTCCCGCCTTAAATTTTTTAAAGGCAATTTGTTTCGATTCCTTATTACATTTTCAACTCAGCTGACTTATTTCTCATAGTTAATCTTGAGCATAATCATGCTGATGTAATCTACACACATGCATACATTTAAACGCACACACACGAACACCCATATATACCTTCACATTTTTTTCTCCAAGATTCTACTATGAACTTCTGGCAAAGGTTACGAGACCTATTAACTTTAGAATACATATTCTCACACTGCTCCGTATGCTGCCTGTAGATTCTTAGTCTCCCGATCGAGGCATGTTACATCGCTCTCAGGTTATAATTAATTATATCCAACGATCACTATAGTATTCAGTAAAACGTGTATGGCTACGGTATTACGCATTAGCATATTACTATTTGTAACCACTCGGCTACCGTTTTACCCATTGACCCATTGAAGTCCATAGCATGTATACCTCAGTATTTTTTCTCACTTTGCTGCATACGTGTGAAAATGTCTACGTCTTATTATCCTGAGTCATGTATTCGTGGTTCTTGAGTAATGTTGTAATAAAATAATTGAAATGTTGAAAAACATGGATTTTAAATATCGTCACTTTTTACTAATATCAATTTAGCTACTTTGGATACAGATTTTCGGTACAATGTTACCGTCTGTGGCTTACGCTCGAAAGTCTCGAAGATAAATGCTGAAGGATGTTGATTCTATAAGGGGTCTTCTCACTTTAGACGCGTAAAAAGGCTATTTCCATGATTTTTTTGATAGGTTTATATTATAGATATTGGTATAAAAGTTATTACACTTAATAAATACACTTTCGAAATACATAAAACAAAATATTTATTTAAGCCACTAAACGATCATGGTAGATCAATAGACGAAAATAGTAGTAAAAAAAGTCCTAAAAAAATTGTAGGTCTGCGCTGTTGGTGAAATCTTGGAGATGGATCATCCAAAACAAAAACATCAAACGGTTTTATTGTAACTACGATTTTTGATATATGCAAAAATAAAAAAATGGCGAACAATTTCCGAAAAAACAAACAATACGTTTGATCACCGTTTTCGGCAACAGAAAAAATAGTAAACATCAAAATTTAAAAAAAATCCTCGATATGCGCTATAGCTATAGTTGTAAAGAGTATGTGGTTAAAATTTCATAAGGATGGGTTCAGTAGTTTCGAAGATTTTATCAAAAAGCCGTCGAAAAACCTAGTTTCGAGAAAAACGCGTTTAAAGTTTGTTTGGGTTACATAAATACATTTAAAAAATTTTAAATGTATTTCGCAAGTGTATTTATTAAGTGTAACAACTTTTATAACGATATCTGTAATATAAACGTTTAAATAAAATTCATGAAAATAGCCTTTTTTAACGTCTAAAGTGGGAAGACCCCTTAAGATGTAGATACGTCTAATAAAAGTTTAACTCCGATGTTTCGATACGTTCTACCAGATGATCTTTGAGTTTTTTTTAACCGAACAATTTAGCAGGGTTTCTCTCTCGCTGGCGTAGTGACTGCCCTTATTAAGAATCAAATTTTTAATTCAATTCGCAATTATTTACAAGGAACTGTGTCAAGTTGTCCAGGTTTTGTTTTTTTTTCTTTAAAAAACGATGTAGACTTACGCAAACGTAAAAGTTACCCTTTTATTGAACTACATCCACGACCAAAAAAAAAAGTTTTCCTTTTAATATCCATAGGCAAAATATTTGAGTATCCGTAAATTTTCGATTCTGCAATATTCGAACAACTCAGCTTCGACAATATTTCGTTTATACCCAAGAAATTCAATGACGAAAAAAAAATATTTTTCGCCGATTGAGCATCGATAAGACTGCAGTCTCTGATCCATACTTTAACGAGGTATGACCCCCTGTAATATCGACAGGTATTTAACGAAAAGGTTGCTGTATGCAAATTTCGCGAAAGCTCACAAACGGTCCAATACTACCACTCAGCCATGCTGCAGCATTCTCACACTTCACTTACGAATTCATAGTTTTACTTTCGTACTTATATATGCATGAATGTGCATGTGCATAAATAAATTTCGCTCTGTGTATGAGAAGCTGAGGGACACCACACGCTGCAACCATTAATTGATCACGATTTTCATGACATCTAAAACGTACTCACTTGGTCGTATTCAATATTCAAGCGCCCGCGAGAAACACTGTGCTGCAAGACGGTCCAGTCATCGGGAATACATAAGATGTTTCTTAAAAATGTTTTTCTCGAATATTTTGTTGTATTACTTTCACAGATCGAAATACTGAGCCCCAATCGTCACGATTTGCAATGTAAGACGGAATCATAACTAGGCAATGGAATACATACGAATATTTGTGTAAGTATATAGGTAACAAATGTATACCCGAAATGTTTATTAGTATAAATCGTAATGAGCGTCCTCGATTCCGAGAACGATCCGTATTATTTTCTCATGCTCAAAAATGGTAGATCATCTCATGTCATCAATAATCTTTAATCCGCGTAATCAAGATGAAACTTACACGCACGTAAGCTCTGCCTCGTTGAGTGACGTAAGATGTATACAATGTGTTATTATTGGCGGGAAAATTGAGCAATTGCATGGAAATCTTCACTTCAGCGTAAAAAAAGACTTTTCGTAGGCCAGTTTTACGTTATTAAACTAACTATACAATTGCTTTACCCCAAACAAGAAATAATTAATTATATGTCAAAATATAATGCATGCAAGTGATACGGTGTGATGATGAACACAAGCTCGAGTATCACAACATAATCATGACAAATAATAATAATAATGAATATACAATTGCTCTGCAGAAAGTGAAATCTGCAATAAATAAAGTATTCATTCAGGACGTAGATTTACGAAAATTTTGATTGTACCTTTTACAATTACGATTCTCATACTATGTGGTGCAATCCAAAACGGTTGATGTGTGCAAGCGAATGAAGATCGATTGATCGAGATTACGGTAATGTTAACCGTTCGTAACTCAACAAGGTAAACATTTAAAAATAGGTGATTTTATGGTAGGTTTTAATAAATGAAAAACACGTATTATTTAGCTTTTGAAAAAAATAATCAGGGGTCTGGTAGTAATGAAGTAAAGGGAGTGTTAGATACAGTGTGTCGTAACATTCCCTTATAATGTATGGAATGCTTTGAGGCAGTTGTTTTGCTGGTTGCAGGACCAAGCAACGCCACATTTTCCACGCACTGTATGTGACGCGCCAGCGCTTTCGATTTTCGCAAACTTCATGCACACTCGGATCTTGCAATCTCGCGATAAGTGAACTTCGAACAAATGTTGATCCAACTAATGCCATTTAGTTTGCAATAATTGCAGTAAAAAACCATAGAACGGTTTGTAGCCGTCGTGTGATCTTCATTTAAGGGGGAAGATACTTTTCGGCGAGGAAAAAGTTGCTGATTTTCATGAATTTTTATTAGAGGAAAGTTGTCACCGTTTTTTAGACTTCCTCAAGCACCCTAAGTCAAAAGTGGTCTTTTGCCTGTTACGTGTTATTTTGTAATTAATCTTAAAAAATAGCGGAGGTATAGCACAGTCTTCTAAACGGGTTGCGGTGGATGTTGGCAGACGGCGTGACACGTAGCGTCGGCGGGATTAATTTGAGAAAAAACCAACGAAGATTTTTCTTTCATTCACACTCATACGCGGAATATGAACCAAGAAAAAGTGAGAAATGTTGAAATCGATTGAATTGTACACTTGTAACAAAAAGATTGAATTTTCCGAAAAATAGCTACATTTTGCAACAAATTTTTTGTTTGTTTGTTTGGGTTTGTTTGGGAATTTTCAAAAAAATGTTGGGTCATGTTTTAGACAATAAGGTTAGAAAGATTAACATCAAATTTCATCAGAATCGGTCAATCAGTTATGTCACACCAGTCTTGAAAATGTAGTTCAGAAGATTTTGCCAAATCTCCGCCATTTTTAAAGATTCGTTTTTTTTTTAAATACCACGTTACAGTCAAAAGTAATAATAAATCATACGATAACTTTAAAAAAAGGTAAACAAATTTTTTCTTTAAAAAAAAAATCATGAAAATCACCAGTTTCCTCGCCTAAAGGTAACTCCTCCCTTAAAAAAGGAATAAATCCCGATATGGGATGTTGTGAGGACTCAGATGGTTTGTTACAGAACTGTCACATGGTGATATAATCTTCTATCTTCTACTCACGTAGAAGATGCATTCAGTTATCATAGTGCTTAACTCTCATTTAAAGGTACGTTCTAATCAGAAATACGATAGACTAAAACGCGCTCTTGATTTCTATAGATTTTGTCCAAATTTTAACTAGACATTGTGCATGTTTGAGTGAAATTTCAGAACAATCGACTATTTAGTTTGGGAAATAATGGGTTTTAAAATTGCTACTTTTACCACTGAAGGCTCTACATTGACCGAAAGTGAGGTTACTTAATTCGTCGTAGCATTCTATTGTGTTTATAATTTTTGAAAAAAAAATTATGTTTAGATAGCAAACTAGTTAGCGAAAGAGTGAAAAAAGTTTGGATCGCCTTTACTAGTCAGTTTTGCTAAAGACGTTCAGTGAAGACAGAATAATTCTCGGTAAAAAATATTTGCCTCCTATAATAAGAAGACTTATGGGGTTACGCCCACTTGCGATTTTGAAAAAATCGATTTTTTTTAATTGCATTTTTTTGAAGTAATAGTATCTGAGAATATGTCCTGAAAATTTCAAGTCGATCCGAACAAAATTGACTGAGATATGAGCGTTGAAAGAGAAGAATCCGTTGTGTAACCGACCGGAAATTGAAACTTTGAACGCGTTTTTCTCAAAATGGCATTTCTGAAGTCGGTGACCAAGATTACTCGAACACTAATGAACCGATCTTCTTGAAATTTTGCAGGCTTATTTAATACATAAAAATGTAGTCTTTAATCGTTCGATTTTTTTTTTCGAAAAAAATGGCCGTTTTATAGCCAAAAAACGGCCGTTTTTTTCGTTAAAATCGAACCATTTTTCAATATTTCGGGTATTGTTCAATATTTCGAAAAAAAAAGTTATCGTGTTCCTGAAGTTGAAGACTTTTATCATACAAAAAAAGATTTGCGTTATAAATATTAATATTTCATATTGTTTGTCATCTCCATTAACAAATAAAGGTGTTGGTTAATTCATAACTAATTAAAAACTTTGATCGATTAAAAATTATTTCCAAATAAAAATTTGTGTTCTAGTATCATTTAAAATATGCCCCCATATTTTTCATGTGTCTTCTTATTATAGGGGACAAATATTTTTTACGGAAAATTATTTTATCTAAATTTCAATGCAGAGCCTGCAGTGGTAAAAAATGCATTTTTAAAACCCATTATCTCCCAATCTAAAGAGTCGACTATTCTGAAATTTCACTCAAACATGCATAATGATATGAACAATGACTAGTTACAATTTGAACAAAAACTATAGAAATCAAAAGCACGCGCTCGTTCTACCTTCAGACCCCGCACATTTGACTTCTGGCACCAATTAGCTGTCCAATCAATAATGGTAGCAGCAATAACGACGCCAATGCCTTCGATCCATCGTATCATCTATACCTGCAAAAAAATCTAGGAACACTTAACGTTTCGCGTGTCTGTATGCCCCCAAGAAATGTTGTCCGTACAGTCTATTAGCTACAACGGAAACGCACTAAGTTAAGAACTATTCTGAAAATGGATTGAAGCGAAGTCTTCGATTGCCTAATTGTTCGAGTATTAAACATTTTCCGTCAACGAGCTGAGAATATTCGTACGATAACAATGAATTCACGGATGAGCAAAGCATAATTAGCAGTCTTTACCGGTTGGAATGCGAGTCGAAGCAGTAGAAAGTGTGTCTCGTTTAACGTCTTGCACCGTCGAGGAAGAAGCGATCATGAAGAAAGGCGTATTCGTCTGCACTATACACAATACAAATGTAGCCCAGTGATTAATGTTTGCTGCGCACAAAAACAACAGCGTCGAAAAGAAACGGCATTCCTTATCGCGCCAATACTAATATTCCTTTGTTATGGCAAGGCACGTGTCGACGCACATTCGTCGCCATAATGATGAATTATAAGTAGCGAAATGATAAGGAACGGCGCTTGTTTTCGACGCTGTTTGGCGAGAACTTACCTAAGCGGGGACATGCCTTGGGAATCTTTGCACAATTACAGCTACATACTTATTTAGTTCCAACAATACGAGCTTGAACTCACGACAACGATCTTCAATGCATGAAGAAAGTGAGCAAGCTTCTTTCTTGCACATTTGTCATTGTGTTGTCCTTCACGGATGCCGCCGACTTTGTTGCGTTTTAAACTATTTCGGCCGATCGGCAGTGCATATTATGCCATGCGAAATCAACTGCCCGGTGCGTTTCACTTTTCCTACGTAAAATAGGATTCTTTATGGAAAGTGACATTAAATTACAACCAGTACGCATGAGCTTCGTATGGGTCTGTATCTACTTATCGTTTGGCACAATGTATCGAAGTATTGTGTCGAAAATCCTAAAACAAGGTATCAATAAAAAATACTTAAGGGTGATTATAGTTTTTCAAGAATATTCCTGTTAACTGACGTGAATAAAGGACATATGTCTGGTGTCAAATAATATTATCCAGAATAATTCACGTATCAATGAACAACCATCGGTTGAATTCTAATACTAAGGAAATCGATATTTAGGGACACGGAAAGATGACCAAACGAGCCCGAATTAGGCAATAGCCCTATTTGGTCTCTACTTCTACTCCCCACTGTCCAGTATTACTGCCTGATGGCACCCCGGGAAAAACATTCAGGTCTGAGTGGATGTGTTCATGTATGTTTCAGATATTGTCATATATGTATCAGATATATTTATATCTGACATTTTACAGTATCATATATGATTAGGTCTGATCATATTCCACATCACATATGCATATAGAAGATCATATCTGATCAAATACAGTATCTGGCCTGACCATATATGAACTCATATCTGTTTATGTCTGGCGAAGTACCAAGGCGAGTTGGTACCGTCAATTCGTATCTGAATATGGTAACAGACTCCGCTATATAGATCTCATATATGTTTTTATCTGGTCAGATACCAAGGCGAGTTGGCAGCGTGAAACCATATCTGAACATATATGATGTGATATATGAGCAAGCACGTTCATATAAAATTTTATCCCATCAGATACGATACCAAACCTGGAAAATATACGAAGTCTTATACACTCATACCTTGTCGTATATGCAGTTCAGTTGTTCACCCATGAAAACATCTGAATATATGAAACGATATATGAGGATATGAGACGATATCCGTTCAGATATGGCACCTCACCTAACTGTATTATATGTGATCATGCGAGTTACTATAATATTATTAATTATTAACACGTCAAGTGATGACGTGTTAATAACCCCGCTCTATATATGTAAACATTTTAATATCGTCATGACTGCACTAACAAGGTTTGATCTGTCTCAACAGAGTAAGATTTGCTCTGATATAGTCGGAGCCATACCTGGTCTGATGGTTCAGATAAACTATGATTGTATCATATGGGCAGGTCTATTGTTCATAGATGTCCAGGTCTACTGGGATCCACGGTATTTTATTCTTATACGGACAGACAGATCTGATCCATTAAGATTATATTTGCCTGACATGATCAGATTTGGCCCAATAAAATCAGATCTGGTCCAACAAGATCAGATCTTGCCTGGGGATTGGATCTGGTCAGACCTGCTGCGATATAGACGGGTCTGCTCTCAAAATTATCAAAATGGCTCTGATATGATCATACATGCTCAGATATAAGCATACATGATCTGTCATGACACTACATGAACAGATATTGCCAATGTTCTTGTCTGATCATATCTGATTCTACAGATATGATTCAGATATATTCAGATATGAACTTTTTTACCCGGGACTGCCGAATGCCTGCTACCATTAGGCCATTGGCGGTCCACATGGCGACAATCCGAACACTGACACAATAGCTAAAGTAATCGGCATTGGTCTGTTCAGTTCAAGTCGTATAACGAATTCGCGATTCCCAAAAGTTTTGCCGCCTCTCGCGGCCTAACGCAGAAACTCTACTAGTATAATAAACTTCGTCAAAATACATTGATAGCAATGGAGAACATTTAAAAATGAAAAATGACTCGTGATTTTGTTGTCCTAGGGTGCAAACCGGATAATAAAAGTGAATTGTCGTTCCACAAGCCATCTAAAGATAAAGTCTTTATTAAAAGTGGTTATTAGCTCTGAAAATGACTCTCTTTAGGCCATCAAGACGAGTTTGTAGTTACTCCACAAGATTTTTTCTTTCCAAGTTTATATCTTTGTAAATCGAGCAATTTCAAAAGTTATTTCTGTTATATGCAATGTATAAATATAATTTAAGACGTAGCTTGTAAAAAGTATGCTCTGGAAAATAGGATCACCCCTTCTCCAAACCCGCGAGTGACTTTCATAACCTTAAAAAAACCTAAATCCAGAGCTGAAAGAGCTAAAAAAAGAGCGGAAAATAAATTATTCACTACAGTAGTATCTTTGCAATCCAACATGAAGGTAAATCCAATAGCCAACTCGCAGGAAATCAACAACGAAGTAATTATATTTGCGTTCAGGGCTATACTTTGACCGGCTATTTGGAAATATCGCTGCGCCACCTCCAGGATGTGAACATTGTGAATAGAAGTACACCGAGCTTTACTCGTGTACTATCTTTTTTCGCGGATAATCTTTCATCCACGATCCCGGACCTTCACAGCCATCAGCGGTTCATAAAAAGTCCACCAATGAGCTTACCAATAAGCAGTCAGCGTACCTATGTAGAGGTCTCAACACACCTACGCTTAACATAGCCCTCTCCCACGAGCTCAAATTTGCGGCTCCAAAATCGAAGGCCCCATCCTCGGTAAAAAGGGCTACCAAGCCTTGACCCAAAAGAAAAGACTGTCCTCTAGCCTCACAAACGCAGGATATGTGTAACACTAGAATCGCTCGTAATTCACGCGAGTGCAACACACTCGGTCGAAAGTACATAATATTCTGTTTAAGTAACATATCAACGTTCATGGGAATGTAATACATGTTAGGAGGTGAGAACGCTTATGGCATACCTACGGCAACATGCTTCTGTTTGTACCATTACCTAGTAGCAGGTATATACCGTAACGTATCCAGGTATACCCTTGCAAGGATTCGGTCTCGCATTCCTCGCGAATCTTTGCTCCTGCATACCTTACCAACTTACCTACTCACCTACATATACTTATTGTAACGAAGCAAACGGAGCACTCTCACCAGTGCCGATGTCGACGTAATCGGAGGACGCGTTTCTCAACTGTTTTCGCACCAGACATTGGCAATCTTTATCGATGTATAGAACATTCATTTTTCGCACTTTAGGTATTTCGTACCATCGATTGGGGTTACTTTGGTCAATTTTGAAATGAAAATGAAAGTCTTTCTTTTAATAATATCGCAAAAAAATATTTTGTAATGAAAAAATCAACTTTTATTAGTATTTTTATCTTCCAAATTGCAATTCAAAATAATTAAAAATAAAGGAGAAACGAAAATTAGTCGCGATCAAAGTTATACTGAGATTGGGGTTACGTTGATACCCCCCTTTTTGAAAATGGAAATCGGAAGTAATCCCATGTGAAGGAGCATTTTTCTAAAGAAGAAAAAACGGTCAACGGGATCGAAAGGTTCAACGATTTTTATTGTTTTGGGGTTACTTTGATCGAACAAATATTACACCTTTACTTTTTTAAATCAACTTTAGTGATAAACAACTGGTATTTTATATTCATGTATGCGGTAACACATCCATAAACTTCGAAACATTAAAAAACTAGCAAAAACAAGGTGTAATACTTATGGCTACCTAGGTATCTAAATCCCAAAACGAGATCACATTGGTTTCGTTACGAACATGTTTCACTCTAGTTAGGTCACGTACCAAATCACACTAATTATAAGACAAAAATTATCAAATATCAATTTGACATTTTTTGTCTTACAATTAGTGTGATTTGGTACAGAATTGTAGATTATAAAATGTTCCTAACGAACACATTAGGAACATTTCTTAACCTACATTTGAAACGTGCAATTAAAAAAATTATCCAAAGACGAAAATCTGCGAGAATACTTCGAGACTAGAAATAAAGATAATGAGTGGGGTGAAATTGATCAATGATCAAAGTTACCCCGTCGAAGCGATCGAAGACACCCCAGCGAAACAACTGTCGCCCATAAAATACGTATTTGAGGTTATGCCACACAACACAGCATAATGCTAAAGTTTAATAAGCATCTGAAAAGGCGATTGTTACCAAAAACATGTCATTGCAACACTCAGCTCATTATTTTTTAAGTTATTCGAGCATAAAGAATAGTTTAAACACATTACTTACGTTTTTTAAATATTTTTACAGTCACTTAAACCCGTTCGTCCGTGCTGCGCGTGAATGATGACGTAAAGAGACATTCAAGTTTGCTAACCGAAAAAAAAAACTTTGGATCGCGTTCAGAAACCTCGTAATTTGAATTTAAAAACGAAACACAGTTTTTATCAACGTAACCCCAATCCACGGTACTGATTTTCTTCAGCACCGTTCGATCAAAGAGCAGAATTCTAAACATTTGTTATAAACTCTTAAGTATTTAAGAGAAATGGGTAGAAGGGCAGAATCATTGTTCTGCTACTTCGTAGCTTACAAGCGCGAACGAATTGAGTATTTTAAAAGTAAGTGACTGAGCGCATCAATGAGAAGCACATCAACTAAGTAGGCCATCTGCAATTGCAGAAAGCACGAAAAATGCCGAACAAAAGTTTTTCTATTGCCTCGCTAGCGTTTTCCCTTTGGATCTCTAACTTTAACAAAGTCATTATCGTTATCAAAATACTTTTGCGGAATCATTGGCGAGTTTGCATTGTTTTGTTTACCACTCACTTCTACTATTGTCCGACCTACTATTCTACCAATACAAACTTCAATCAGCGATGAACCCAAGCAATGTAAATGTGTCATCCAGTGGGTTTCTACTTTTCATATCTACTCCATTAGTGGATTCGACACTAAGTATCGTTTTATATCGGTCACCATTTGAATTTGTATTCTTTACCATATTGCCATACGCCTGTGAGTTTCACGAAAAGGATTAGATTGTAGATTTTACGGGCAAGTCGCGAGTATCCTGTTACGTCTTCGCTTTCATCCTAGAGGAAAAAAGGTAGTGAGACGTAAAGGGTCGAGAGTGACTCGGCGAGCGAGAGGATGCCCCAGTCGCGACCAGTATCTTTGAGGTTACCTACGGATGGGTTCACGTATTTATCTATGAACACGGCAATTCACTCAGGGGAGCAAATATGTGAATAGCGGGTACGAAAGTAGACGAGGAACACTATATATTTATGCCACTTACAAGTTCGGGAAGTGCTCGTCGTACTTTGCACCGTTGATCCGTGCGACCTCGCTTGTCCTCTGCCCCCCCGATCTTCAGCAACTGAATAGAATAGAGATTGTACTACGTCGATGCTCCCTAACCTTGTAGCACCTTGGCTCATCCCAGTTAACCTGGACGCGAACAAGACCCCATGTTTGCAAATATTGGCTCTCCGGATTTCTGGGCGTCTCTACAGTGGCCGAGTGGTTCGCACACACACACATGTACATGCAGGGTGTCCTATTTGAAATGCACATCTCAAATAAGTTGCGCAAATGGTGTACAAGAAACGTTGTGGAACAAAAATGTACGGTTTTGCGGAACTCGTTTAATGAGGATATTGGAATACAATGTCAACCTGTCTATGAGACTTCGTAATAATTTTCATTATTTTAAGGGGCTACATCTACCTAGAGGCCCGAAAAAATCGGCAGGTTCCGATTTTCTTTCTGGGAAACGGTTGGTGAAAAGGAAACGCATTTTTTTTAACACAAAGATCCATATATTTAGAGTCTTTAAGGAATCAGTCACAGTGCAACATTTTTAAAAAATCGATCGAAAATTTTCGCTTTGTCGGGTTAAGTAAAAAATGTAAAAGGGATTCGGTCAGCTGCGTGAGACCTTTTCTTGAAATGTCGTTTTTCAAAACGGTGTACAATCTGAAAGGAAAATTTGTCAAGCTGTCCGCCTCAAATTTGGACTCAACATTTTTTACGCCATTCGATATCTTGCTATGGAAGCTTTTTTTCAATTTTTATATTTGTTTAACGAAAAACTGTCGAAAAAATACGCTAAATTCGATACTTTTTTTCAAACCGCCGCCATTTTGTCATTTTTTATTTTAAAACAACCTCTACGCGAAAATTGCGGCTTTCATGCTAATCAATAATCTTTTTACAAATTCTGTTTCAGATAATATTTATGACCACAACCGTGTACACCGTGAGGACACCTTTTTTGAAAACATTTTCAACTGTTAAACAAATGTAAAAAAAATAAAAATGAACGTTTAAAAATTTATTTTCTGTTCTTCATGAGTGTTTTGATTTGATACAAAAAATCAGACTGATTAGCGTATTTTAACAATCGAAAAAAATCGCGAAAATGTACAGCCGCAAAAGATTATAAATCGCGAAAATTTACTAAAAAATCACGACCCGTTACACTGTGATAATCTCTTTAAAAAAATCACCATAAAATACAGAAAAACAACAAAAACATGGCGGATGGCAGTTGACATTTTTTCGCGACGTTCAGCGGTGTACACTCTCCAGCTTAAACGGTCCATCTGGAATTAGGAAACCAAACGGGTTATTCAAGTTAACAATAAATACGGGTCGTTGACGATCGTGGATTTTCGACATCATCTCTTTGAACAACGTGGTGACGAGTTAAAACTCGAGCATACAAAATCTATGAAAAATTGGATCAAATTGAAGCTCCAAGTTTTTAATTTTCAAATCTTCAGTTCAACATTTTCACCGTTAGCAGTTTTTGAGTAATCATAAGAAAACCACAGAAAAAAAATCACAATTTTTGCTTGGCTTTCAAAAGGTCCACGGACGTCAATCATTTTTTTTCAGTGATTTTACCGAAAAGCTTCTTTAGACAATTTTATTCTCTTAAATGTAAGCAACAAAAGAGCCTTGCATGATGATTTTTCGCTGGGTTATCCTCGTTCAAAGCAAAAAAGTCAGTTTTGACTTTGGTAATTAATTACTCGGGAGATAATGGTCGTACAGAAATTTTAGGGAGGGTTTTGAAAACTGCAAAGATTTCTTTACAAGCCATAGTTATTGATTATTTTCTTCAATTCCGTGGGAGAATGTTGATTGAAAACGAGGTGGAAAATGGCGAATTTTCCACCTCGCATAAGGTGGAACTTGGCATAATTTTGCATAATTTTGCAAATAATGGATAGACTAAGTCTGTTGAGTAATGTTGACTGTGACTTTTCGACCTCAAAATATCCCAAAGAATCCCTGAAAGTTTCAAAGCGCTGCGATTTTTTTCTTATCATGTTCGGAATGGGTGAATTTGTCGTTGTCACTAAAAATAAATTTAAGGATGAAATTTTCATTTTTTATTTATTTTTTGAGATTCCTAGTTTATTAAAATCTTCCTAGTGTATTAACGGGAGGGTAGTGGTTTCTGCGTTAAAAAAAACACTTTTTTGCGAATTTTTTTCATCTATATGGATAGAGTAAATTTATTGAAACCTTTTGTACATTGTTAAGTGTTATTTCAAGAACATTCCGTGAAATTTGTACGCGAAAATGTTCACAAACAAGCCGGTGACAAAGCTTTTCCAAGAACGCCTTTGGAAAAACACGATTTGCGGTGTTCACTGTATCTCAGCTCGAAATTATCTGAAATCAAGTACCATTAGAATTTAGTCAAAGTATCATCAAATCCTCCCCCAACGGTCATTGATAATTTTTTTTTTTTCATTTTTAAATTTTTCGTGGTCATGTAAAGTGAAAAGTGCTATTTTTCACGAAAAATTCCGCCATTTTGGGGGTGGAGAACCCCCTCAATGTAAAAAAATCTCAAACTAACCGTTGGGAGGTGGTATTTTATATGTAGAAACTGTGTACCAAGTTTGAAATAAATCAATCATGTAATTTTCAAATGGCAGTTAACACGAACTTTGAAAAAGTGGTTTAGAGAAAAACGCGTTCGAATGTTAGAGACGTCGGAGCTACAGTGTTAGAGGAACGGGACTAAATAGTCAATAACTTCGAGAGTTTTGCTCTGATTGACTTGAAATTTTGGGATTATATTCTTGCAATGCTTAACTATAAGAAAAAACAAAAAAAATCGATTTTTCGAAAGTGCAAACCCCTACCCTCCCCTTAAATAAGGGTTAAGTATAGGTTCTAGTGTATTAAATGAGGCGCTTAGTGTATTAAAAAATGAAGATCGTTTTAAAAAAGTGGAATCGTCAACGACCTTTAAATATTTTTCATCGTATCTCCTGTAAATTTGGAAACAATCCATCAAGTGATTCTCGAGGTATCATGTCCACTGACTTTGAAAACAGTGTTTCGAGAAAAACGCGTTTCAAGCTGCAGTATGGTACTGCTACCGCCTGCCCGGTCAACTGTTAAAAACGGTGAAGCATTCAATTTTAAGAATATTTTAATGACATTTTCTGGGAATCTAGCTAAAAGATAAAACTGTCGAATAAAAATATTTTTAGGAAATGCATTTTTTTATCCGCCTACGTAGATGTAGCCCGTTAAATCGGAATGAGCAGGTCTTGTACAGCCAAAATGTATCTGATTTTAAAACATATTTAAGGAAAGGAAAACAATGCGTTGTCTAACATGAAAAACTAGGAAGTTATGACAATGATAGAAGACTGATTGTTTAGAAAAACCTTATACGCTAATTAAAAAAAAAATTTAAAAGAGTTTTAGGATCACTCTACTATAGCATCACTCTTTTTGATAATTATAGCTCTGAGGGGAATGCTTGCGGGACAAATAACATTTTCGTTTTTAAAAATTGCCATTGGAACTTGTTTTCGCGTTTCTGAAAAAATACGTTACTGCGCTTATAAGTATTTGTATGAGCAAAAACAGAAAGAGGAAAAATTAAGTTCGTTTTTATATATGATCTTTTCGATAGAAATAATTGTAAGCCAAAATACACAATGGTGGGCCATGTTGGGAATAATGGAAAGGATTTCTCATCGACATGTTTCAGCGTTCCTTGAGGGATTAGGCTACTGTGACAACGCAAAAATGAAGGTTATTAAAAAAAATAATCTTGAAGGAATAAGTAAGTTGATTGGAAAATCGTTTGGACACTTTTTCGCATGTACGAAGTGTACATGCATCTGTAAATGTACGAAATTTTTCGTGTACAACAACAAAGTAGTATACCAAATATTTTTCTCAAATATTAATAATTGAAGAAGTTATAAACAACTTCGTAAAGGACCTTTCAAACTGAGAGGTCAACGGCGTACTTGATTTTGACCACCCGGTTGATCTGAAACAAAACAAACGATTTTTTTCTTCTTAAAAAACATAATATTGGCTAAGGCTTGACCGCGCTTGTTCTTTAATCATGTATCAAAAATTTTTCGGAAAAATGATATCATTCCTGATAATAACTAATGCAAAAAAAATGTTGAGAAGAAAAAAGTTGGTCAAGACTATACTACTATTACACTGAATAAATAAACCAAACTTAAAATCAATCCGTCCATTAGATGTCGAGAAATCATGTACACCTTTTTTAAAAACATAGTGTCGAGAAAAGGGCGTTTGAAGTTTTACTAACAGTTCTATTATTGTAATTATAGGTTTCCCTTCAATCTGCGATTCCTGCACCATATGTCAAACTTTCCTCTTCAACTTGAGGGGTCTTCTCACTTTAGACGCTAAAAAAGGTTATTTTCGTGAACTTTTTTGATAAGTTTATATTATAGTTATTGATATAAACGTTGTTTATATCAAACAAACAAACTTTAAACGCGTTTTTCCGGAAACCACGTTTTTCGACGGCTTGTTGATAAAATCTTCGAAACTACTCAACCAATCCTCATAAAATTTCAACCACATATTCTTTACAACTATAGCTATAACGCATATCAAGAATTTTGTTAAATTTTGATATTTACTATTTTTTTAGCCAAAAACGGTGAAAAAAATGTTGTTTGTGTTTTTCGAAAAATGTCCACCTTTTTGTTATATTTGCATATAACAAAAATCATATAACATCTGCTATAGCCATTGACGTACTGAATCTAAAAACGGTTGATTTTTTTGCTTCGGATGATCCATCTCCGAGATATCATCACCAGCGCAGACCTACAATTTTGAAGACATTTTTTAAACTACCATTTTAGTCTATAAATAGTGACTTAAATAAATGAATACAATTTTTTAATATATCTCGAAAGGATATTCACTAAGTGTAACAACTTTTATATCAATATTTATAATATAAAGCTTTTTAAAAAATTAAAGAAAATAGTCTTTTTTAGCGTCTCAAGTGAGAAGACCCCGTAACTTCCGCCTCAAGGAACTATCGATTTTTTTATATTGACATAGTAGCCTTAAAGTCACGAGGCCTTACAATATCGTGTAAAATTTGCAATGAATCAGCTATGTGCGTATTTTCGTCTCGGAATGCTTGTCAAGGTAAGACGTACACAGATAAGCTGAATACAAGCCTTGAATCATCTTCAGCAGATGCTCTTACGTAAGTTAAGAAATATAATTTCATTTCAAAATAAAATATACACTCATTTGTACAGACATATAACGTCTCAAACAAGAAACAAAGCAACAGAATTTTCATTTCTCAATATCATGTGCAGAAACTATCCACCGATTTGCCAAAGTTTTAGTATTCATTTTTGGAAAAGCCTTTCAGCTTCCAAATATTTGTCACCACTAATTGTGCCATATCGCTCGAAGGCAGTCACTTTAGACTTTCACTGTCGAACGAATGCCATTGAGCGGGATATGTTTGTCTGGGATCACGTTTGTTTTGATGTTAAAAATAATAGCTCTCTGTTGGGGAGTGACAGCGCGTGGAAAAGGTACCGAGAGTTCCTTGGCACTAATCGTATCGAGATAAATTCTCGAACGCGAAGGTCAAGAGTAAAATCTTTTAAGCTGTTTGCTTCTACGGCTATTTTTTATGGAAAATAGCCGTTAGGGTTTAGCTCGCGCATTAAGTTTTGATTACTTATCTACAAGCATTACAGACCGAGTGTTTAACGCTTCAAATATCTACAAGAAATTCCGGATGCTCTTGGAAATTAACACAGTTTTCGATAGTACTGTTGGAAATACATTTTAATCATTTTTTAAGCTAAATTTTCTGGTGTTTGGCTTTTAGTGCACTTAAAAAGTATCAACATTTCTCGAAAACATAAAATTGTCGAGACATGCCATCCTCGTTAGATTATTTATGGGCATTCCATTCCATTGGGTGGACGATTGAAGGTTTCATTTTTCGAAATGATATTCTAAAAATATTCGCTATTATCGAAGATGCAATAGTAGATTTCTTTTATTTATACGTTTTTTCCATGTCACTTTTCTTTATCTAGCCGTTTTGAACTTGCCTTCTGCGACACAAAGCGTCAAGACTTCGTCGAATTGGCTGATTCTGTGTACTTGCCAGATTTATATATTCAATCACCGGTTTTTTCTGTCTGCGTTTTTTTTTTATTCACTATTTGCCTCCTTCTTTTTATTTGAAGCTCGTAAAGACAACGTTATTATGAGTTTCCTTATGTATTTAGTATTTTGGTTCCATAACCATTCGAATTCCTTATAACTCCGTCATGCCTGTGCGTCTGTTTGTCACAGCGGAGTATTTCCCTCTCACTGTGGTTGTGATTTTTTTATTTACAAGCCTATAATAGCTCATAAAATCGCATTTAGTGAGGATTTAAAAGTAAAATCGTTGGAGTTAATGTACAATAATTCATTTCCGAAAGAAATGAGACAAGAATCTTGATATACCGTAGTTTCGAAACAATTCGTCAAATTTTACGTATAAAATAATGGTGATTATCGATTTTTTAAGGGGGGGGAACTCTGAGGCGAGAAAAAAAATGGCTGATTTTCACGATTTTTTTTTATAACGAAATACTTTTTCACCATTTTTGAGACTTAGGATATATTTTATCACTACTTTAGACTGTTACATGGTGTTTAAAATTTTTTTGTTCATCCTAAAAAATAACAGAGGTATGGCAGCGTCTTCTAAACGCGTTGCGGCGGATTTGTCGGACGGCGTAACACGTAGCGCCGAAAGGATTAATCTGAAAAAAAACCAACGAAGATTTTTCTTTCATTGGCACTCCTACGCAGAATATGAACCAAGAAAAAGTGAGAAATATTGAAAATCGATGAAATGTCCGCTGTGAAACAAAAAAATTGAATTTTCCGAAAAAATGGCTACATTGTCCACTTAAAAAATTCTTTTTTGACAAAATATTGTGGGTCAATTTTTAGACAATAATGTTAGAAAGATTTATACCAAATTTCATAAGAATCGGTCGATTAGTTTTTTAGCTATACGTTACGCCAATTTTGCGAATAGAGTTTAGAAAAACGTGCCATTTTTAAAAGTCAATAAAAAAATACCATGTCACAGTCCAAAGTAGTAATAAAACAAACCCTAAGTCTAAAAAATGATGAAGAAATATTTCCTTAAAAAAATCATGAATATCGGCAGGTTTTTTCCTCGCCTAAAGTTATCTCCCCCCTTAATTCTGTCGCCAATACTCACCGGACTGATTCGCAAAGTTTTTACTCGGAAAAAAGTGTCTTCATTAGTGTTTATCTACCGAGCTACGGAATCCCACTAAGTGTGATCCGACGCACACTCGACGGCCTTTTCCTATCATTTCTGTTTTAGTCTGCGAGACTTCCTGTTAATATTATGGTCGTGCCTTGTTGAATTTTGAAGAAAGATGTTGAGTTTACCGGGACGTAGATAAAGTATTCTCAAATATCGTAGACTACTAATTCGGGTTTCGCGCTGACCATAATACCATTTCCCCCAGTACGTCGAAAATAATGTGTACACTGAACGAAATATGAGCAGACGCGAATACTTCCGTGATTAGGGAATGAAATGAAGCCACTGAGAAAGTGGAAGACGAATATAGATTAGGGCGCATTGGCCTCTTCCCATCTAACGCAACCTTTTATACGTATTGGATTATAAACGATATCGATCCGCTCCTCAGTCCCCTTCACAATGATTCACGGATCAATAGATCATTCGAGCAGTAACTGACAATGGAGTTTTCTAACGAAGAAATATTAGTTCTAAAACTTGAAAAGTTCCTCCGCAAGTATCGTCTAATGTCGTTATTACATCACTCGCCTGTTTGGTATTTGGGTTTATGCGTGAGGCAACTGGTGCGTATGCATTTGGATCACTGCGAATTCGATAACCATAACACAAGGCTGAAACGTAAAATGAAATAACGATCGAATAGCGCGAAATTTTGTGGTTAAAAAAAACCCGTTTTCGTTTTCGCGGATAACATCAACATCGAGAGAAGAACTTTAACGAAATCAAAAGAAATTTGGTTTGAAACGCCGCTTACTTTCGATATTCAAGGCATTATACGCAGTCGCAAGGCCGAAAATGTCGTTTTTTCATGATTTTTTTCTGGAAAAGGATTTCATTTGCGCAAAACGAAAATATTAGGCAGTGTAGTGGCATCTTTTAGCTTTAGATTGGCATTTTTTGTTTTCAAAAATATTCATTAACATTGCTCCTGTAGGAAGTCTCCTGGAGGTCCCCGAAACAAGGGTCCGGCGGTGAGCAAAGTATCTCCGGTTTGGATTATCTAAAATTAAAAAAAAACCAAAAAGATTCTTTAAGGGGATAGATGAATCCAGGTGTTGATCGAAGGAATAGTCGAAATTTTAATTTTTGACAAAATGGTGGCTCCGGAAAGAAACAATTTCGATTTTCGACCAATTTTTTTTCGTTAAATCGTTGAAAGAAAATAGAAATAATTATCGGAAATCTTATTCCTTCGATCAATACCTGAAGAATATATCTGACAAGGTTGTATAAAAATTGCAGACCGATCGGTTGAGCCGTTTTTGAGAAATCGTGCTCACCGACTTTAAAAACACCGTTTTGAGACAAATGCCTTTGAAGTTTCTCGGATGCTCGGAGACGCACTCCGAGCGATCTTACAAACATGTGTGCATTTCCGAGAATATTCACTGGATCGATTTGAAATTTTCAGGAAATATACTCACATATTTGTACATTCCGAAAATGCAATAAAAAAATCAATGTTTTGAATTTTCTAACTGCGTTTAACCCGTTAATGGAATTATACATTTGCTGCAAGCAACCATTTCAATACTTACATTATTACTTACTTACAGCAGTAAGTAATAATGTAATTACTTGCTTACATTAGTAAGTAATAATGTAATTACTTACTTACATTAGTAAGTAATAATGTAATTACTTACTTACATTAGGAAGTAATCATGTAATTACTTACTTGTATTAGTAAATAATGATGGAATTACTTATTTACATTAGTAAGTTGTAACTTAGATTTATTGGAATACTTTTTATATTTATTGGAATTATACATTTGCTTCGAACAAGTATGTTCTTTCATTTGCCTCTAATAAAATTTTCTTTAACTTTAAATAATCGTTTTTATTCTTTGCGATTGAATTATATATTTAACTCAAACAAATATTCTATTTTACTATTAGAGATTACTGCGTCTAGTAGAACGACGTATGGCTGTTTGTTTCAAGGAAATTTCGAACTGAAGGAATACAGTAAGGAACTTAAAATCTATAAACAAAAATCAAATTTCATTGGTAAAATGTCATTAAATTTTCGATTCGTCGCCGCGTTTTCGCGTAATATCGAATCAAAGTTAAAACGTCGTCTGCTAAAGCCCATCTTACTGTATAAAGAGTCGCGGCTTCGTCAGTCGGCCAGTAGCGACGAGATGGTGGCATCAATCAGTGGCGTCGATTTTTATTTTATTTCTTGGCGTCAAGACGCTCCCGCGTCTCTTGATATCAAGGAACAATTCCATCATATAATTTTTCTTTCAACAATACGAATCGGTATCTATAATTTCTTATATGCCGAGATGCAGGAGTTATCGTTGTTGGGATAAATGACATTGTAATGACATTTTCACCGTTCCTGTCTTCAATTTTAATGGATATTTTCCACCTCAGTTTTCAACCCAGCTAACCCCTATCCATTCTATCAGGCCTTGCTTTCCATTATTACTGGCGTCATGTATTCACATAGTGGTATCAGTATTATAGTTTCCTCTGGTCCCTGACAAAATCAACTCCTCACATTTTTGAATCCTTTGACTTCCTTCTGCAGCGTTATTTAATAGTAAGTCATAAACTATAAACCAAATAAAGCCAATACAATCCCGAACAAGGGCCTTGCCAAGTCCAAATAAGCTCACAAAACAATTTAAAAAAATAAAAATCAAGGCGAAAGTAAACCCAAACAAAGCCGTAAAATTGTTTCGATCGGATAAAAAATAAACCGAATAAACTCCAAGTACTACTGGCTCAGTCTGTAAACTAATAGGATGAAGGGCAAATGAAAACAAGTTTAGAATTTTAAAAGGTACGAAAGTTTAATAAGGGATTTGAGTGGAAAGTTGACATTTGCTTCAAACTACTCTTAAATCAATTACAATTTACTAAAAAAACCTTTAATTTCACTCTAATGAAATGTTATTTAATTTTTAATAATTCTTTTCATTAACTGCATTTGAGTTATATATTCAACTCAAACAAATATTCTATTTCGCCATTGGAGATTACTGCGTCTAGTAGAACTACGTTTGCTTGAATTAATGGTATGTTATCCAAGTCTGATAATCTCATTCACTTCGGTAACCAGTTGACTTGTGGACTCTTTAGTCGCATTTTCCGAGACGTAATTGGTTACATCGATCACGTTACAAACATCGGTAAAGTCGTTTTTGAGTTTGCTGATTTCGAGTTCAGAGTCGTAAGTAATCTTGATATCGCGCATTCCTGAATCTATGTCCTAAAGGAACCTAATACTTCGCAAAATCTATTGGAATTCGGACAGTAGTCGAGTCGCAGCCTTGGGTGGAGGTAAAGCGTCAAAGGCGTGTATAAATCGATTCCAATCGAATCCCACCTGAGTTGTATGTTATGATTCAAAGTGCTTGAAATGCACTAATTTCGTAATATATTTCTTCGGTGAAAAAATTATTTGGCGATAGAAGAAAATAGGCTGGAGGCAAATCCCACCGCGGCCACCATGGAACACGCTCTAGAATCATGATTTCTTGATCACCAGCTCATCGTCTCGAGGGCTGTTCGAGCACAGCATATTCGGGTGCCATAAAGACTGAACGATAACGAACTTGTAATCTTTGAGCTCGGATTTTGATTCACATACCAAAAAAGAAAAAGATCTAGAATACAAGTCTTGTTCAGACCTCTCGAAATTCATCGGAGTTATTCAATGTACACATATCTACGCCATTAAAGAGGTTGGAGCGATTCAATTGAGTCAAATGACGGTTTATTCACTTTTTTTCTTCAATGAACATAAAAAAATGCATACGAGGTACAGATTTATTCTACATATGCTATTTTTTTTTAAATATATAATTAAAGGGCAAAATTATGCATTTTAACATTTTTATTACGTTAAGTAGAAAAACTTTTGTGTTAATACCAACTTGAAAAAGCATAACATTATCGATGATTATTATGAAAAAACTACGACAACGAATGTTTTATACAACTCACAATGAAATTTTGAGTAATTCATAATTATGCCTATTCATATTTACCTCACGAGATTATTGGCCCATGGTTTACGATGGGCAAGATGAGGATATTTTTTTCTAATTGTTCACAAAGGTTCAGTTTGCGTTAATCCGTCGTTAGAAATGGTTTATCTTGGTACTAAATAACAATAAAAATTACATAACCTTTAGTGTGAAAGTCTTGCCCATCTAACCGCACGTTAAATTACATACATTAAACTATTTTTTATCTCTGGTGTTTGGTGGTGAAAAAAGTTCAAAAAATTCGTAAAGACTCAGTATAGTGTAAACAATAACATGCAATTGTCATTAAATTTAACCTTGTTTCGTGGCTAACGCTCCAACCTCCTTAAGAGTCTGAAGTTTGCGATTATGGAGGGCAACTGAATTTTTAAGAAAATGTTTTTTGCTATCGATATTTTTCTTCGATACTTAGACTCCAGGTAACTATTGGAAACCCGATACTGTTCATTCAAAAAATATTCGACTTCCGAACCCTACCCTAATGTAATACATAACAAAGATGATAATAGATTTATCAAAAGAGATGCAATTTTTATCGACTTTTACCCCCTCCTATAAAGGAGGGGTGAAAGTCGACAAAAATTGCATCTCTTTTGATAAATATATTACTATCTTTTCTATTCGCGTTATTTTTTTCTGTCCGTTAAAAAATATATTAGTAGATCTAAACGGAAATATAGTTGCTTAAAAATAATACCGCAAATGTACTTAATTAAGTTAATTAAGTATTAAGGGGTCTGCAAGGGCTTGACATTTTGAATATCCGATATTCTTTATCTAAATATATGTACGATGTATAGTTATCAAGGAGGGTTTGGGCTAGTTTTTATTATTAGCGTAGGCCCTCAACGTCAACGTTTTCTCCGCAGAGAAGATTTTGTGAGCATTCCAAAAATGAATCGAGTTATGACAACTTTTGTGAAGGATCAAATCGCCCTCTGCGCTGCGGCGAACCACCCACTACCCTCAGTACCCTCTTTTCTTTTGCTTTTTATTCGAAATTATGTTTTATGAAACGGTGTGCGTCGTATCGCAAAATCGATTCGTCCGATTCACTTCAAATTCGGATAGATCATAGTTTATAACCTTTTCTATCGTATGGCCAAAAGATTTTTTCATACATTTAACCATTAGTTAATAACGAATTATTAAAGTTGTTTTTTCTTATATCAAATCAAACTTCTTTTTCTACAACTTGCCATTTTCGTAATTTTTTAAATTTCAAAATAGTATCCGGTCATACAAAAGTTTTATTCCTATACTATAAGTATAGTTTTTTTATGTTTATTTTTAGATCACCCTAGTTGCCAGGTCCACTAACACCGATTGGCCATGCAGCAAGTGCGGCATTTTGTTTAAAGAATAATAACATCGTTTATCAATATTTTTCAATCAAAAAAAGCTCGATCTTGCCAATACTATGCATTAAGGGGAGGGTAGGGCTTTCGGCGTGAAAAAAAAACACTTTTTTTGCGATTTTTTCATCTACATGGATAGAGTAAATTTATTGAAACCTTTTGTACATTGTTAAGTGTCATTTCAAGAAAATTCCGCGAAATTTGTGCGCGAAAATATCCACAAAAAAGCCGGTGACAAAGCTTTTCCAAGAACGCCTTTGGAAAAACACGATTCGCGGTGTTCACTGTATCTCAGCTAGAAATTATCTGAAATCAAGTACCATTAAAATTTAGTCAAACTATCATCAAATCCTCCCCCCAATGCTCTCAGATCATTTTTTTTCTTTCATTTCTCAATTCTTAGTGGTCATGTAAAGTGAAAAGGGCTATTTTTCACGAAAAATTTCGCCATTTTGGGGGTGAAAACCCCCCTCAATGTAAAAAAATCTCAAACCAACCGTTGGAAGGAGGTATTTTATATGTAGAAAGTGTGTACCAAGTTTGAAATAAATCGGTCATGTAGTTTTCAAATGGCAGTGAACACGGACTTTGAAAAAATGGTTTCGAGAAAAACGCGCCACCGGCTTGTTTCTGGATATTTTCGCGTACAAATTTCACGAAATGTTCTTGAAATGACACTTAACAATATCCAAAAGGTTTCAATAAATTTACTCTATCCATATAGATGAAAAAAATTCGTAAAAAAGTGTTTTTTTTCACCCTGAAACCCCTACCCTCCCCTTAATTGTATATAAAATTCCGGCCTCGACATCTCAAAACTCTCATCAGAAGAAAACATTGAAAATCGATCTGTTGTTTCATCCCCAAACTTATGCAGGTCCGTCACCTTGGTTACAGGCAAATGGTCTGAAGAAACAAATGTCAGTTTATATTCTCTGAGATGGAATTTCGATCAAACGGTATTTCGACCGTTTGATATCTACTCCAGATCTTGATGACGTAAGCTAGCGTCGAGGTAGCCTGAATTGTTGGGAATTCGAATGTACGAGAGGAGGGCGAGGAGATGAGATGTAAGTACGCGAGGGAGAAGGAATCGCGGTGCTTACAGGCGGAAAATTAGCATTATGCAAAGTACAGGGCGCATCGCAGAGCGGATATGCATCAGCTGACGAAAGTAGATAGACGAAGTTGCGTGTGTATACGGCGCAAGGTGTACGGGTACGCCTGCGGTTGCGTTCATAGTATTTCAGCTGGTGAAAAATCGGCGTCTCCCCTATGCGTTCAGGGTCCGCAATATCTCTCAGAAAACGCATTGCATATGGCATCGACTTATAGGCCAGAGGCTTTGGTGAAAGTGCGGGATCAAAGTTGCCAATGGGACGTTCGTCGTTGTCGTTCTTCTCGTTGACTTGAGCTGCCATTCGTTCTCGTACCCCTCATCGATATGCTCGATCGAGCTCGAACGAAAACTCGGTGCCTGCTCGCTAAAATACAAAATTACATAACTATCTTGCCGACAGCGGGTTGAACATTTTGTTTTTTTGTTTTTTTTCGCCAGTCGAACAGTGCGTATCCCGTGTGATCCGTATTTCCAACAACGGCAACAACAAAACACCGTGAAAACGAACGAGAGAAAAAAAGCAAGGCTTTAAACACGTCTGTCATCGTTCGTGGGGAGTGTACCAGAAGGTAAGCTCGATTGAAGTGGGCAGAAACGAGTTAGCGAGAAAACCAGGAACGGATTTGAAAAGGGACCCAAGCGAAACCGAAACCAACTCTCTCACACGTACAACGCAAAAGTTATATACCTACCGCATGGCGTGTAACCGCCGTGTCAGGTGAAACAAATTGGAATCGTGAGTCACCGATTTGCTCGTTTTCTTTTATTCCTCATCTTGTTCGATATTCCACGTGCGATGGGCGTACGTTTTGTGCTAACTGGACTAGCAGGGATACGGATGCAAAATAGACGGCGAAAAAATGACAAATAGCCGATGGCGTTCGTACTTGAAACTTTCATATCCTTGCAAATGGAGCGTCGAGGAGAAGAGAGGAAAATGCTCCTTTGCATAATCTGCGCAAAATTATCTAGGCGGATGATTCTGGTGCGTATTTATGTTGATTTTGATGAATCACTGGGACTTTTCGCATCTGGAAATGGCTTCCACAATACTCTTTGCCACAACTCAATCCATTTGATGTGATCAGCTCCATCCATTTGATTTGATCAGCTCCATCCATTTGATTTGATCAGCTCCATCCTTTTCATGTGATCAGCTCCATCCATTTGATGTGATCAGCTATTTCAATCGATGTTTCTCACAAGAAAAGCAATCAAGGGTGTGATTATTGTAACGAATGAAACTTTATTGGTTTAAAAAAGTTAGTAGATTGTTCTGCTGCTTTAAAAAAAACAGTATTGAAAAACATCGATATTTCAATATCCACAACTCGGACCCGAACGCGAATTTTGATTTCTCAAGGTTAGTCCGTCTATTCGATGTGATCGGCGATTTCAATCGATTTTTCCCATAAGAAAAGCGATGGAGGGTGTGATGACTATAACAATGAATAAAACTTCATTGCTTGATTTCTTGCTTATTTTTCAAAAAACTGTATTTAAACATATCGATAATTAAAATGTAGAATCATACGAATGACACCGAAAATACGGCGGATAGAACCTGATCGTCTAATTAAAAATCATTTCTCTAATATGTTCGTGACGAATTATTTTACCGTGAAACTTTCATTTGCCAACACTTAATACATTAATTGTTCATGTATTATTTCAGCTTGATACGCCAAAGTGTTACAAGAATGTCGGAGACCGCTCTGTTGTGACAGGCAGATGAAAAAACGGAACCCACGAGGTTATAAGGGTTCCTAGAGTGGCTACGGAACCCTTAAAGTGGGAAGGGGTGAATAGCACTTGGTGAGATTCAGGTTATCCGCGTTACTGTCGGTAGACTGAGAAATAACTTTCACGGTGCTCTACCCTGCTTGTTGGAATATTCCGGCTGTTGAATTGAGAGGCGCGGATAAAATGCCGTGGCGGTGTGAACCGCGAACAGGCGCGGCCGGAAATGTCCGTTTTGTCGAGTTAATCCGCATCCGTAACCCACAACTTTTGCACTACAGCTTACATTAATATGGGTAGGCAATGCTATGAGAATTCAATTCAACATATTCGAGGCTAATCGTTTCGACCTGCGGACGGCGAACGAGACCGGAGTGAAGGAACACACCGGCGTATATTTCTACATGTGAATGGCCCTCCGGTAAAAAGGATCATTTCAATTAAATGAGTACCGCTGTTTCGATTAAAGTCTTCTACCTGTTGCTCGTGAGAAACACTTGTTTGCATGTTATATATGATGAACGTTTGATTAAATTCACTTTTCTTTACAGGCTATACCGAGTTATGGCCTGAATTTCCGTATACTTTCTTTCATCCTGTATTTCCGCTCCATGCTGCTCCGGTATGTTGTGGGCTTCGTGTCACGGAGTTATAAATAATTCTTGATATGGCAGTTATCCCTGATGCAGGAGAACATTTGCATGAACGAATAATTCCATCACCTAGTTGTCCTTTCAACAATACGAAGTCGTATCTATAATTCGTTATATGTCGACATCCAAAGTTGGCATTGTTGGTATAAATGACATTTCAATTCAATGGCATCTTCTCCATTCCTATCTCCGGTTTTAATGGGTAATATGGAGCCTCCTCAGTTTTTAACCCAGCTGAGCTCTATCCATTCTATCTGGCCTTGCTTTCTATTATTCCTTGCGTCATGTATTCACATACTGGTATCAGTTATGAAGTTTCTTCTTGTACCTGACAATGTCAACTCCTCACATCTTTGAATCCTTTGTTTTTCTCCAACAGCGTTTTTTTTTTTAATGATGAGCTGAAAACAAAGCCAAATGAACCCAAGTCAATCCTAAACAAGTGACTCAAGAAGTCCAAGCAAGCTCAAAAACAATGTTAAAAATAAGAAATAGAACGAAAGCAAACCCAAACAAGACCTCCAGATTGTTTTGACAGGATGAGAAATAATCCGAACAAATTCTAAGTGATACTGATTAAGGGGAGATGTACATCTAGGAGCCGGAAAAAGGTCAGTTTTGTGAATTTTTTCACGGAAAACTATTTGAAACCTCGGATTGGGGTTTTAATTATCTAAAAGTATATACATTCAAAAATATGTTTAATTTTCTTTATTTAAAAATATCAGAAATATACAAGGATATTGTATGATCCTTGAAGCGTCGTAAAAAAAATCTGCGTATACGGTACCCACTGGCGTTTCTTCAAAAATCATCTGAAAAAAAAACCAAAAAGATTATTAAACTAGATACTATAATCTAGTAATTGTCATAGCCGATTTTGAAAATATCGATTTATAACAAAATGGAGGACGTTTGAACATAAATAGTGATTTTTTGGCCAAAAATGAGTTATTATTTTGCCTATAAAATAAAAACTACGTAACGGGGAAAAAAATCCTATGACAAGTACTAGATAATAGTGTATAGAACAACCACAAAAAACCTCAAGGCAATCGGTATATTGGTTGTCGAGAAATTTTGGGTACCGATTTAAAAAACGTGGTTTAGAGAAAAACGCGTTTGACAATTTCGGAATGAATAAATCATGAAATTCGTCAGCTTAAATGGAATCATCGATACCAGGCCCATAGGTCTTCTACGGTCGACGGAATGTTCATTGCTTCTAAATCCTCGACCTCGACCATCTAGGTGTATATCTGCCCTTAACTCTGGAAGAGTAATAAGAAAAAAGACAAATGAAGACAAGTTTAGAATGTGAAAAGGTACAATAGATTAACAAGGGATATGAGTGAACGGTTTACCCAGCTGATAGTCTGATATGACGAATTAAGGGGGGAAGGCCATTTAGCAAGTAAAAAAATTTGAGTTTTTTCGTGATTTTTTTTCATGTAAAGAATAATCATGAAAATTTGTAACTTTGTGTGTTTTTTATTTGATATTTTGAGTATACAAAAATATTTTATTTTTTAAATGTAAATCGCCAGTCGTGTACATCGATGTTTAGAGGCAGTCGCTCAAAAAGTTCACCGCACTGCTAGAGTTCTCCATTACGCTGTAATTATGTGAAACAATTTTTTTTAATGATTCTTAAAGGTAACATCCATATGCTGTCAGTGAAGCAGGATTTTGGAAGTATACCCGGGAAAAAAAGTTCATGCCTGAGTGGATATGTTCATATATGTTTCAGATATTGTCATATATGTTTCAGATATCGTCATATATGATTCAGATATTGTCATATATGTACCAGATATATTTATATCTGACATTTTACAGTATCATATATGATTAGGTCTGATCATATTCCACATCACATATGCTTAAGGAAGATCATATCTGATCACATATCCCGGGGAAAATGATCATATCTGAGCAGATATGCTCATGTAGGTGTTTATCTGCAACATAAATGAATCTGATCTGATCATGCATGGTCAAAGATGAACATACATGTATTTTTATGCGCTCAGGGGTAGCTCTATATCTGGTCAGATATGATCGCGCATAAGTAAGTATGTGCAGATATGAATTTGTAGCTGAACATGTCTGCCCATATGTGGTCATGTCTAACCAGATATAGTACAATTCACGACTACATTCGAGCTCACACATGAATAGACTTGAATATATGCGCGCATGCATGAACATATCCAACCAGGTATGGATGAATACGCAACCGAACTCAACTCGTGCATGATCAGGTCTGAAAATATTTGCCCATGTACGATTGTATCTGCCCAGATATGGAATTATACTCGAATTCATCCAATTGGATCTACCAGGTGTGAAGTATGAAACCGGAATTTTTGTACAGAAAAAACACGTTTATTGTAATGATATGATACAAAGTATCATATCATTACCGTAGGTACATCCGCCAGTTGTTGTTGTGTTTGAGCGTCGTCTTCGTCCAACAAGGCTTGCAGGTCAGCGTCTTCAAACTTTTTCGGTGGTCTTCCACGTTCTTCGTTCCTCACGTCAAAATCGCCACTTTTGAACCGTTTGAACCACTCGAAACACTGTGTTTTACCGAGAGCATGCTCACCAAACGCCTCCACAAGCATTCGATGCGATTCGGCTGCGGTTTTCTTCAGATGAAAACAGAAAAGTAGTGCTGTCGGCAAATCGTAATTTGTTGGCACAAAACTCGACATGTTTATCTCTAATAAACTAATGCTACTGAATGAAACTCGTGTTATTGTGAGTTGGAAATCTTTGTCGGATATCAATACAATAACAAGACACCGCTGACGTGATGTGTCGGTAACTGTATCGACATCTAGCGCCACCTATGGGCAAATTCCGGTTTCATACTTACACACCTGGTATATGATCATCGCTGAACATGCTTGCCCACGTGTGATCAGATCTAATCAAATATGAATCAATTGATTCATATTTCATCAATTGATTCATATTTGAACGTATTCATCCATACCTGGTTGGATATGTTCATGCATGCGCGCACATATTCAAGTCTATTCATGTGTGAGCTCGAATGTAGTCGTGAATTGTACTATATCTGGTTAGACATGACCACATATGGGCAGACATGTTCAGCTATAAATTCATATCTGCACATATTTACTTATGCGCGATCATATCTGACCAGATATAGAGCTACCCCTGAGCGCATAAAAATACATGTATGTTCATCTTTGACCATGCATGATCAGATCAGATTCATTTATGTTGCAGATAAACACCTTCATGAGCATATCTGCTCAGATATGACCATTTTCCCCGGGATATGTGATCAGATATGATCTTCTTTAAGCATATGTGATGTGGAATATGATCAGACCTAATCATATATGATACTGTAAAATGTCAGATATAAATATATCTGATACATATATGATAATATCTGAATCATATATGACGATATCTGAAACATATATGACAATATCTGAAACATATATGAACATATCCACTCAGGCATGAACTTTTTTTCCCGGGTGGTCTGATATCGTCAAATCTAATCATACATGCTCTGATATCGTCAAATCTAATCATGTATGCTCTGATATGGCCATTTTTCTTATGCATGATTAGACAAGATCCAGATATGATCAATCATATCTGGATCATATATAATCCAGATATAATCAGATGTGATTTGGTCTGATAATTTTTTCTCGGGATGATCATACATGCTCAGATATAAGCATACATGATCTGTCATGACACTATATGAACAGATATAGCCAATTCTCTTGTCTGATCATATCTGATTCTACAGATATGCTCAGATATAAGCATACATGACCTGTCATGACACTATATGAACAGATATGACCAAATCTCTTGTCTGATCATATCTGATTCTACAGATATGCTCAGATATAAGCATACATGATCTGTCATGACACTATATGAACAGATATGACCAAATCTCTTGTCTGATCATATCTGATTCTACAGATATGATTCAGATATGTTCAGATATGATCTTTTTTTCCCGGGTATGCGAAATTCACGAAATGGCAGCTTAATAAAGTCAATTTTGTGATTCTTCATGACATTTTTGCTATATTTAAGGACAAAAGTACGTTTCATCTTTGAAATTAAAATATTATTTAGGTTCACCGATAAAGTGATGGTACAAGGAAGATGTGTGACAAATTTCATCAAAATCGGTTGAACCGTTTTTGAGTAATCACTCCAGCAGTTGTGAAAAATACAGTTTTGATAAAAACGCGCTCAAAGTTTCAACAAGGGAAAACTTGATGATTTTGATGTCTTACCGGCTAATCCGCGATTCCAGTGCCACGCTGAATTCCTTCGGCTTCCTCGTAAAAACGATATTCCTGCTGCCGCTCTCTATGGGCCTTCCGATGCGAAATTCAATAAACCGATAGGTCAACAGGGGATTCCAACTGACTTTCTCTGAGCTCGCACTAAAAAGTTTTTTGGCACTGGCACCATGCCTTCCGTTATCCTCCGTGTTACAATTAATACGTTGCTTTCCAAAAAAAATTCTCTTCCGTGAAGGGTTGGGTATGCGGCCACTTTGAGAAGCACTAAGTTCACAACTAGCCCAAGGTGAATTTTAAAGGATACGCGACGCTCCGCATCAACAACGTTGGGCCCTGCTGCGTACAACTACGAAACAAAAGATTGGAGCAAAACAAAATATAGAAGGGCACGAACATCGCCGTCCTCGGCCGCACACTGCGTCTATTCGGCACGATCGCTCTTGGAGTTTTTCCGCGAAAAATCAGGCTATTCTTGGAATTTCGCTTTAAAAATTAGACACAATATTCTTAAGACATTGAACTATCGATTTATGGAAAGAAAAAAAATCGATTTTTTTTAAATTTGTAAACGGTCTTCCCCCGTAAGAAAATATATTGATTCATTGCGCCACATTTTCTATAATATAGACCGCACACTTAACAATTGTTATGATCACATTGGTATTTGCAACTTCACTTATCTTCTTTTTCATTACTCAAGGCCAAAAACATCTCAATGTAACGGTGCATCTTAAGGGGTCTTCTCACTTTAGACGCTGAAAAAAGGCTATTTTCGCGATTTTTTTTATCGGTTTATATTATAGATATTGATATTAAAGTTATTACACTTAATAAATACACTTTTGAAATACATCAAAACAATTATTTATTTATTCAAAGCCTTATCATATGCGATATCGCCGATTTTTGAAGCTACTTTTCTAGACGCGGTTAAAAAAGATGACATTTTTTACCGATAATTTATGCACATGGTTATGTAAAAAAATCAGAAATATTAACAAAAGGCTAATATAACATAATAAAGCAATGTATTTTTTTGAGCGCGCGTTGATGGTGAAAGTTCTCGGCATCGAGGTGGGTGTCAGAAAAAAATGAACATATTCATAATTCCATAATGAATGTATCTTTAGTGTTACTCAACAATATTACAAAAAAAAATTATTATAATAAAAATTTGAAACTTAACATTTTTATACTCAATTTTCTGTCGGTATTTTATTTATTATATTTTTTTGTGTCATTGACATTTTTGTATCTGTGCTTCACACGATAAGTGATGATGCTAAGAATATTTTGTAAACATTTCAAAGCGATCTGAACCTTCCTTCAAGAGTTAGAATTTTTACAAGATTCAAAAAAGTGAATCGTGGAGAAACGACTTTGAAGTTGGTGGTCGGGCGCGCCGCGCGGTATCTATTCTAAATGCGATCTTACCTTATTTTTTGAATTTTTAAATTCTGCAAAGCTTAAAATATTCCTAACCGTTCAGGCTAATGGAATCAAAAATTAAAAATAAAATGAATTTTTTTTAAATCTTCGCGCATATAAGGCCTCAAGCTATAGCTATAGATCTATAGACGAAAATGGTAGTTGAAAAAATGTCCTAAAAAATTGCAGGTCTGTGCTGTTGATGAAATCTCGGACATGGATCATCCGAGACACAAAACCCAAACGGTTTTAGATTCAGTATGTTAATGGCTATAGCACATATCATACGATTTTCCATATATGCAAAAATAACAAAATGGCGGACATTTTTCGAAAAAAAAAGAAAAAAACGTGTTTTTGCACCATTTTTGGCAAAAGAATAGTAAATATCAAAATTTAAAAAAATCCTTGATATGCGTTGTAAAGAATAAGAGGTTGAAATTTTATGACAATTGGTTCAGTAGTTTCGAAGTTTTTATCAACAAGCCGTCGAAAACATCGAGAATAACGCGTTTAGAGTTCGTTTGGGTTACATGAATATATTCAATTTTTAAAATGTATTTCGAAAGTGCATTTATTAACTGTAACAACTTTACATCAATGTCTATAAGACAAACGTATCAACAAAATTCATGAAAATAGCCTTTTTAGCGTCTAAAGTGAGAAGACCCCTTAACGGTACGAATGATAATCGAATGCAGTTCTATAACTTCATTTTAATTATTTAATGTGATACATTCTTCAATGTTCCACTTTTTTCAACCACTTGTCGTCAAGCCGTTGCTGTTTGATGTGCGATCCGTCAATCTGTATAACCGGAGATTTTCAATGCTTACACTCGAAATATTCGCAGAACGCCAATACCTCGATAGGGGGAGGAAGCTATGCAAAATTGATCGTCTATTACGCTTATTACGGATTCAGTAGCCGCACGAGGTCGTTGCCGAGTGGAACACGTTGTCCGCGCAGTGTACGATAGTATCGCTGGGAATAGCCGGTTCATCGTTGTCCCGTAGGCACAAATGCATCGTATGCACGTAACTACACACGGAGGCTACGGTTTCCAGCCACTAGCCACCGGTGACATATCACTAACTTAAGTGGTAATGCACCTTGCCAACCGCATCTCATCGCTCTTTCACGGATCCGCACTTGCGGGCAAAGTACACACATAATCTAGTGTAAATGCCCGTCAGATGTTGGTATATTTATCTACGTTTAAATCGGATGCTAATATCGATTCATAGAAAAATCAGAGATTTTCAAAGCACGAGTGCCCAATGGATATCTATCACCGTTCCATTTATACTAACAAGTGTAGAAATTTGAATCGGAAAAAATCCGGCCCCTGGTCTGCCTTCTTTAAATAATATCAGGCCATGGTGAGGCCGGCCAGCGTAGATCAGGTTCGCTATGTAACGAGTCTTAGGCCAGGCCCCGATCCGCCGTTCCCTTTTTCGGAAACTGATTGGGCACTGATTAGGAGATGGACAGGACAACGATCAAGTACTGGAAAGGCTTTTGGCGATCTACCCGAGTAAAATAAATAGTAGTAGGTGGTATACTGATACTTATTATTCCTTCGCACTCGAGAGATGACTCTCGTTCATGATTCACTATCCGAGCAAAAAAGGCCTCGAGTGCGAAGGGTTATTTCACGGATATCGCAAAATCACAAGCGTAAGTGTACACTGTAAGCAGCTCACTTCTGTACGTGGTACAACGTATTGGACGAACTTTTATCCTCGTACCATGGCGCCTTGCTTATGCGAAGCGCTTCGCGTGTAGCCACCTGGCGGATTGTTGGCGAAATACATTCAGGTAATCTCTACCGGGCCAGAACATCGATATTTCCCAACATCGTAACAAGGCGTTAAGACACCACGAACCACAAACCTTACTTTTTTTCCTCATTAAATAATTTGGCTATTCGTTGTGCTCAAATCATTAGTTATTGTAATCCCGGTATTTATGATAAGCATTCTTATCCTCGTCAATTATCATTTATGAAATGAATGCTTTTAATGGTGAATAGAGTTACAACACATGTATTAGTTTCATCCTAATCAATTATAAATATCTTTATTGAAGTAAAAATCACAGTAGCTTTACACAGTTCTTAAAGACAGGCTCCACTGTTCAGGACATGTCAATATGTTGGCCGGGTAAATGTTACGTGAAGATGTACTTGCTCGAAATGTATCCCGGTCAGAAGATTGTAATTTCCAAACATCGAGGGTAGGCAAAAAACGATTTAGCGATCTCCCCGGTTTGTTCCATGGGAGGGCCCGGTCAGGTAAATCAGACAAGGCAAGTCTGGTCATGGCCCGCACAAAGTAGAGAATGACCGGTCGTATTTCTGTACGGGGAGGTATTGCAAATTCGCGGATTCATCAAGAGTATTAATTGAATCAAGCTACCCTTCCTTAAGGGAAGGTTCTGCCTTGCTGGGCCAAAAAATGTTCGATTTTTCACCAATTTTTTATGCGAAAAGTATTAAATATAGAATGTTGATATTTGGCATGTTGATTAAGCGGTGTTGATTGAACATCAAAATATTTTTTAAAGTTTGACAAAACATGGTGGTGGGAGTGGAAGGAGCCACGTATGTCGGTGCGCAGGCGATGAAATTCTTCGCTTGCGGAAGACCTAAGTCCCGGACAGGTGATCTGAACCAAAAAAAATCAAACATATTTTTACTTTGTACAATATTGTGTATAAGTTGACCTAGAAGCAGGAAGAAAAATTGAAAAAAAATTGCGAGCAAAGAACTGCCAACATTTGCCCTACTACTACCCCGGCGATGGCCCTACTAACTTTGAGGACCTTTTGTCGAGAAACCATGATGAATAAAACAACCATTTTAATCACAAACGAAACTTTAGTTATATTTTTTATCAAACCCTAATAATAATCACTCTATAAAATGAAGAAATGTAGTCACATCAACCATTAAAAAAAAAATTACGATTGCACATCTCTTCCAGTGTCCTCGTGTAAAGGCCATAGGGGTCGGGGGGAGATGGCCAGTACTCTTTTCGACTTTTCTCTTGCATTTATGATCTTTTAACTCCTTTTTTACTGCCGCAGCCGAAGCACATGCCTTCATACTCCGTAGAATTATCGCATCCAGAGTGTACAAATGTTACATTGCAGCCAATCTTGCAAGCCACAGCCTCTGCAGTTGTCTTCCTCTTTATCTTCGTTCCCACTTGCAGCGGTATCACAGAGGACCATGGGACTTTCTTTGCAACTGCTGTCTGAGATCCTACTAATGGCTTTACGTTTCATAACAGTCTTGTTTTTCTTAGGTCTTCCTTTCTTGTTTTATCATCTTTGGTTTCTTAAACTTTTCTTTTTTTTGTCTTTCCTTTTTCTTTTATTTTCCAACATTTTGGATTAAAGATATTCTGAAAACAGTACTGAAGATTTTATGGCCATCTCGCCCGGAAAAAAGGTCATCTATCCCGATTGTCTAGAAGAGATGGCGATATGAATTAATACAAAAAACACGTCATTCTTGTTTTAATTGTTAAGTTAGAATACGTGAAAAGATGATTACATCACAATAAATGTACAAAAACATGTCATTTTTTCAAAACCTTTTAGTCACTACTTAATATGACAACCCCTTATCTTATATTGGACGTGTAATCACAAAACAAAGTGGGTTTTACTTTATTTTAATTTTTTTTCGCAGAAAGAAATGATTGACATTTGTTGCCAGCCATGAAACGAAGAGAATTAGATTGTTATCAATGCCATGTATCTACGATGAGTCGAACTTTTGTCTATAGGCCATCTCTTCCGTAAGACCATCTCCCCCGGACTTAACCTATTCAAGTCAAATCATTTTTGTTTATCAAATGGCCGTCTAGGAGTCTCTTTGTTTTGAATATATTATTTAACTAGTATCAAGTATCTCTTGATGAAATCAACACATAATACTGAGAGAAACAGCCCGGACCACAGTCTTACATACAGGTCTGGAAACTCTAATGCTGGCAGCCGCGATCCGATGTATCAGTTAGCGTGGCAAATTTCGGTCCCAGCGTCGCCACTAGTTGTCGTTGCGGTTCCGAAACCCAGACATACATAACCTCAATACGACGAGCAACGGAGTGAGCGGTTAAAAACGTGTGTCGCTGAGTCGCTAATACCAGTTGTTTTTTCTGCGTTTTGCACACAGTACGCTTTCGCTAAATTGAAAGCATATTGTTTCAAAATGGTGATGTGGTGTGCCGTACGGTGCATGAAGGGGCAATATAAAAAAGAATTGAAAGGATTCATTCTGCTTATCACGATATGCAGATGCACGTACAAAAATAAAAAATATGAGATGATTTTTTGCATTTGTATTTTTATTAAATTGCATAAAAAACACGGGAATGAGGGATGACAGAAAAAATGGAGACAAGTGACTTTGAACCTACGTCAATGCGAGTATAAGGCGAGTACGGAACCACTCCATCAAAGTTCACATGCAATGTGACAGCTTCAAAATCGTATGTATATGCTTATCACGCTCGCTTGGCTTTAGAAAGTTTGTTTGCTTGAACACGATTAGGATCATATATTTTTTTAAATTGTATTAATCGAAACTGACAGGACTAACGCTTTTTCCTGGCCCTTTTAACAGTGTTTCGAACTTATAATAAATATCCGTATAACGAACATGAAGGTGGGGCAGAGCTATAGAAGGATAGAAGCATGGCCGACTAGTGCTCTCTCTGTCTGACCCCCCCCCCCCCCCCCCCCCGCCGTGCGACAACGGGTATTCTGATCGTAACGAACCTAGTGACGACTAGTGAACTACCAACTGTCTTTAATAAGCTACCTACCTCTACTACTGGAGTTTCCAGGCCTGTATGTAAGACCGTGGCCCGGATAATTCAAGTCGTCGTACGTATTATAGACTCGACTATATACGCGCTCGGAGTACGTATGGCTTGCGAGAGAAGCCTCGAGGTCTCGCGCCACACGTCGGCCGCGGAACGTACTACCCGCGTGCCGGGTCGGCAGCCCGGTGACCGACGTCTGACGCAGGTTTTTAAGTCACGTCCACGAAGGTATTTCACTTCGAGAGGGCATAAAGGGTAAACCGACCAGTGAATGAATGAGGACTAGCGAATAAATGAAAGCTTATTTATATCTAAAATAATTCAAGAATACTAGTTGTCGAAGAAAACTCGAATAGGTGTAATTTAGTCAAAAAGTCCCAGGTATCGTTAAAACCGATTTCTCAGTTTAACATCAAATTTTGACGCCACCCATAATTTTTCTAGTTTGTGGTACTTGCATACCACGCAACTTAGTTACGATATGGCTGTGCACAGTAGGTGCTTTAAAGGCGGAAACAATCGTTTGTATAATTTTTGAGGGTTAGTATTATTTTCATTGGTTAAGATATAATCAACCTTTGATATTTTGCAAATTTGTAATGATGGGTCAGAATCAGATATGTTCATTCAGTAGTTCTGTATTCTAACCTCTTTTCAGTTAAGGGACAACAGCACTGCGACGGCTTCAAAAAATCGATTTTTTGAAAACCATCTAGAAAAATCTAAAATACATTTAAGATTAAGATGCTGTTGGACCCAGGTCGAAAAAATAATTATTTTCGGAGATATTGAATATTTTGTGGAGCGGTGCAGCGCTCCGTGACGCTCGGGGTCCCGCGCAGCTGCGCGCCTCAGGGTCGGCAGGTATACCGGGCCTTTCCCAGGTCCTGCGGGTCTTTCCCAGGTATTCTTTTGTCTCCCTTCACAAAAACCGGCTATTGTTATAAATATAGTTTCGAAAAAAAGCCATAGGTGGCGAAAATTGAAAAATGTTCAAGGCAGGTATAGGGATAGCGTCATAGCGTCAGTTTGCGAATAGAAGCGACGCTACTCGTGTCTAAACGCTCCGAATCGTTTCGTTTATAAATATCGAACGCTCAGAATTATTCTTTGCACATCGAAATGGATAATCCGAAAGTGTACGCGGGGAAAAAGGGAACAAAACGGAGCTATGTGACGAGGAGTCGAACGAAAATTTCGAATCGAAAACCTCCGAACCGTTATAGCTCCGAAAATAATTCTGCAGAGTATGTGAGCACGTCGGCGAAAAAGTTAAAATCGTCGGACGATTTAGAGGTCGGTGTTACTAACGATTTCGGTTATCGTTAGTAACACCTCGTCAGTGCATTGAACATTATATCGACGTTAGTGAAGTGCAAAGTGTCCGATCGCGATATAAAGTTTACTGAAAAAAGTTTGCGCGGACTCGGATTCAAAATCAAGGTCGATTGCGGCCATTGTGAAAAAGTGCAAATCAATTCGTATCCGATGATTGACAATGCATACGAAATAAATCATCGGATCGTATTCAGTATGCGTCTTCTTGGCGTCGGTTTGAATGGCCTGATGAAGTTTTGTGCATTTATGGACCTACCGCGCCCCATATTTCAGTCTTTCTACGATCGAATCTTACATTTGATTTCAATTGCCACTAAAGCTGTGAGCACAGTGAGCAAACAAAAGGCTGCACTTGAGGAGGAGACAATTTCGTTGGAAAATAGGGTGGAGAACGGAATTATCGTTTCAGGCGACGGATCGTGGCGTAAGCGCGGTTTCAGCTGGCTTTTCGGCATAATATCGCTAATCGGCTGGTACACTAAAAAAGTGATCGACGTTATGGTGAAATCGCAATATTGGAAAGCTTGCGAGCATTGGGGAAAAAAAGAAAGCACGGCGGAGTACTGGGAATGGAAAAGTACCCACGACGATGAGCGCCAGGCGAACCATAGCGCCTCCTCCGGAAAAATGGAAGTCGACTCAGCTGTCGAAATGTTTCAACGGTCTGAAGAGCTCTATGGCATAAAATATAAATATTGTATTGGTGACGGCGATTCTAAAACGTTTCTGGGCATATCGAATAGCGATCCATATGACGGTTTCGAGATAAAAAAAAAAAAGAGTGCATCGATCATTTCCAAAAACGTATGGGGACGCGCCTCCGCGAAATCGTGAAAAAACAAAAAGGATTGTCTGGCAGAGGAAAGCTCACCGGAAAATTGATTGACGAGTTGAGTACATATTACGGCTTGGCTATTCGGAGGAACAGCGATGATGTTGAAAAAATGAGGAAGGCAATTTGGGCAACTATCAAACATAAAATATCCACAGATAGTGAGCCACAACATGACGATTGCCCAGAGGGAGCCGAGTCGTGGTGTTCTTGGCAGCGAGCGGTCGCAAGCGGTAATATTTCTGAATATCGCCATAAGCTGCCTCTTCCTGAGGAAGTATCAGAGGCAATTACGCCAGTCTTCGAAAATTTGAGCAAAGACGATTTGCTGCAGCGTTGTTTGGGCAGCTTCACGCAAAACAACAACGAAAGCTACAACAAATCAGTTTGGGCAATAGCCCCCAAGTGTCAGTCCGGGAGCAAAAAAATCGTCGATATTGCAGCTGATATCGTGGTATTATTATTCAATGATGGCCTGAGAAGCCTCGTGAAAGTTTTGGAGACGTTGGGGATAACTATCGGCCCAAATTGTTTTAATTTTTGCGTTGAAACCGACGCAGCGCGGATCGAGCTGGCGGAGCGCTCGCTCATAGACGCTGCAAAAGAGGCAAGAAGAGCCTCTACAAGTTCGAGAAAGGATGCTAGGGACAATGATTTGCTTCTTGAAGGCCAGCTATATGGTGCCGGTATCGCTGATTAAAGGTAAAATTTTTTTTTCCAATTTATCGCATAAATTAACAAACCTAAAACTTTGAACGCGTTTTTCTCAAAACCCCTTTTTTGAGTGCGGCACGCAGCAGAACTCGAGCAATTTTTATTCGATCGACTTCAAATTTGGACTGCATCAATAAAAGTAGATTATCTAAAGAAGTACATAGGATTTTTTCGATATCTCAATAATAAAAAAAGTTATAACCTATTTTCGACGAGAAATTTTACTCGAAAATCGTCCTTTAATTTCAAAAGCGTGCCTATTTTTTTAAAATCAATGTTTTTTCAAATCCCTGTGTACTTCTCTTCAAAATATCATATTATTAACGAAAACACTCGGTATTTTTTTTCAGATCGACTTTGAAGAGAGTTCTGCTGCGTGCCGCGAACCACTGCAGAGGCAACAGTACCTAACGCGGGAGCTTCCCCAGCGTCACTATGGGGCGTGAAAAATTTGAAATTTTTTTTTTATGTATCTTCAATATAATTTCGAATATCTCTTTTTTTCCCACAAAAAAAAATTCTTGAAAAATGGCAAAAAAACAGAGGGTCACAGTGGTGTTCTGCCATAATGGACATATGGGCTCTATTCTGATAATTCTCAAAGCAGAGTAAAACATTTCTAAAGACATCTCATCTGCTGAAAATTGCGAAATTAATTACTGTCAAAAGATGACAATGTTCGTTTCCTTAAATGTTATCATAGCATCATTTCATTTGTTTTTTTTTTAATGTTCGCAGAATTTACATTTCTATTTCTCTGTCGAAATAAACTTTCGCAGTTTTTTGAGAATGTCACGTTGAGATGCAAAAAAGCTTTGTGTATTTTCTACAAAATCTTAATAACAAATCTAATACTCATATGTATAAAAAGATGATCATTTTTGTGCAACACAGTGATCTTCAAATCTAGCATTGAATAAAAAAAATCATAAATCGTTATCCTTTACAGCCTTCATCTACACTATCGTCCATTTATTGGCGGTCGAGTGTTCATTTACTGGTCATTTTGTCTATGTACTGACGGTTTAGTGATTTGGCTACTTATGTATCAATTCCTCCAATATTATTTGTTGCAATTACTTCGAATATTTTTTTTTTCACTATCAGAATAATATCTTTCGTTAGCTATAGCGATTAAAAAATAAGTTTTCATAATATTTTCATTTACTATCGACCTAAATCCTACAGTGTCGTTATTTGTCTATTCGCCCTGGGCGAGCCCTAGAAAAGAGGAGTTCAGATTTGCGGCATATCGAAATTTTATCTCGCTTTTATGAACCGTAGTGTATGGTCTTCCTGAGGACTTAGACATTTCACATGAAAGCGAACAAAAAAAAACTAGAATTATATTGATCATTTCATTGCTGAATTATGTCAAATGGAAGTTGTTTAAAAAAAGGAAGCATTTCGAAATGAAGGCACATAAGTAGTACAATTGAATAGTCAAATTCCCATTTCTACGAACATGGTGGTAGATTAAGATTTGAAAAATAGAACAGACGCATTGAGTGTATACGACTCAATTGTTTTGTTTGAGTAAATAATACCAAATATTTGATTATAAGAAGTAAATAGATGTTCTATTACTCAGCAATGATACATAAATATCGATTTTAATAAATCTATTTACAATGGCTTTAATACAAATATTTGAAATTAATCTCTGCAATATCAGGATTGAATCAAGAAAAGTGTGATTTTACGACAATTCAAGTCAATAAAAATAAAAAAAGAACCAAGTGAACGAGTATAGTTGATTAAAAATGGTTTTTTTTTTCAAATTATTTTATGCACGAGGATTACCACACATTGGCGTTTTCTATATGAAAGTCGATGTACGTATACCAAACCGACTCTTGCATATTTGGAATGTAACGTACAATATCGGATAACCAAAGAATACTCCCGTTGCTGGTGAATATAATTAAGTGATCGCTGAACGTGATCTTCTCGCGGGTATACTATGCTTGCATGGCATACAAGGGTAGGGAAATGAATTTGCCCGAACATGGTGTATACTTCATCGCGACATCGAAATTTCCTGGTTTATACTTTAGTACCTTCCAACGAGGATATTAATTACAATTAATTTATGCCCATATTTTCCCCGTGTACGCTTACCCACCTGGAAATCAATTGCTTGCGGTATCCCAGGAAACGAAATCTTATACTACGAAATGTTCTTAAAATGATTTTATACCGATAGATGCATGGTATACGGTAATAAATATCGATTTAGTAGACGTGAAGATAAAATGTCAATCCTTCGAGTCAGTTGATTCCAATCTTCGAATTAAGGAAACTTTAGCCAGTGGGGTAGGAACTTGCAAGAATATTCCATAGTTTATTTAATGCAGGAGCCGCAGCAGTTTTTATAAGTTCAAAAGTTATCCTAGCTTTGTATGACGTAATATATCCAATGATCATTGCAACTATTAAGCGTTTTGTAACTGACTGGGTGAGCAACGACAAACGGTTGGGGCGCAGGTACAAAACTTTAACGGCTCGATAAGTAGATTATTGTGTGAAGCATAACTGTGTAAAACTTGATCCCGATCGGTCGAGTAGTTGCGGAGATATTTCCGGTACCGATTTTGAAAACACTGGTTCGAGTAAAACGCGTTTAAAGTTTTGAGTACCTGCGCCCCAACCGTTAGTCGTTGCTCACCCGGTCAGTTACAAAACGCTATAACTTCGTCATTACTGCGAATGTCCTTATGAAATTTTCAGGGTAGACACTCAAAGGATAATACTTTCGAATGAGCACCTTTTTGAAAAATCGATCTCTTTGACCTACCCAGGTGTATGTAAGCCCTTAATCCAACTAATTTCTTTCGAGCTATACCCCATTGAAAGTTAGAATTGTGATATGATACGATTGCTTTCACTCAATCAAAGTATATCTGGTCGACGTTGGGAAGATGTAAGCGCTTCAATCAAAGAAATATATTCTTCAAGATATTCTGTTATTGGTAGTCCTAGTGGATGTCTTTGTCTTTTTCTGTCTTTTCTTCTAGGTGTCCACTCTTGATCTTTCGTGAAGAAGGTTGCCATTGGAAAGCTCTGCAACCATATGGAAATCTGAGACCATAATATGTTACCCGATTGAAATACTATCGTGGCTGTAATACTAGAAATAATGATTCGCGAAAATCTATTGGAGCCTAGCCTGGGGAACCGCTTTTATTCGTACCACACGCTGATGACTCTTGGCAACGACATGAATAACGTTCGTGGGTTCTCGTAATACCTACAGCCGCAGGGAAGAGATGGGCAGATGAGCATACACAAGCCTCAATTATAACGGCTCACGCGAAAATGCAGTTTAAATTGCGCAGTTCCCGTCACTTCAAATGTGGTGCGCGGATGAGGTCGTCGTGCGTTCTCCATTGCATGGCGAACCGACCGACCCTGAAGGCCCAATGTGGGCTTATCGTTTTCCTTTCCTTCTGATGCCCTTCCCATCCAACAACCCAATCAAACATTTCAGTTGTTTCACAACCCTTTTTTTCTCGTATACATACGAAGTTCTTCTCCCTCACGGGATATGAGGAGTCCGTTACATCGAAGTGATAATCGCGGACACGTAGCCAGAAAGGAACGGCGAAACAGCATATATACCGGAGAAATAAACGATGTACGGGTGCGTGTCGGTTCGAGAGAGGAATCGGCGCGTGACCTTCATTTTAAAACTGACATTAAGCTGGTGCTGAAGGTTTTTTTCACGAAATCGTTCTTGCATTACAACTTGGGAGACTCCAATCTGTACAACTTATATATACATTCTGTTCTCGTGTTTCTTTCTTCACCGAGGATCGCCGAAATAAGAATATCGCTGGCTTCGAGAGCTATAAATAACGCAACGTCCCACGACATCGAGAAGGCGGCATACCTCATTCACTGGATGAGGAGTAGAAGTTGGATAGAAGAAGGAATGTGAGAAACGAAATTGGGAAGACGAAGAGCTTATGGCGGTATGAGGGATTGTTACGTAGCTTCATGCTTATACTTGAATGTGTTAATGATCCTCTGAAGATTTAGTGAAATAATATTTGCCATCAGAAACTCTAATGAAAGAGATTATTGCTTGTAGGAATATACACGAAAGACATAAAAAAAATTGTGGATTTCAAAATGTACTTCCGCAGATATGTCCCACATCACACTAGTCTCATGAATATAAAATTAAGAAATTTTACAAACGTTCACACGACAGAAGGGAGACATGTTCAGAAGTATTCTGAATAATCTGAAGGTTCGTTTCTAACTATACTATTTTTTAAATGAATTTCTCCCTCACTTTTCGATATTATTATAAAAAATAAATGTTCTCCCCATCTTCTATCTGTCATATAGTCATATCGATCCTACCAGTTAAGGGAAATCTCTCACAATGTTCTAACAAGTATCAAAGATACTCGAAAAGTTTTATGATTGTATCACAGCTCTACTAGCGTATCAGCCGCCTAGCATCAAGAAAACTAGAATATCCAGCATCAAATAACCAGAACTAAAAATGATTCACCATATGTATGACGGGACTTTCAGTGCTTTCATGGCACCATGGATGTCGCGCGCGATTGCGTGAGAAAAAGTCGCATCAGGTAAGCAGTAAAGGGTGCAAAACGAATAGCGAGAACTGAAGTTGACTCTCAGTTTGAGTAAAGCCTGCGGTCTGTGTGTGAGTTAAAATGCCGTAACCATTGCTGTCGCCGTTGTATTGTTGTATACGCCTGGGCAAGCGCACGAATCGGGCCGAGGGTAGCCAGCCCATAAGTCATTAAACGTCAGGACGTTGATTATGATCTCCATTGTAAGGACCGCACTGTGTCGTGAGGAGCATTGTTCCAGCCGGATATTTTCCTTGTACCCTCTTGCTTGCTAGGCTCTTCGGAGCAAACCTAGCGAGATTCAGCCACCTGTAGCTTTTACCATATACTCTCGTTTTTTCTGCACCCGTGAACGGCAATATTAGAAAGCAACTCACACTCGAACCATCACCGTTTCACCTACGTTACCAATATTTTGCGAATTGTAGAAGATATATATATATGTATAGTCTCCCATAGGAAAGGTGCCGGAAAAAACGAATTGTCACTAGTACACCGTCCGGTTTGTTATAAGTTTGTGCTGTACACCTAATAGAGTCTATGTACTACTAAATGTACTGCTAAGTAGTAGACTCTACTAGGCATACTACTAACTAGTAAACTCTACGAGGCATACTACTAACTAGTAGATTCTACGAGGCATACTACTGACTAGTAGACTCTACGACGCATAGTACTAAGTAGTAGACTTTACTAGGCATCTTACTTAGCAGTAAACTCTACTAGGCATACTATTAACTAGTAGACTTTAGGAGGCATGCTACTAAGTAAGTAAACTTTACTATGCATAGTACTTAGCAGTAAACTCTACTAGGCTTACTACTCAGTGATAAACTCCACTAGGCATACTACTAAGTAGTAGACTCTAATAGACATACTACTACGTAATAGACTTTAATAGACATACTGCTACGTAGTAGACTCTAGTAGATATACTACTACGTAGTAGACTAACAGGCGCACTATTAAGTAGTAACATCTAATAGGCTGGTATAGGAATCTACTGAGTAGTAGATAGGATATCTACTACTGAGTAGTAGATAGGATATCTACTACACAGGAATCCTACTACAGGATACCTACTCCTACTCAGGATACCTACTGCAATAGGAATCTACTGAGTAGTAGATTCTTCTCGATATGTGCTGAGTAGGAGGCTATACGTAGCCCAACACTAAGCCGACCACTAAGTAGTAGAACACTATATTAAGCAGTACACTAAGTAGTAGGTCACTTACTAAGTACTACACTGAGTAGTAAGCCAACTACTAAGTAGTACACTAAGTAGTATACCACTTTCTAATTAGCACACCACCCAGTCGGTCACCTACTAAACAGTACACCAAGTAGTATTCTTAGTAGAGCCTACTATAGTCTACTAAAGACTATCTCCTACTATAGTCTACTAAAGACTTCGTAGAGTCCTCTAGTAGACTTTGTACCATTTCTTTAATCTCGCTTTATGTACATACAATACACGTACCGTCATACGTAGAAACCCTACAACCGAATTTATAGCAAATGCCCCTCAAACGAAGAATCTCTACGAACTGCCACAATCACGTCGTAACATTGGTCGCCCTGTTGAATTTTCTATAAATTACAATTTAAATGACACAACTGAAATATTGTAGTACACAACCCTTAGCCAGGCAGCACACCTGATCAACTTTAACCTCATGCTATTTTTATTCGACATCCAACCGTGCAAGTCATATCATTCAAGTGACGTGGTACATATTTTCTCATCTTCCTCGCACTGCTGTCTATCTCGCGAACATAGCTGTTTAACATCACCTTAAATCTTCGTTAGCCAGTACCGATAAACGGCGCCTCGAGTGTACGTATAAAAATCTGAACGAGTGTATCATTTCCGAGCAGGGCATCTGTGTCGAAAAATGTCATACAAGAGAAAATAGAAAACAATACCGAAAATTTATTGATTCTCACGATCACGAGTGGTTCACTAAGCGAGTATATACATAAACGTATATAGTTTATATACGTAGTGTGTAACAGCGTCACATGATCGAATCGACTGAATTTCCGCGTTATCATTTACCCGCGGATGTCTCTCCATCATCTTCGATCGTAAATCTCAAACTACGATTTCGCTATCTTTTATATACTCTGTCCTTTCCGTGTAGTAACAGACTAGGATCCCCGAGATTCCCGTCGATTCGGTCCGAGTCTCGAGGTCGACGGGACTCTTCAACTTCCGCGTCAGTATAGCATACGTATTGTGGGTACGTAGTAAATACGTACTGGATATAAAGTCGATGCGGTGTATATACGTGTGTATAGTCGATGGAGTGTAGCCTCTCATAGGAGAATCGTTCGAGTCTGTCACGTGGCCTGTGTTCTCTCGCACAGATCCACAACGGGACCGCGCGTGGAAGAGGACGCGACAAAAAAGGAAGATATGTGATAGTAAGGGGAGAGAAGTAGGAATGAAAAAAAAGGAAAGGAAAATAAATCGATAAATAAAGGTGATCCTAGGAGAGTCGTGTGCGAAGAGAATTTTACCCAGGAGAACGTTCCAAGACCGCGTGTTGTATGGAATCGAAGAATCTTGCCAGTTTATAGGAGCCATACCTACTGCGGATCTACTCTCCACACTCCGGTCTCTCCTTAATGTGTCTCGGGGAATCGCCCTTCTGGAACTCGACAGGGAATGATTTACCGGCGCTTTCTGCAACTTTCGGCTCATATTGTTGGAGCACGAAGAAATAATCTCCACGGGTGCTTCGGTCTCTGTTGCTTCATGGCCTGCGAACTGTCGATACGAACCGTGGCATAGGAGCATAGCGACCGTCATTTTTGGTTTTTTTTTACGGATTCGTTATAAGCCACCGAAAATGGATATATACATGCAGACGAAAAATAATGAATCGCGGGCCCGAGGCTTGTCCTGCAAGCCATTTTTTACTCGGTGAGCGAACGTGTTACCGAATCCGCTAACCCAATCGACGCATCACAATTTTTTTGCACTGTCGTAGTCGGTGAAGTGCATCCCGAAAGACGTGTGTTTTACACATTTTGTGATTTACACGTAGGAGGAACATCCTCTTGTATTTATCGCAATGGCGTTAATACAAAGTATTTTTTATAATTTTTACACCCTCGAGGATTGTCTAAAACAGGGATAAATATGTTTTGTATGTGAGAACATATGGTGAATTTGCTGGTTGTAAATCGAAATACCAGTAATGCAAATACAATTTTTATTCGTTCGATATAACGATATATTTGGATTTAAGAGAAGAGATACGTTTAAGGGGAGACCGTCCTCGACCATCCACACCTAGATGGTCGAGGTCGAGGATTTAGAAGCTATAAACATTCCGCCGACCATAGAAGACCTACACTATGGACTTGGTATCGACGGTTCCATGTAAGTTGACAAATTTCATGATTTATTCATTCCCAAATTTTCAAACGCGTTTTTCTCAAAACCACGTTTTTCAAATCGGTACCCAAAATTTCTCGAGAACCAATGAACCGATTGCCTTGAGGTTTTTTTGTGGTTATTATATACACCATTATCTAGTACTTGTCGTAGGATTTTTTTTCCGTTACTTAGTTTTTGTTTTATAGGCAAAATAATAACTAATTTTTGGCCCAAAAATCACTACTTATGTTCAAGTGTCTGCCATTTTGTCATCAATCGATATTTTCAAAATCAGCTATGACAAGTACTAGATTATAGTATCTTATTTAGTAATCTTTTTGGTTTTTTTCAGATGTTTTTTATTGCGACGCTCCAAGGATCATACAATATCCTTGTATGTTTTTTATATTTTTAAATAAAGAAAATTAAACATATTTTTGAATGGATATACTTTTAGATAATTAAAACTCCAATCCGAAATTTCAAACAGTTTTCCTTGAAAAAATTCACAAAAATGGCCTTTTTCCAGCTCCTAGGTGTATATCTCCCCTTAATCAAGGAAAAACTTGCTGATTTTTACGTTTTTGTTTCAAAGGACAGATTCCTTTACCATTTTTTAGACTTAGGATATGTTTTATCACTACTTTTGGCTGTTACGTGGTATTTTTTTTATTAATCTTGAAAAATGACGGAGGTATGCCACGGTCTTCTAAGCGGGTTATTCACAACGGATGTTGTCAAACGGCGTGACACGTAGCGTCGTCGGGATTAATCTGAAAAAAAAACCACCAAAGATTTTTCTTTCATTAACACTCATACGCAGAATATGAACCAAGAAAAAGTGAGAAATGTTGAAAATCGACTAACCCATGCAGAAATTTTGACCGGGATACCCTATGTCCGATCAAATCCCGATCAGGATTTGTCATGGATTCCCCAAAACCGGTATCCCGGTTAGAATCCAACTTGCATCAGTATCGGCATATGTACGACGACGATGGCATCATTTTGAAAATTTTGGCGTCACGTGTATTTTCTGTTTTACTATGGAATTCCTATCTATAGATAGGAATTACATAGTAATACCGAAAATACACGTGATGCCAAAATTTTCAAAATTATGCCATCGTCGTCGTACATATACCGATACTGATGCAAGTTGGATTCTAACCGGGATACCGGTTTTGGGGAATAAGTCTCTGTTTATACCCACCGACATGTCGGTGGGTATAAACATGTATTTAAGACAAATTAAAATCAAATTCACAATTATTAGATTAAAATTTACACCAACCGTGAGTTCTTACGTATTTCGAGAGAAAACATTTCGTCGAGGCAGAGAAATTTTTGCAAAAAAAGTTGTGATTTTCAAATATTACATTATAAATATGAAAAAAATCACAAAATGAATTGTGAATTTCCTCAAGTTGAAGAAAATAAAAATCGAATTCACGACAGTTATATTAAAATGTACACCACAAGTGTAAACGTATTTTGAGAGAAAACATTGTGTTGAGGCAAAGAAATGTTCGCACAAAAAGTTATGTGCAAACATTTCTTTGCCTCGAGGCAATGTTTTCTCTCAAAATACGTACGAACTCACTTTTGGCGCAAATTTTAATCTAATCATTTTGAATTTGATTTTAATTTGTTTTAAATACGAAAAAATTCACAACTAATTTTGTGAATTTTTTTGTATTTATAATTTCTTGTCAATACATTTGCATTCACAGATTTTGATGTGAATTTTTTTTAATTCACATCAAAATCTTGCGATGAGCGCGATCTGCCATTTAAATCTTTGGACAAATTTTTTTTTACTGATCGTTTAATGCGACAAAACTTTATATATGTTATTTATTTTTATAATAAATTTAACATGTCATAATTCCATTTTTGACATTTTATTTCAGCCGTATTCACCCGTGATCCTTCCCAGATTCCTCAATGATTCCATGGGGAATCTATTTAGAATCATTAAAGGATCCGGTTCTGGATCCCTAATGGAATCCAGTTTACGGATCTTACATTTAGTCTTCGAATCCGATCCGATATCGGACTAGATCCCGACTGGGAGCCCGGGATACAAGTCAGAATCCAGCTGTATCCCTGCCAAAATTTCTGCACAGGAAATGGTACACTATAAAACAAAATGATTGAATATTCCAAAAAAAGTTACATTTGGAATATAATTTTCTTTTAATTTTCAAAAACAATTAGGCTCATGTTTCAGACAATAAGGTTAGAAAGATTTGTACAAAATTTAATCAGAATCGGTCGATTAGTTTTTTAGCTGTACGTCACGGCAGTTTTCAAAATACAGTTTAGAAGACCGTGTCATACCCCCGCCATTTTTAAAGATTAATAAATCAAAAATACCACGTTTTATCCAAAAGTACTGATAAAACATACCCTAAGTCTCAAAAAAGGTCAAGAAATCTTTACTTTAAGAAAAAAATCATGAAAATCAGCAATATATGCAAACGTATTTCTTATACTTTCAAATCAACAATGTATTTTGATCAAATGGCTATTGATTGGAATATCTATACCAAGGAGTGTTTAAAACAAATAAAAGAATATATATTCAAAACAAATAGAATCGTAGCAGGCTGTGCGACAAAGAAAATAATTATTTGACTCAAATAGATCCCATTTTAATCAAATGAAACAATCATATACATCAAGACGAGTTTCGATTGCGTTCGACTTCGGAAACAGAGTTTGCAGTCATCCATCCGAGCATTGGCATCTGACGTTCGCCGAAGTCGCGCACTGACTGCGCGACACAAACTGTCGACACAAACGTTACAGTTTTATTGTCTCTCGAAAGCAGAATGAAAGAATCCACTTAATCTTTAACCGCTGCTTAATTAAACTTTCCGTGGCTTGAAAGACTGTGAAAATCAGGTGTGTACAATATGCAAAATCTTGAGCGTCGCGTGTCGATGATATCAAGAGGTAGTGAAAGAGAAAGAGAAACACAAAAGGGAGAATGAGAGACAAACTTTAAATTGGATGATCCACGATTGCTCCGCAGCCGAGCTCTCGAATCGATCGGTAATGCAAATAGGAATGGGCCTTATTACAAGTCACATAAGAAGCGGCTCAAGCGCTCCCACATAGTAGGGGAAAGGTGTACGAGTTGATCCCATGGGGCAAGATGATCATTTTCAATAGCGACGAAACTATAAACGCTATCTAGTTATCTTTGTATTATCGCTATCTAGTATTCTTTGGTAAAACATAACGCCCGGTACCGCCCCCCCCTTGTTTTGACGGAAAATAGATAAAATTGTTAGCTGTTGATCTAAGGCAAGGTTAACGTTAAGCCTAGGTAATTTTTATTGTATACAGTCAGTTGCAATCATTGTTTTGTTCGTGGCTTTATGATATACTCAATTTGGGTTTTGGTTTGCGTGGTAACAGTGGACCATGTGTTCTGTTACCGAGCATTGAATGAAAAAGTTGAGTTTGGGGCAAGATGATTCCCTTCTAGGTGTACCAGATCATCCCTAGGGATCATCTTGTACACAAATAATGTACCTACTTAATTTTTTTTTAAATAGATTACGTACTATGTGCAAACTACACGACTAATGTATAATTGATCTCACAAATAATAATTGATGTACCTACGCGATTTAAGGCTGGCTGTAAAAGACTGGTTTGGTTTAATTCTAGTTGGGTGAGATGAAACTTATGATATAGAGGTAATGTAACTTGTAAGTTCAGTTTATGTTGTATACCTATGATTAATATATATAAAGGTGTTTTAATCTTGAGCAAATTTTTATTTACATTTACCTAATTTCTCCAGAAAAAATCCCACATTAGGGACTAGATGATCCGGGGGATCATCTTCTCCATACCCCATGGACGATCTTGAACACCGGGGTGTCCAAGATGATCTTTATGTAAGGTTTTAAAAAAACGAAATCTTTCTATTGAAGCCCTAATAAATTGAATATTCCGAATATGCCAATCGTAAGATAGATAAATGAGCCAGTGGTAAACGCTTTCAGATTTTCATTAAGTTGAATATCTTTGAAATTACGAGCATTCTCCCTTAGGGGGATCATCTCGTACACCTTTCCCCTACTTCACTTATCCGCGGCATTCCTAAACCAAAAATCATATTTCCAGTATCGAATTCATAATTCGCGTTTCACTTTCACGGTTAGGGAGCGCTCTCATGTGGTTGCAATAAAACATCGTATCCTCAAATGACGTATGAGAGAAAACGTCGTGAGAATTCGTACATTTATTCAAGTATGCGCATCGGTAGATACGAACACGATTAATGCATTAGCACCTGGCTGGCACTACGTTTTTGTATCTCTTTTTTTAAATTACACTCCATTCTTTAGTTGCTTTTTAAACGCGCAGTTCGTTTAAACAAACTATATTTGTTTGAATTACTTCCGTTGAAGTAAGCAAAAGCATTATTTACGTGAATAGGTATAAGAGTACTGCTTAAGTATAACGGACTGTAGTCGACGAGTGTTCGGAGTGCATTCGGAAAGAGTAGCTGTGAACAACACTCCGGGGGGATTCTGTACGTAACTGGAAATGGTAAAACGACAGCTGTAGCGTACAAGTGAAAACGAACGGGATCGTAGATGTATGCCCTTGGATGCCTACAAGGGTATAGCAAGAAATTGGAAATAAATATTAATAAAAATTTCGTTATTCCATAATAAATGGAAATTTTATTAATCTGTAAGTGATTGCCAATAGTAAATCGTAAGAAAACGATTAATTAAGTACTTTCTAATACTAATTTTATCACCAATTAAGTCATTACTAACATTAATTTGATTACTAGTTTAGCAAAGCTACTGATTAAGTAATTATTCATCGTAATTTGATCACTTTTTAAATAATTACTAATTATAATTGTATTACTTTTGAAGTTATTACTCATAGTTATTTGATTGATATGAAAGTAATTTACAACAGAATTGTTTTACTAATTAAGTAATTACTAATAGTAGTGTGATTGCTATTTCAGTAAGTACCAATAGTAATTTTATTACTGATTAAGTAAATACTCACATTCATTTGATTAGTAATTGAATAAAACCACCATTCGAGAAATTATTAATCGCAATTTTATTACTTTTTGAGTAATTAGCAATAGTAATTTAATCACTATTTAAGTATATCCTTATAGTCATTCGATTACGAATTGAATATATACTAATAGTAATTTGATTACTATTCAAGTAATCACTAATAGTAATTTTATTACTAATTAAGTAATTACTAAGAGTAGTTTTATTGCTATTTAAGTAAGTACTAATAGTAATTTCAATACTAATCAAGTAATAACTAATAGCAATTTGATCACTATTTGAGTGAGTAACAATAATAATTTGATTACTATTTAAATAAATGGTAATACATTTGATTGCTTGAAAGTGGATAGAATATAGCCAACAACTATTTCGGCGAAAAATATTCACTCTGAAATTTCTTGGTATGCCTCATTAAATCCGCGGCCTGTCTGAGACATTGTTGCTATATCACTATCGAAAATGTTTCATTGACATTGAGGATCAATGGAGCCTCCAAGGGAATGAGCGAGGTGTGCAAACGAACACCGGGTGGTCCCGATGATCTCTGTGGGCGAGAAAGGATCTCGGGATGCCGCTCAGTCACCGTTCCCGTCCGCATCCCCATGTGAAATAAGAGGGTCGTCGTGCAAGCGGAGCGACGTAACAAAGGAAAGAAAAGTTAATCTCGAGACATTGCCGTGGTCCCGTGGCTGTTATACGGAGCTCTCTGCGGATAGCGCGTTGTCGCGCACTCTCCAAATCCTTGCTGGGGACTCCTCGTGGTCTGCAAGATATCGCACGGGCATTGGGTAATCCTTCGGGCACCATGCGAAGCGACCACGCAGAGGTTTCACCTTCGCGATAAGAAGGGCCCAGGATATGCGAAAAAAAACTACAGAAATACGTCTGGGCATTGATTATTGCACGGTAGGAGATAAAGAACACGTTCAGAAATGAACGTGAACGAAAGTTGTAAAAAAAAATCTTTCGATACGTTATGCGTTCATATGCATGAGCGCAATGATTATCGTGAAACATATTTTCATTCGTTAACCATAGTACTGAAATTATTTAAGAGTATAGAAGGCAAATGTTACATTTCGTAAGGAACACCACCAGTCTAGAGCTCGGAAAAAGGTGAATTTTTACAACTTTTTGTGGATACTCAGGGGATAGAATGAAAATTCCGTTCAGTGGCCTTTATTCTACATACCTTCAAGTACGTTGACAAATTTTATCAAAAGATTTCGCAACGGTAGCGACGGTATAGCTGGATGAAGGCAGTCTTTGTCTGATAGTGTCTTGTGGTCGACAACATGACATCGCCAATTCTTCACCGATGTAGTTAAAGTTTTTTTTTTGGAACTTCATATTAACATTTTGAAATGTTCGATACTTTTTATCGAAAAGATTTGTTTTTAGCGATTTCTTTTTATCGAAAAGAATTTTTTTTTTCGAACATCTACCATTTTATAAAAATACGATATTTTTCGATTTTTCCACGTACTTCAAGGGCAAATGTTATCGAGAATTCAAATTGTTTTGAATTTTTGTTCCAGGTAAAAAATGGGATAACTTTTGCCAGCCGCAGGACACTATCAGACAAAGGTGACTCGCTTTATCCAGTGCCAGCACGGCTATTTTGTTTCAAAATCTTGTGAAAACATTTGTAAAGATACCTTAAGATATGTAGAGTAAAGACTACTAAAAGGAACCTTTATTCCTTAAAGTGAGTATCCGTAAAAAAAATGTCGTAATTCACCTTTTTCCGGACTTTAGACTGGTAGTCTCGTTTAATTCGCAACATTCCCTAACGATAATCGCATTATATTCTCTATTTTCATCAATTCGACAGTATCGTGTCCCAGAAAAAGTGCAAACACCCTGATCTCGAAACTAAAGACGTATGGTGGATTTTTTTCACATCGGATGAGTAACAGACTAGGATTTCCGAGATTCTCGTCGATTTGGTCCGAGTCTCGAGGTCGACGGGATTCTTCAACTCCCGCGTCAGTTGTAGGACTTACACGTATTACAATTCGGTTGTAAGCTTTACATGTATTGCAGTACGTGTATTGTATGTACATAAATTGAGATAAACGAAATGGTAAAAAGTCTACGAAAGCACCTACTACTAAGCCTGCTAGAGATTTAGTAGAGCACTCTACTAACTGTCTAGTAGACTATAATAGGAGACTTAGCAGAGCACAGAGTCTACTAAACATACTACCAAGTGTACTGTTCAGTAGATGACCTACTACTTAGTGTCCAACTTAGTAGGCTGCCTGCTACTCAGTGTACTTCTTAGTAGGTAGCTTACTACTCAGTGTACTATTTAGTGTACTATTTAGTACACTGAGTAGTACACTACTACTAGTATACCTATTACTTTGTTTACTGCTTAGAAGGGGGTTTACTACTTAGTAGTCGGCTTAGTGGTGGCATTGGTAGAGCCTCCGACTTACCACATGCCCATAGTAAGTAAGATTTAATAAGTAAGTGTTACACTTAGTAAGTAAGCCTTAGTAAGTGAATCTAAGAATCTAGAATCTAGAAAGTAAGTCTTGAAACTACTTAGTCAGTGACCTACTACTTAGTGTACTGCTTAGTAGGTGGTTTACTACTTAGTAATCGGCTTAGTGGTGGCCTTGGTAGAGCCTCTGACTTACCACGCGCCTAATAGAATTTCCTACTTAGTAAGTGACCTACTACTTAGTACACTGTTCAGTAGGTAATTTATCATTTAGCAGTTGGCTTATCGGTGGCCTTGGTAGAGCCTCCGACTTGGCACATGCCTACCAGAGTCGACTACTTAGTAGTATGCCTAGTAAAGTCTACTTCTTAGTAGTATGCATATTAGATGCTACTACTTAATAGTATGTCTATTAGAGACTACTACTACGTAGTATGTTTTTAGAGTCTGCTACTTAGTAGTAAACTTAATTGTTAGTAGTATGTCTAATATTGGGATTTTTCAAGGACTTTTCGGTGGGCGAATTCACATGAATACGTGTTCCCCTCGAAGATTTTTGCGAAAAAAATGCTGACATGTATTCACACATTCAATTTCGATTTTTAATGACAGCACAACGGTGAAGGGTTTCCTTTGTCTTCGAAAAGGAGGGAGAAGAGAGGGGAGGGTTTAATCGAGACTTTCACCGTCCAGTGCTTATCTGAGGCGACCTAACGAGGACCAGAAGAAATGTTACTATAATGAGGTTAAGAGGAAAAGAGACGTCACGCTGCAAGTGTGTGCGTACCTATCCTCCGTTCCACACAAACATTTCGAGGTTTTTGCGATGCTGTTATATCTGTGCTGTAGGTATTTAACTTGCAAGGATAGTGATAATCATAAACAATTATTGACGACACCGTTAAATAAATAATAGCGGCTGAATATTGTCTAATATATTCGAGAAATTATTTGCTTTGATACACAATGACGTTCTTTACGGTCGAATTTTTCTGCAAAAGTGTATGTCCCATTGAACTACCGGCCAAAAGTTCCCGGACCGAAGATCAAAAAAATTCCGGAACGATCTTTTATGACATTTCGCCGATAGTTGACATGAATGAATTTAATAACGTGTAATGCGTTTTCGCATTATACATTATTGTCAAAGTGTCTCTTTTTTTTTCAAAAAAGTCACAAGATCTTTAGAAAAAAAATAGTACGAAGCTTTAAAAAAAATTAAGGTTGAGCTAAAAAAGGGTACTAGTCGTTAAAAAATAGTAACAATTTAAAAAAAACGACATGAAGGTGTATTCCCTTTAAAATTCCGTGTATTAAATTGATGTATGTCAACTATCGGCGAAATGGCATAAAAAATCCTTCCGGAACTTTTTTTGAATTTTTGTCCGGAAACTTTTCGCCGGTAGTATACATTCCTCATAAATATAACAAAATTACACGAAATAGTAACAATATGACACCTTTAAAAAAAGAGAGATAAATCAAATATTATAATACTTAGAACGATTTGGTTGGGTTTGTTTAAGTTGATGGTGGGACTCGTAGCAGTAAATACATGAAATGTTTTACTTTTGAAGCATTTGGAATCCATTTTTTAACATTTCCCAAATCGGTAAATAAAAATATCTCTCCAGAACTTGAGGCGGTCGGAGCGGTCCAGTTGAGTCAGATGACGGTTCATGGATTTTTTTCCAAGAAATCTCAAAAAAATGCATACGTGCTATGATCTATTTTGTAGATGCTAATTTTTCATAAATTATATAATTAAACAGCAAAACTGTGCCTTTTTCTATTTTTATTACGTGAATAAGAAAAACGTTTGTATTACTAGCAACTTGAAACAGGATAATATTATCAATGATTGCTATTTTAAAAAACTGCGTCAGTGAATTTTTTATACAACTCAGAATGAAATATTGAGTCATTTCCAATGATGCCTATATATCGTTTTACGACGGACACGATGTTTTTTTTCTAAATCATTTCAAAGGTTTAGTTTTAGTTAATCCGTTGTTAAAAATGGTTTATCTTGATGCTAAATAGCCAAAAAAATTACATCACATGTAGTGGGAACGTCTTCCCATTTAACCCCACGTAAAATTACACACATTAAACTATTTTTGATGTGTGGTGTTTTGTGGTAAAACAAAATTAATTCGTAAAGACTTGGTATAGTCTGAAAAATAACATATATATATTTTTTTCAATCTTGGATTGAGGTTAACTTTTCAACCTCCTAAAAGGAATGTACCCACATCTTTATTATCCGAAATATACACAATAATAGGACTTCATCACCTCTCACAAAAAATAGAAATAACTATAATATTATCATGTTTATACCGCTTTGTATTTAACTAATCTTTTATCGACTCTTTATTGAAATTATGGCGACACTCAAAGCATTTGAAGTTCATTTTTTAACATTTCCCAAATCCGTAAAAAAAATATCTCTCGAGAACTTCCAAGGTCTTCCAACATCATTATTATCTTAAACAGCACTCCCATCTCCCCAGGGTAATAAATGGAGTAAAGCATACTCCGCGCGACGCTTGTAACTCTATAAATACGTTACCTATACTTATATGTATACATGTTAAGGTAGCACAAATTTGGGCTCTATTTTTTTCCTGTTTCTCACCATCCAATTATCTTCTATAAAGAAAAAAAAATTGTCGACGAAGCTGCGAGCGGTAAAAAAAATATTTAGAGATTAATGCCTCCCAAAAATTCTTCTTTTCAGCCCACAAAAATTTCACACTTTTCACCTATGAATTTTACGCTTTAGAATTTTTAAACTAAACTCGCATAAGCTCTAGCCGACCATTTCAGTTTTACGAATAAAACGACCTATAATTTTCTTAACGACAAGAGCGTTAAAGAATTATCTTATGAAAACAAAAATTACAATTCTTCGGTTCGAAGTGTGAGGTAAAGTTTAAAACCTGTTTCTAAAGAAAAAAGGCTTCATTGTTTCGAAGATTTTACAAAGCGTCAAATTTATGGATGATAAAAAAAGAGGGTAAAAAAAATTGGCGAACATTGGACATTTCGGAACTCTTGAGCGACCAGTAAATATTCATTGCCGGGCTAGAGCTTTTGCGAGGTTAATTTAAAAATTATTAAGCGTAAGATTCATGTGTGAGAAGTGGACGAAAAAAAAATCGATATTTTTTTAATGAAAATTTGATTTTTTGGGTGGATTCAGCAACCTCTAAAGATTTTTTGGTCATTCGCAGCCTTTGCCACAATTTTTTTTTCTTTAAAGAAGATAATTGGATGGTGAGAAAGCGGAAAAAAATAGAGCTCAAATTTGTGCCACCTTAATATACAGGGTGAAGCACTAACTGTTGCCACCTTGAATATCTCTGTAATTGTCGACGTCACAAAAAAATGTTTCAAACAAAAGTTGTACCGTACGAAAGGGATCATCAAATGCGACCATTTTTTTTATCTCAGTGCAGGCGCTGTCGCACAGTAAAGTCACCTCCACTTTTTAAAATGGGACGGTACTTTTTTTTCAACTATCTTGTAGAGCATCGAAAACTGCATAAAAAACATTTAGGGGTCAAAGTCGTTCAAGGTCATTTAAGATCAAAAAGTGACATGAACTTTATTTTTATGTGAAATTACCTTAATTCACAGAAGATGTTCAAAGTGATTGCCATTGGAATCAGTGCAGTATTGCAATCTCCTCATCACGAATTTCTTATCACTTCGGCACTTATCGCCGAAGTCTTGCCATTGTCTTGTATGTAAACAACGGCACCAAACTTACAATGTACACGGAACATTGTACAATTTTTCGCCCAAACAAACCCCAGATAACGATAGTAAGAATGGTGAGACCAGTATTAATGAATCAAGCGAATGGAAATGATGTATTCTTTTGAAGAGAAAACTGATATGCTTCTAATTTACGGAGAATGTCAGAAAAATGCAGTGAGAACTAGAGACTTATACGCTGAAAGATTTCCTGAACGTTCTCATCCTACAATGCCGTACATTTCAAATTTTGTACACTAAACTGAGGACAACTGGATCCTTAACCCGTCGGGAAAATAACCGACAAATGCGAGTTACTAACGAAGAAACGGAAATTGGTGTTCTTGCCGCCGTTCGTCGAGACCCTTGTGCGAGTTCTCGTCAAATTGCGAGGGAATCTGGCGTAAGCCAAAGAAGTATTCTACGTGTTCTACATCGTCATAAATATCATCCTTACCACATCAGTCTCCACCAGGAATTAACTGGTACGGATTTCATGAATCGCATTGAATACTGCCGATGGGCTCAACGCCAGATTCAGAGAGATGACTCATTTATTAATGGGATTTTATTTACTTATGAGGCAACATTTACGAATCATAGAAATATTAACTTGCATAACATACATTTGTGGTCAACTGAAAATTCACATTGGCTGCGGCAAGTTGCACACCAAAGACCGTGGTCGGTTAATGTATGGTGTGGGATTATTGGGGATAGAATCATAGGCCCTTATTTCATCGAAGGGAATCTTAATGGTAGGAAGTACACCACATTCCTTCAAGAAACATTAGGTCCGTTATTGGAAGAAATACCTTTAGAAACAAGAAACAGAATGTGGTATCAACACGATGGGTGCCCGGCACATTTTTCGCTGATAGCTAGAAATGAATTGCAAAAGAGATTTACAAATCGTTGGATTGGACGCGGAGGAGCTGTATCGTGGCCGGCTCGCTCGCCAGACTTGACGCCTCTGGACTTTTTCTTGTGGGGATACTTGAAAGATCTTGTTTATAAAGAACGTCCATGTGTATCCTGTGCTTCGATAAGTGCCGAAATGATAAGAAATTCTACACAATCCGTGATGAGGAAATTGCAATACTGCATTGATTCCAATGGCAATCACTTTGAACATCTACTGTGAATGAAGGTAATTTCACATAAAAATAAAGTTCATGTCACTTTTTGATCTTAAATGACCTTGAACGACTTTGACCCCTAAATGTTTTTTATGCAGTTTTCGATGCTCTACAAGATAGTTGAAAAAAAACCGTCCCATTTAAAAAAGTGGCGGTAACATTTACTGTGCGACAGCGCTTCCACTGAGGTAAAAAAATAGTCGCATTTGATGACCCCTTTCGTACGGTGCAACTTTTGTTTCAAACATTTTTTGTGACGTTGATAATTACAGAGATATTCAAGGTGGCAACAGTTAGTGCCTCACCCTGTGCGTATATATATATATATATATATATATAAAATTATATCTACACATATATCTTTCCTTAGCATCTTCGGACGCTACAGATTTGAAAAACAGATAATAGATCGATTTTTAAGTGCGTGGCGTCAGTATTTTCACTTTTTTCTTTCAAATTCACAACAAAAGGGTGGTAAATGTGCTGAACGAGTATCGAAACGTCGACACCGCGACCGAAGAGCAGTTAAAAAAGTTGCGAACAAGATGGTCATCTGTATATATATCCGGCTTTCGCTCCGGAATGTAACAAAAAAATTAAGAGTTCAAGAAACGCGCTTGACTGCTTGAATTGTCGAGAGAAAAAAAAATATACGAATATATGTGTACATATTTCTTCGAGCCTTCACTTCCTCACTCTTTCGCGAGGCCTTCGCGCGTATCTTCCGCGTTGTTCCGCAATTCACTGCGGCTCCGCGTACACCGAAAATTCATAAGGATTAGGCTCGGGCTCGCATTACCGATTTTCGCTCGATCCAAAGAAAATTGCGCAACAATGATGGCGCGGCTGAGCCGGCTTTCGATTCTTCGCTCCAGTCTCGTTCGAGGCCTCGAAATGTACGTTCGCTGGAGTGTGCGAGTGTCCGAGAGAGTGCTACCCAGAAAGCGTTTATAATTCTTGACCGAAGGAGCATAAGGCCCACCTCGTGTATATCGGGTCATAAATTTGACGACGCTTTATCGAATCTGCAACTCTGTACATGCGTGTCCCGTGCACGGTACGAAGTACCTCAGTAGATATATACGCGCCGAACGAGAAAGGGATTCCGGTTTCCGCTCTCGAAAATTCTCGGGACTCTGCACTTTGCCATAATCAAGCTTTGCAAGCGAACACTTCTAAATATACATGTATATCTCTACAGATTATAAAAATGTAAGGGGTACTTTGCCTGCAATTTTCGAACTTCCATAACATTTCTTAATAGACGTTTATAGTAACGAAACCAAATAGAGGAGTAGTATTTTTTTCCTTCGTTGTCTGTATGTTTGCCCTCTTACGATTCGAGAAGTACCGAAATAGATATCAATCAATGTTACTGGACATTAAGCTGCACAGTTAATCATGATTGAGGCGGACAACCACTTTAGGAGACCGAAAATTAGATGATTTTTTAATCTTTTTTTTTTCATTATGAAAAAAACGCATTTTTCCGCAACTCTGACAATAATTTATTCATATTTTCATACATCTCTGGTAATTTTTTCAAGTTATTTCATGCATTAATTAAGGTGTAATCCGCTGTGTCCATTGGCCTGTCCTCATCGTCGTTGTCGATTTCACTAGAAAATGTTATTAGGAAGTTGTACATCACTAGAAAATGTTATTAGGAAGTTATTAGGAGAAATTCTTTTAAAGTTTCATGTATTCTAACGGACTTTTTTAGCGTCGGCTGTAATTCTAGTTTGAAAATTCGAGTAGTGACGACATCTAGAGACCGAATTCATAAAATCAATAAGTACCAACAGTCGATAATATGTATTCGCCGCCCTAATGACCTTTAAATTGAAAAAACAAGCGTTCGAAGATCGCTCTTAAATTACCTGCAAATCAGCACCATTACCTCGCTCGGTAAGTTGAGTTTTTGGACCCACATAAAACTTTTGAATACATAAAATTTCGAATATCATTTTTGGATAGTTGAGGGAACTTTTAAGCCAATAACCAAACCAAAAGAAATGCACGAGTTGTTATTACCCCTTAATTTCTGGGTTAAAAGTTTATAGCAACCAATATTTACTGGACCACTATTATAGTGACGATGAAGTGCTGCCTGCGGCAAGCTAAACTGTTTGGATGTTAAGGTAGTTCTGTAGTTTCGGTCAAATCTTAGAAATTGGCTGAAATCTAAGTATGGTGCCCGAGTCGAAATTTTCAGCCTATTTTGCCCCTCCAGATCCTCACAGTGGTAGGTGATAAAGGCAGTAAAGTAGCTTTGTATTCAATATAAAATGAGGTCCTACTTAGGGCCTAGAACAGGAACAAATTTCCCTTTTCTCCACTTGCACTCTATTACGCATATAGAGATACATATGCCTGAATACGCGCATGCGCAGACACACGTATATACCGCACACATACACGCCTAAGCATACACCAACACACGTATACTAGTACATATACGTATGCATGCGTGCCTGCTATAGGGTTCCGCGTATACTTGCATACGGTGAGGGCAATTCTTATAAAAAATATTGTAACTGTTTGCCCAAGATCCATTTCTACCACTTTGGAGAGTTGCTGGAGCTGTAGGGGCAAGTTTGAAGCGAATACGAAAGGTTCGCTAGGTGGAGATAATGGAAAAGGTTCGCTGGGTGGAGATAATGGAAAAGCCATTGGAAAAGTACGCCTCTACGCCGGACGCGCGGTCCTACCTAGTCCAACGCATGATGGTTACTGAAAACTGTCAGACCCCCTCTTTCGAATTTCGACTCGGGCATGTAGATGTAACCTTTATGGACTGCATGATGCCCAAAAAGTCAATTTGATTCACCAGATATTCATCAGATAATTGCAATTGAATATGGGTATTTTTGTACGCGATCCCCATAGCTAACACGTAAACCGATAGGAGTTTGCTCGCATTTCTGGATATAGATTCTAAACGGATCTTAGGATTTCAAAATAAAAACACACGTGTACACAGTACTATGGTGGGATTGATTTTTTTTTTTAATGACAAACTTTGACCGTTGAGTTTCGGAGATATCGACTTATGAAAAGTGGTAATTTTATTCCACACCGAACTCGGGCCCAACCATCTGTAACGGAATGGCAACAGTGTACGCTGCAGCCCCCTGATCGGCGCGTGGTCTGGAAACTCGAAGCGTGTTTTTTCCCCGAGCTCTAGTAATTCTGAAACGGATGTGAAATACATTTATTCTGCAAACAAATTTAATTTGTTCAATTTATGCATGTATTTATGCATGTATTTGGCTGTGTTACAGCGAATACAATTTAAACTGTCGGCAAGATGTAAATCCACGATTCGACATCCTTCGACAGCGAATTTTTGTTGCTGATCGTTGAGGTTATGGTTACTCTCATCGCGTTTAGCCGCATTTGCTTGACACATGGCTGCCACAGCTTTCAGTCTTTTAGCAAGCGCCTTTTCTCTTGTAAACTTTCTTTTGCATCGCATTGGGGGTGACATTTTCACGCTTTTTAAATTTATATACAATATTTCGCGGAAGACGGATCGTAGGAAGCTCACCACTATGACTGCAGGAAAATCACGCTGTTGCCACGATTACAGCGCCGCTCTCTATACGAGTATCAGACCAATCTGTGCACGAGGTTCGGATGTGTGGGACATACAGAGGGTACAAGCTGCGTCAAAATTATACAACCAACAGCATCGTATAAGCATTGGACGTTACTATACGGTTCGACCGAAACTTTTGGCTCATATCCGCATAGAAATGTTGATGGGGCCCGATCAGGTTGCCTGACTGCCCTGGTAGGGCACTAATAAGGCAGCCTGAAAGGGCCCTACTAGCAAATGTAACGTTATGTCACATATGAGCCTGACCTCGTTGCCTGATCAGAAAGAAATGCATAAAATATCTCAAAAATCCAAAATGGAATGAACCCCTTAATTTATAGTTCCACTACAATGATTTTGTATCATAATTCGTCATTCCCTGGCCTGCTAAAATGTTTTTGTTCGAAGAAAATATTTTGCCTACATGGGAATCGAATCTTGTACCTACCTACCCAAAGCCTCGCACGCTGCCTCTATGCTACCGAGTGCTTGTAACATCTTGGTCCCAGATATGGCATATGAGACCAAATGAATTCCTATAATTATTTGATGGATCACATAAGGTATATCAATTAGTTAATATAATTGTGACAGTTAAAGAGGTTTATCGAATGACATGCTGTAGATTTTTGAAACTTAACCTTATATATATATATATATATATATATATATATATATATATATATATATAATTCCTCTCTCTCTCTCTCTCTCTCTCTCTCTCTCTCTCTCTCTCCGCCTTAAAAAGCTTCCAAAATCTTCTAACACGCATCTGAGTTACATGACGTTTTTGGTCGTGACAGCCCATAGCACCTTTTTAAAAATAGAATTCAGCTATGCAACGAAACTCCGAAGCTACGATGCTGTAAAATCGAAGTTTCCGTGTGGAAAATAAGAGGTTATGTGGATCTATCGGCTGCCGAGGCAGTTATAACGCAAGCCTATTTATGGCCTCATCGGGGAAAGCCTTAGGATCTTATCAGGGACGGCCTTAGTAAGGCCATTTTAGTATAGCCTGATTTAGGGCCTAAATACTTCCGGCCCGGTCGGGGCCGGATCAGGATATCCGTAATAGCTATTACCCGCATCACACCCCGATCGGGGCCTGATCCTGGTCAGGCTAATCCTCAGAAATTTCTACTCGGGTACGTGTACCTAAACAACTACCTTAAAAGCCAACCCATTTGATTCGTCTTCACAGCTTCAATAGTCTTGGTCATATGTTCTTCTGACCAGCTGTCACGCGTCCACATTCATTGATAATCAAATTGATAACCCGGCATCCTATAACGATGAGCCAAAAAATTTGATTTTATATACGGTTTTATACGCAACAGGATAAGACGACATAGTGTGTCACCTTACACCGACGTCTGGTATGTCAACTTACCCATAAGTGAATGCAGATTTTGTTTAATCGTTGTGACAAAAGCTTTGGAGTTAGAATATCCGTTGTGCAGTATTGGGGAAGTACAATAACCCTAGATTATGAATAACTACAAAAAAACCTACCCGACGGGTATTTTTAGCACCAGATGATAACGTAGTTATTTGTAAAAGCTAGCACTAGATGATATCGTAGTCATTCGTAAAAGCTAGCATTCACTAACGGCTATACTAGATTTCGCTACTATCAACACTTATTGTCCGACCATTAAACGTCATCGCTATTCGTATAGTGCAAATATTTGAAAAGATATTGAGGGTGTGTCGGGAAGTTCGTTCTTTAGAGATACGCAGCCATTAAGAACCCCTATCATTTCATCATATCTGTCCGCCTGTCCGCCAAGCCAGAGTGTCCCCTAAATCACGAGCTGGCAATCTGCATCACAAGATTTGCATATGCTCATCTGAACTTCAACACCGCCCGCAACCATTTCACAATACTTCTCTCGATGAACAAAATTCTGCATAATCACCTTGGACAACTTCCATAGATTTATGCAAAAAACAAGGGAAACTACACGAGAAGCGGAGATACAAATGGAAACAGTCATACCCATATCGTGTTATCCAAAATCAAGGCATCTACTCAATGTTCTACAAGTACCAACCACTCCATTCCATTGTTTCAGTCCGCCATGCATCCCCGAAGGGCGAACCTCCGGTAAACTGCCGGCAGCAACGTGTGTGTCATCGCCATTGTCACTGTGAAGAATAATGTTCATGAAAATCGCGTGTGCGTTCCGACGCCAAGACATATCTGACAGACATCTCGGGTGAGTGAGAAATGGTGGATGCAGGCATTAAGAACTGCCGGCGGAAAAAGCTTCCGGAACTGTGTACACGCGTGCATTATTGCGCCATTACCACTGAGGAGATATCGCGTGAGGCTACATATCTATACGCGTAAGTCGAGTATACGTATCCTCATAATAGACGTAAGTGTGTGTGTGTGTGTGTGTGTGTGTGTGTGTGTGTGTGTGTGTTTCTATACTTATTTATGAAAGAATAAACACACGCACACACACATGCATGTTCGGAAATAACTGCGCGCAGTCGGTGGTCGAGAAGAAGCTACCGAACGACGTTTGCCACCTCGTGTTCGTAATACAAGGAATGTCCCAGTCCTGCGATCATAAGACGCTAAGTAGCGATATATAAAAGGTCGTCATAAAAATGTACGCTACTGTAAGGGTTGGCTGTATTCTTGTGCTTTTGATGTGCACTGCGTGTTCGACCATTTCAAATGAGCCTTGAATACATGCATTACCAACGTGCATTACCGAAACGTCATATAGTCACTTTACCTTTTAGTTCCATATGAAGTTACGTACTGTCGTTGATTTTTGTCGGGTATCTACACCAACGTACGGTCGATCATTCTTGTTCTTTATTCGATACTCGATAAATTGCGAAACGAAACATTTTGTAACGTCTGCCGAGGTATAATAGAGACAAACAATATTCGGGAGGTTAGTGCTGTATTGAAGAAGTTATTCCGATAAGCACCGGATTCGGGATCGCTTCTGATGACCATTCGTAGCAAGTAAGTAAAGAATTTTCACAAAACTTGGTGAAGATAGTAAAGAATAGCGGGACATTATTGTAGATCAAGTTCTCGGAGAATCGGAGAAAGGATTTGAAGTTCGGAATACAATAGAAACAAAATGCAGTATTCAAATGACAAGGGACATCACTTTAGGGTCCGCTTTCGATTTCGTTGAGGGAGGAGATACCTTTAGGCGAGGAAAATATATGATTAAACGAACTTACCAAGTGAAGTTCTATCATAATTGTATGAACTGCCTCTTCCGAAATGATCAACTGTGTAGTACCCCCACTTCTCACCGATGTCGCCACAATTTTATATACTATAACTAAAAAAAAAGAAATGAGGATATCGTCCCGTCTCGGCACGTCCCATGAACCCTCATTCTTTAAAGCTTTGCCATAACAATTCTCATTGGGTCTCGAGATTACCACCTTAAACTAGGGTAACTCTAAGGGTGGGGTTGATCATCTCAGAAGAGGCGCTTCATACAATTATGATAGAACTGCACTTGGTAAGTTGGTGACTTGGTAGTAACTGCACTTGGTAAAATCATAAAACTTGGTAGTAACTGCACTTGGTAAAATCATAAAACTTGGTAGTAACTGCACTTGGTAAAATCATATAATTGTATTCCGCGCCTCTTCCTCGAGATCAACTGTGTCGATGTTCAACGCTTGTTACGTCTGGTAAATGTAAAAAAGGTATCTTCCCTATATATATTTATATATGTATATATTACTTTTCCGATAGATGAATTAACTTGTGCAACGTTGAGAGTAACTGAGTTACTGAGAGTAACTTGTACAACGTTGAGAGTAAGTAACAGCATATCTTACCTATGTAAAATCTTCTTCGCAAACGAGTCCCTAGGATTTGTTAAAGGCAAATCATATAAACTAGAGAATGTTTGTGAACTTTCAGTCCAGCCCGCGGTCTTTCTGAGAGTTTCAATATCGCCTCCTCTTCTTGGCTGCGGAAGTAGATGCGTGCCTTGTCGAATGAGCAGTGAATGTGTCTGTATCCAAACCGCTCCTTTTTAACATGTCCTTTACCCATCAGCTGAAGGACTAGGCTGTGACTGCCTTAAATGGACTTTTGCATGAATAAAAAGAAGACGCAAGGAACCTCGCGACTTTTGGATCCTGTTTAAGTAGCTTTCTAGAGCAGACGCTGCGCAAAGCTTAACATTTTTCGTATAGAAGGACAATATCAACGTCGGTTGTCTTCTGTTTATACCTGTCGTCTTAATCCGATGAGGTATTTTAATCTCTTTCGTATTCTCATATCTTTGTATGTTTTCGATCTGTATGAGGGAAAACATCTGCATTCTATGTCCTGTGGTGAGTGCCAATAGAACGATAAGTTTCATAGATAAATTCTTGGTGGGTAATTCCTTATTTTGGGGTAGCGTATCTATATAATCTAATACAATTTTGGAGTCCCACGTAGAATTGTACTTTGGTTTTGACGGTCTTAGATTGGCCAATGCCTTAAAAAAATCTTTTCATCCCTAAATCCTGAGCTATGTCTGGTCCGACTAACAGTGAAAAAGCCGATCTGTATGTGAGCACACCATCAACTATGCCCTCGTCGAAGGATTCTGTCAGGAAGGATAACACCGCAGGTACCGAACTTACATATGAGCTTATAACTCTCCTTACACAGAAAAACCACCACTTTCTTAGTGCGGAGTCATATTGTTTCCACGACAATCCTGTTAATGATGCTAACATAAGATCCGCTGACTTTTCTGGTACGCCCTTTAATTCGTATGTCCTCCGGACAAGATTCCGCCCACCAGGGTAACGTTCTTCCAGAATCCCCGTGCTTCCCAGTCAAAGCAAATAAGGAACGAATCAGCCTCAAGCCGAATTGGTACCGAGCTTAGCATGGATTGAAAAACGGGGTACCATGGCTGAGATGGACACTCTGGCACCACCACGATACCCTGTGATTTCTCACTCGTTATTTTTTGCAAAACCTTTGAGATCACCGAAAAAGACGGAAAGGCGTTAAAAAATAAGACTTCAACGACACCGTAAAAGCATCAACCGTAAGAGCGTCTGGATCTCTAAACCAGGAAATATAAGTATCACATTTCGCATTTTCTCGACTGGCAAACCGAACGATCTCTGGTGTTCCGAAAATCTTTGTTATTTTTTCAAATGCTGCATTCGACAGCTCAAATTCCATGTTCGATTTTAATTTTCGTGATTCCGCGTATGCTTCTAAATTTATCTCTGAAGGGATATAAGATGCGAAAAGCCAAATATTTCTGCCCTCACAGCATCTGCAAATTTCTCGTGATAATTTATTTAGGTTTTCCAAACTGCACACCACCCATTATATTTATGTAGGAAATAGCAATTGTGTTGTCGATGCGCAGCAAAATTTGAATATCATTCACATCGTGTGCGAAGCATTTTAGGCAAAAAGTCGCTGCCTTTAACTCCAAAAAATTAATATAATAGAGACGCTCCTTTTCTGACCAGTTACCGTGTGCTTTTTCATGCGAGCTCTTGCAGAAAACTCCCCAGCCCGAAAGCGACGCGTCTGAGAAAATTTCCATATAGAAAAAGAAGTTCTAATGGGATTTTTTTATTCCGAGCCCACCGTCCTCCACAATACTAGTTCTTTCGATACCCCTTCATCTATGTTTAATCTACCCTCGTAATTATCATTACTTCTTCTGAGAGCCAAATATTTTAGTCTTTCGCATGCTTTTGTGTATACAACTCCGTAATTGACAGCAGGGCAATAAGATACTAACGTACCGACGAGTTTTGCAAAGTCTCTAATTTTGTAATCCCGCTGGAGCTTGAATTTATCAATCTGAGATTTTAGAGAGATCTTTTTTGTCTCGGGCAATTCTATCGTCATCTGTCCGGAGTCATAGATAAAACCCAGAAAGGTACATCTTGTCGAAGGGGTAGTTTGACTCTTATGCTCGTTAACAACAAACCCTAATCTCTGTAGGGTAAACCTGGTCACAGTGAGATCAGTATTACACTGGCTGCACGAGTTTCCGATTAAAAAGATGTCATCAATGTACATGACTGAAATAAAACCGAGCTTTCTCAAGTATGTCGCCACAGGCTTTAGGATTTTTGTAAAAACATACGGTGCTGTGGTCAACCCGAATGGTAAACACGTAAACTTATAATACTCATTCTCGAATCGAAAACGTAAATATTTTCTATGAGACTCGTGAATTGGGACAAGATAGTAAGTGTCCTTTAAGTCAAGGGTCGCTTAAAAACGCCCAGGACTTATTAGTGTTGCAGCCGTTCTTCCATCCTCGAGCTTAAAATGTTTATCATGAACAAATTTTTTCAATTCCTGAAGGTTCATAATAAAACAACTAGATCCATCCGGTTTAGGAACGAGAAATATACTCGACAAGAACTGGTTTTTCGACGGTTGGCAGCCCTGAATAGCTCCCTTTTTTGTAATTCACGAATTATAGTGGAAAACCTGAATCTTTCCTCTCTCGACCATTTTGGTTGCGTAGGGACTCTATTTTGAATGGTCTGGCTGACAAAATGAATTTTGTATCCGGTTATCTAGGCCAAAATGGTAGTATCATTAGTGATCTCTTTCCACTCATCTTCGAAAAAACGAAGTCTCCCAGCTATTTTCCCTACCGGTTCTAATAGCGTCGTCTCGAGTGCTCCTGATCTTTCCTCTGTCGAAATTCTGGTGGTGGTTGGCGTTGTTGCATTTTTCAAGATGTTTGATAATGCTGTTTCGGCCCGCCCGACGTCCGGGAATAGTTCTTGCTTGAATATTGATGGGGCGGGGGCAATTTTTTACGGCTACGCATTTTGCGTCGGCTTTGGTACAACCTGCAGATCCTTGCAAGTACTCTCGATCGATTTTTGCCGATTTGAGAACTTCTTCCAAATTTTTTCCGAACAAATATTCATCGCACAACGTAGCGGTGAGCGTGTCCCTTAGGGTCACGTTGATGTTGGATATGACAAGACTTCATCTAATCATGGACTCGTCATGCAGTAGATCTGTTAACAGACTGCTCAAGTCACCGAGATACTAAAGAAAGGGGATAAACTCAGGTTTGTCTTCCTTGAGAATAAGAGATATGGCATTTCCAGTTGCAGCCACACACGCATTAATTTTCTCCTGCTTCTTCTTTATACGCTTGTTCCTCTTCATGACCGTATCTTGCATGACAATTTTTACCTCTCAATTTAATTTCGGCGGGTCAATGAGGGTGCAGTTACTAGGCGGTGGATAATTATTTATCAAGGCCTCTCTTTCTCCGTCAGGCATTCCTTGCTGTATTATGTCCTCCCAAAGTTTTGCCATGTTCTTATGTACAGCCGGAGCATGAACTCTTTCCTCGCATATGCGTTTTCCAATCAAATAAAAAATGGCTGAGCTCAGCGTAGCTTCCGTGTGCACGAGATCTGCCCCGTCCTCGGGTAAAATAATCGAATATTCTGGTACGTTCTTTGGGTCCCTCTCCCGATGCATCCCGTCGGTAGGCACGTACCTGTGTTTGTCACGGCTCGTTTGATCTCCATCGATCGACTCTCCTCTCTTGAAACTGTTAACGCGTATTGACAGCAAGAAGTTATTCTTATTAATGTCAATTGAGCCAGTGGTGGTATATGCCCATAGGATTATACCAATTTGGTATTATATACCAATAGGATTAGAGCCCAGGTACAATTCTTTGAGCGAGTCAGTGGTTTACACGGCACAGGTTAGAGCCTGTCAATTTATTGTTATAGCCAGTGTGGGTTATATTGTTATACCAGTATGGGTTAGAGCCAGCCCCCTGTCACCATCAGTCATACATGGCTCGCGTAATGTCTGTCGTTTTTATTTTCAATCGCTGCCACAAGTGGCGCTAGTAGTCACCTGCTCGATAACTATATACGAGTATATGACTTATAACCTGTGAACCAGCCGAACCCACCAAACAATGAAGAAAATGTTTATTACAATCAGTATTACAATATGATTATTTCAATCGTTTAAAATTATGTAACTAGAAATGTATTTGTTTTTTGGCAGCTAGAGACCGGGAAGTGTGTGCGTGCGTGTCGGTTTCTAAACGAACATGAACATTTCAAGAAATAAATCGATACTTATATAAATATGAGGAAAAATATATTTATTTCCCTTGAATAATTTTCAAACTCAAAATAACAACGATCAAAATACATTTTAATAACATGACCGGTTTTTCCTTCATAATACATAAATGAACCTTGAATATTTTTTACGTAGTACAAAGTTTTGAATTTTTTTCTGCCGTTTCATTGTTTGCCAAAAACATTTTCTGACTGTAGCTGTTCTGTCTTGGTCCACGGAAATAGCGATGGGACACTTCCTTGTTTTAAGTAAGAGATTTCGTATTTGTTCCCCTGAAATTTTTGCCTGTTTTAAGTAAGAGATTTGTATTTGTTCCCCTGAAACTTTTGTCATAATTCGAATGTAATAGGAAAAAAATTAAATGTCGGGTTACGACAAAAAAAATGTTCGAACTCACTATTCCAAGCACTTTTCCATCGGGACTTAGAAAGTGGCGTAATCAAATTATTTCGGTTTTCTGGAAATACTTCTCGCAAACTGCTCTTCCACTTTTCACACAGCTGCTCTTTCGCCGCTATTTTCCACAAATTCTGACATTGCGGGTTGTTGAGAATTGTGAACAAATTCACCTTTTCGAGGCTTGATTTGTACACTGAGGTACTACCAGGGATGATGCATGTCGGTATGATTTATCGCAAACCAATGCCGCTCTTCGTCGTTTGATAATTATAGATAACCTATCACAATACAAAAGGTATGGTAAACAAAAAATACCATTCACAGATCGCGGATTGATTCTTTGACATTTAAAATGTTCTGAAAATTGTAGTGCACTCACAAGCCACAAGTCACAACACAACCATAAAACGCGTAAAACTCCGAATACTCCGAAAATGTTACCATTATATCGAGCATGGAACTTGTGTGCGTAAAAGAAAACGAGCAGATGACTACTAGCGCCACGAAGTGGACTGTAGCGGAATCAAACATCCCGGACAAGATGCGAGTAATTTATTGCCATAGGAATAGTACCCAGTGTCAGGAGGCTGGTTAGAGCTCACCTCCGCTTGCCACCCATATTACCAAACAGCTTAGGCACGGGTTAGAGCCCGTTTTCCTCGCTTTTCCATCATAACCGCAAAACGATTATTTCATTGTCGGTAAGCGCTCTGAGTATGGCGCACATAGCCCGCATACAGGTTAGAACCTGTAATTATGGCAGTCGATCGTGTCACCGTAAACACCTCCTCAAAGGCTGCAATCTAGAACATACTTTTTGAAAGAAAATAGACTTGTAGCGGCGATCTTCCCAACACAAGGATGTTTCCGATTCGGTGCTGCGTCTTCTGTGACGGCGCTTATTTTTCTTGTGCTTATTCCTCTTGTCTTCTCTCCTCTAGCCTTTTCAATCTCTTATTCCTCTTGTCTCTCTCCTCTAGCCTTTTCAATCTCTCCTCAATACTGGTCTGTTGATTTTCCTTGTTTCGGAAATCGGCCGAAAAACAATCATTATCCGAATACTCGTCTCTGGTCCTTTTAGGAGACATTTTACTTTTTCCGAAAATGTTGGCCTCGAAAAAACACGACGTGGCTCATCGGCACACAGCGAAAGAACGAGGGTTCATGGGACGTGTCGAAACAGGACGATATCCTCATTTCTTTTTTTCAGTTATAGTATTATGGGGTCAAGCCTCCATATAAAAATGATCATAAGACGTGTGGGTAACAATCTGATAACTCTTTATTTCGGTACGTACATATTAACGTAGGTTTTAGGTACAAGAAAAACGAAGGAATCTTCGCGGCAAAACGTGCTAGAGCTGTGGCGCGTAAACTTCGACTTAAACTAACTACGTTCTAGTGAGATCTGGAAACATGCGCGAGGTGAAACTTTCTCGCCCGTGTTCTGGGCGCTGACGTCGAATGGCCAGTGACTGTTTTGCCGACCGGGCTCGAGAGTGGCAACCTAGGTGCCACATCCACTCCCCCCCAGTGCCCTGACTGGGTAAAGAAGGGAACGATACTTTTTTGGCTGCTTTGGCATACTATTTCATGGGTCGATCCATAGTGGTTGACCGAAGCTCTAAGGGCTCTTCAGGCGGTGATGCGTCTCGACGATCTTGTTGCGAGGATTGTTCTTCTTGGTCGGCCAGCGTTGCGTCCGTTTTGGCAATAAATGCTGGTTTCAGGCGATCCACAGAATTGGCCTTGACCGTGCCAGAGATGCGCACGATGAAGACTCGATGGTCCACTCGATCGACGACCTCGTAAGGGCCCGAATACGGGGGATCTAAAGGTCGCTTGACCGCGTCCACTCTGACGAAAACGTGCGAGCAAGTATGAAGGTCCTTTAGAATGAAGCAGCGTGACTTGGTGTGGTGCGCTGTGGGCGTTGGACGTACTTGGCGAATCTGTTCCCGAAACTTTTCGAGAAACAAACTCGGGTTAGCTAGTAAATCGATCGTGACGAAGAATTCGCCTGGAATGCGTAACTCCGTGCCGTACAGTAGCTGCGCTGGTGAGGCGTTGAGGTCCTCCTTGACGCATGTGCGAAGTCCCAGTAAAACCGAGGGCAGCAGCTCTGGCCAGGGTGTCGAAGAGTTGCACATCAAGGCGGCCTTTACTGTACAATGCCACCCCTCAATCAATCCGTTGGATTGAGCGCGGTAAGGCGTCGTATGGATTTTATTTGAGCCCACCATACGCGCGACAGCTGTGAACAGTCGAGATTCGAATTGACTGCCTTGGTCGGTGGTTATGGTCAGTGAGGTGCCAAATTGTGCGATCCAGTGCGCGAAAAAGGCAGTGGTACACGTATCCGCTTGCATGTCCGCGAGAGGGACAGTAACTGGCCATCGTGAAAACCGATCGATCATGGTCAGGCAATAACGCAGACCTTTCACCAGTGGAAGTTCTATGTGGAAATGAAGTGGAAGGTCGAGGTGCACGTGATCGAAGCGGTTATCTGGTACGTAAATGTGCTTAGGCTCGACGCGGTTGTGGCGAGAAACCTTTGATCGCTGACATGGGATGCATTCCCGCGACCATCGAACGGCATCCTTTTTCATTCCGGGCCAGACAAACTTGTCCTTAAGGTGTCGAGCAGTAACTCGCCCGCTTGGGTGAGCCAGACCGTGGACCACGTCGAAAGCACGTCTGCGCAAGCTGGCAGGTATATAGTGCCGCAACCAGCCCGTCGAAACATCACAGAAGATGTCATGATCTTCGACCGTGAGCTTTTGCAACTTGAGTGACGAGTGTTGCTGCAGCTCTTCCAGCTCTTCGTCGGTCTCTTGAGCTTGCCGGATGATGTCCAAATCCAAAACGCTTGGCATATTGATCGCGCTAATTCTGGACAGAGCGTCGGCCACCACATTGTCTTCACCCTTGACGTGGACAATTGTCATGTTGAATTGGGAGATGAGGTCGAGCTGACGTAGCTGTCGAGGCGAAGCCTTATCCATTCGTTGAGAGAAGACGGTGACCAGAGGACGATGATCGGTCTTGATTGTGAATTCACGTCCCTCGAGAATGTGTCGAACGAATTTGATGCTAGCGTAGATGGCAAGGAGCTCCCTGTCGTAGGTACTGTATCTCGTTTCGGCTGGAGAGAGTTTCCGAGAGAGAAAACCCGAGAGGTTTCCAGGAACCGTCCACGAGTTATTCCAATGAGATACCGATGGCGAAGCCCGAGGTGTCCGTAGAAAGAGCGAGTGGTGCAGCAGGCGAAAGAAAAGCCGTTCTGACCGCAGAAGCGATACTCTGCTTGCACTGTTCGATTGCGCGTTCGGACTCTGGGGACCAGGGAACCTTGCGTTTGTCGCGCTTGGTAGCACTCTTCAGGAACTCGTTAAGCGGAGCTTGGGTCTCAGCGGCGTGAGGGACGCAGCGCCGATAATAGTTGACCATTCTGAGAAATCGACGCAAATCTGATATCGTCTCCGGCTTTGGGTACGCGAGGATTGCTTGAATCTTGTCCGAAGGTGGCGAGAAACCGCTGGCATTGAGCAAGTAGCCTAAGTAGGTAACCTCGTCCATGCCGAATTGACATTTGCTCGGGTTAATCGTTAGGTTGTTGTCTCCTAGGATCTGGAAGATCTGCTCCAGGTGTTGAAGATGCTCCTCTTTGTTGTTCGAGAACACGATGATATCATCGACGAAACAGGCTGCGAAGTCGACGTAGCGTATGACGTTGTCCATGTGACGTTGGATGGTTTGAGTTGCGTTGCGCAGACCAGGTGGCATTCCGTAGAACTCAAAAAGGCCAAACGGTGTCGTGACCGCGGTCTTGAGAATATCCTCTGCCGCCACCGGAATTTGGTGGTACGCCCGTGCAAGGTCAATCGTTGAAAATATGACACGCCCATGGCAACGCTGAAGAACGTCCTCGATGTGCGGAACAGGATAGCGATCCGGCACAGTCTGTTGGTTGACTTTTCGATAGTCCCTGGTGGAACGCCAGCCACCGAGTTTCTTCGGCACCATGTGGATGGGACTAGCCCACTGGCTGCCTGAAGGTCGAATGACGCCATAATGCAGCATCGTCTCGAAGTCAGCTTTTGCTGCTTCAAGTTTGTCGCCAGTAAGAAGACGTGGGCGTTCCGTGACTGGAGAACCTGTCGTGACAATATGATGCGCGACTGAGTTATCTGCTCGAGTGCATATTGGCGCTGGCTTGATAATATCGATATACTTACAGAGCAATTGCCTATAAGCAGGCTGCAGCGCCGGAGAAGTCACACTTGTTGACGAAACTGTGTAGACTGTGTGAACCGTTGTTTGGCCCAGCTTGCAGCTCGTGGAAAGCAGCGTCGCGCGATCAATGAGGAGACTATAGTGTGCGAGAAGATCGGCTCCGATGATTGCATTCGAGACGTTGGCGACGACGAATGTCCAACAAATTTCGAGTCGCAGGCCTATGTTCAGTTTGAGAGCCTGTTGACCGTAGGTATTGATGACAGTGTCATTTGCCGCGTATAACTTATAGTCCGAGGGCTTCGCATGGCGGAAGGATCCAACCCTAGGCATAATTGAAATTATTGATCCAGAACCAATCAGGAACTGAATGTTCGAAAGACGATCGTGAATGAGCAGGCGGCACTCCGTGGGTACGACGTTATTATTGCCATCCTCTACCGCCTGGACGGAAGACAGCGCGTTTAGTTTCCCGACTGTCGGGCAGTATTGCTCATATACGAGCAGGGCGCAGTGCAACGATGCGCGTTCACCCCGTACTTGTCGTGATAAAAACACAAGCCGGTGGCTGTGGTGGCAGGAGCTGGAGTTGCCGATCGAGCACCCGAGCGGCCTCGACCCTGTTGAGTTTTCTTACGGCACCCAAGACGTCCTTGTTGAGCGTGAGCAACTGCGTGAGCAGTTCCCGGATTTCTCTCAACTATAGAGTGGCTCCGTCAGGGTACGAAGGAAGCATTCGCGATGGCGAGCAGCTCTGTCGAGAGTGAGAAGACGCAGCCATGACGATAGGACTCAATCCGTTCTCAAGGAGGGTCCGCACCTTTTGCCAACTCATTGAGAGACGATGAAGCTTGGAAAACCTTCAATAGGCTTTGTAGTGTTGGTGGGAGTAACGCCAGCCACCGTACTCGTAGCACATCCTCCGAGGCTCGATCACCCGCCAGGGACCTCATCTCTCGGAGGAGCTCGGATGGCTTCTTAGCGCCAAGCTCAAGTTCAACGAGACATTTATGTAGCTGTCTGTCTGCTGATTCACTGAGACGGTTGATTAGATGTGATTTTAAGTTCTCATACCTGTTGGTTGCAGGCAGTGCCTTGATAATGTCGGAGACAGCGAGCAGTGCCTCAGGAGTCAGCGCACTGACCGCGAGGTCATACTTATTAGCATCCGATCGTATACTCTGCGCTTGGAAGACTGATTCCACCTGTATGAACCACATGTCTGGGTTTGTTCTCCAGAACGCCGGAAGCCTGCAATTCTGTACTGCATGTACTGCACTGGTTGACGCTCACGACCACGCTTGCCATCAAGCATTTTGTTAGGCATCGGAGAGTGTTCGGTGGTCATTGTGCGCCGTCTAACACTCACGAGAACACGCGGGACGAAGAACAAAGAAACCGGCACTTGTTGCATCACGGCATGACGCGCCGCGTTTTATCCTTTCGCGAATATCGGTGAAAATTATTCACGGGGTCACCAATTATGGGGTCAAGCCTCCATATACAAATGATCAGAAGACGTGTGGGTAACAATCTGATAACTCTTTATTTCGGCACGTAGATTTTAACGTAGGTTTTAGATACAAGAAAAACGAAGGAATCTTCGCGGCAAAACGTGCCAGAGCTGTGGCGCGTAAACTTCGACTTAAACTAACTACATTCTAGTGAGATCTGGAACCACGCGCGAGGTATAAGCGTTTGCTTTCTCGCCCGTCTTCTGGGCGCTGGCGTCGAGTGGCCAGTGACTGTTTTGCCGAACGGGCTCGAGAATGGCAAACTAGGTGCCACAGTATATGAAATCGTGGCGACATCGGTGAGAAGTGGGGGTACGACACAGTTGATCTCGAGGAAGAGGCGCGAAATACAATTGCTGATTTTTATGATTTTTTTTTGAGGAAAGATTTCTTCTCCATTCTTGAGACTTGGGGTATGTTTTATTAAAACGTTTGGCTGTGAAAGGATGATCTTGATTCATTTTACAAAATGGCGCAGGTATGATCCGGTCTTCTGAACGGCCCGTGTAGAAATTTGAGTCGGGAAAAGTACTACCCCTGATCTGCCTTCCCTAGATAATATCAGGCTCTGTTCGAGCCTTCCACCCTGGAATAGGTTCGCAATGTAAGCGGTCTAAGACTAGGTCCCGATCCACCGTTCCCTTCCCGGGGAACTGATCAGGAACGGGCGGTAAATGACCAGGAAAGTTGTAGGGAATAGGTCGGGAAATAACCAGGAACAAACGAGGAAATAAAAAATTATGTTTCAGAGTTTTCGAATCTATGAGGAGGTAAAATCGAGAGTGTGTTCAATTGAGTATGTCGACAACATATTGTTTGTAGGCTATCTACTTGCTAAGGTAGGATACGAGTGTATAGATACTAGGGTGATTCGTTTCAGGGCAACTTTTTTTTGACCCATCGTGCCCGAAAACCTTTAGTTGGTACCCAAAAACGAATTGTCGTGAAAGGGGGGTCTTGTCAAAAAATATTTAGAGGTCGCGAATCAAAATTGAAGGTTTCCCATTTGATTAACATTAAAAAAAATGTTTTTCTCATTATTAGTATTACCATTCCGCGAATTTTGATATCGCAATATTTTCCAAGTGGGTTCTCATAAGAAATATGATATTCCACAATAAAGTTTATTGAGCTATGGCCGTAAATTCAATCGTCTGGTTGGACCGACATGGCGATTTTGCGATCTTCCCGGTTTGTTCCATGCGAGGGCCCGGTCAGGTAAATCAGACAAGGCAAGTCTGGTCAGGGCCGGAGACAAAGTAGGGAATGTACGGTCACACTTATACACGGGGGGTTGCAGCGGATGTTATCACACGGCGTGACACGTGGCGTCGGCGGGATCAATCTGAAAAAAAATCAACGAACATTTTTCTTTCATTAACACTCATGCGCAGAATATGAACCTAGAAAAAGTGAGAAATTATGAAAATCGATGAAATGGTACCCTTTAAACCAAAAAGATTGAATATTCCACAAAAATATATATATTTCGCAATAAAAAATACTTTTTTATCATTTTCAAAAACATTTAAGGTTATGTTTTAGACAATAAGCTTAGAAACATCTATACCAAATTTCATCAGAATAGCTAGATTCGTCTTTTAGCTATACGTCACGCCAGTTTTGAAAATGCAGTGTAGAAGCCCCTGCCTCCACCATTTTTAAAGATTAATAAAAAAAAATACCATGTAATAGTGACAGGTAGTAATGAAACATGCCCCAAGTAGTGAAGTAGTGAAGAAATCGATCCTTTAAAAAAAAATGAAGTAGTGAAGAAATCTTTCCTTTGAAAAACAAAATCATGACAATCAGCAAGTTTTTTCCTCGCCTAAAGGTATTTCCCCCCTCAAAACTCATGTATTTGGTACAGCATTAGAAACTATTGAATACGTATTTTTTCTATCGGCGAACAGACTCTTTTAAGAGGCGAAACCACCCCCTAGAGTGAAGCATGTCAAGAGTTGATTTTGGAGTTTCACCCGCAAGCAGTCACCGATTTCAGATGAACAAAAACGAATTTTTATCTCATGCAAAGCAATCCGAAGTTCACCATGAGTTCAATGAAAAAAAAAAATTAAGCAATGAACCTTTCCTTTATTCTTCTTTCTTTCACTCCACATTTGAAAGGGATGGATTAAGTTGAATGAAACGGGTAACACTTTAAAGGGGAGATGGAATTAAAGTTTACGTATATCAGCATTTTCGTCAAATAGCAAGCTTGAACAGGTAATCCACCGCTCATTTGAAGTGCATTATCGCAGTTGTTTTTTGTATACAAAATTTGTATGTTGGTTCAAAATATTTCTATAAACTTCAAATTCGCGAAAATCGATGACTCGACTTTTAAATTCTGTAAAAAATTTTAAAACGATCGGAGCTCGATTAATCTGTTGGCAGTTATTACAGTATATAATTCAGTATGAGTTGTGTGCGGCCGTATTGATGAATACTTGTTGTTATGGAATCGGCTTCGATTCGGCCAATGAAAATTTCCAAGGTCTCGATGCAAATAAAAGTTTTTCTGTTTTACGTTTCGATCCTTGATTCGAATCCTCTTCAGAATTTTATTTATTCAGAATATTGTCAATATTTCCAGTTTTTTGTTTGTGCTTGGAAGATGAATAAAATAGATAGTATTGATGCTGGTGCAATATTGTCTTATGGAGGTGAATCGGAGGATTGATTCAGACCAATAATTTCAATTGATTGAAAGATTTATCGTTTTTCAGTCATCTCTATCATCAATTGAATTTTTAATTTTTCAATTTTTGATTTTTTTCACATAAAAGATGACTATATCTTCGCAAACACAAGAGAGAATACTAGAAATTTTCAATGTTCTACATGTCGAGTAGTGAAGTCTCTGAAAGTTCGAGAGAAACTAAGTGAATAAATAAAATTCTGAAGAGTATCCGACTCAAGGAACGAAACGTAAAACAGAAAAACTTTTATTTCCATCGAGACCTTGGAAATTTTCATTAGCCGAATCGAAGCCGATTCCATAACAACAAGTATTAGAGTATATAGTTGCGAAGAGAATGCGCGCAGAGCGAAGTTTCATATCGAAATGAAAAATAATTGAGCAGTGATTGAGTGACGAACCTGTGTCTAAATCACAGTGCGGAAAATATTTCGATTAAATTTTTTTTGAATCCATATTAATTTATTTGCACCCCCCGAATACGAATTCACCATTTATTGTACCCAAAAACCCTAAATTTTATTTAAATATCGTCAAGAGTGTAGAAAAATACGTTTTTCGGTTTTAGTCGGCGTAGTTTTGAACTTTCGACAAAAACTCAGCGACACTCGTAATCAGCGGCCACTTACATTTTGGATAGACGTTTCAAAATATTTCAAAGTGGGAAAAAAAAATTCGATTCATCTAGTCTCTTTTCCAAAACCGTGAAAATCCGAAAACTTCAAGCAGCCGTAGCGTCGGTCCTATTTGGGCGATATAATCTGAAAGGGGGTTTTTGTAAAGCATTTTTGTAGGAGTGGAGAATGCCAAATTATTTATCTTAATATCTCAACCAGTTTTCCCGGAAGGTTCACTTTATAAATGGCTGAAACAGAAGAAAAGTGGTATGAAAAAATTCGTGAAAATTGATGCTCCGTCTTTGAAATTCTGCCAAACACCGAAAAATAATCCGAGCTCAATCAATCAAATGGCGTTCCATAAAGCAAACGATAACGAAGAGAATAAACATGAAATCAAGTTCCAAATCGAAGTAGTGAAGCAATGATCGACAACTCAGTAAAGCCACATCTTTTTTTCCGAGATGGGGAAAAAGTTTGAATTTCAAATATCGGCGTATTTTTACCCCCTAAATACGGATTCAACATTCATTTTCACCAAAAATCTTCATTTTCATTAAAAATCGTCCAAAATGTATAAAATGCGGTTAACCCCCTTAAGCTTGCTATGCAGAAAAATGCAAAAATATGTAAATTTTAATTTTGTTCCCCCTTCAAACTCTTGCCCGTTACGTTCGATTTAATGCGTCGTCTTTTTGAATGTCGGGTGAGAGAAAAAAAATAAAGAAGTGGTTATAGTGAATTCCTGATCGTTTTGAATTTTTAAAAATTCGTTTCTGTTTCATTCAAATCGGTGAGATGCTTGCGGGTAAAACTGCAAAATCAGCCCTTGACATGCTTTGGTCTAAGGGGTGGTTTCACCCCTAAAACCGTTTTCGGCCAATAAAAAAAACATATCTGATAGTTTTTGATGCTCTAACATATACTTTTGATATATTTATATTATCATATGTGTATATGTTTTTGATGCGATCATGGTGTTTAAATTGTCCTTCCTTGTATTTAGCTAAACATATATGCGACCAAGGACTACTAGCGTGAAAATTATTGCTAAGCTATTTTTACTTTATACTGAGAAAAATGTATTGATATACGGAGAAATCGAAATGGTCCTATACAGAATCTTGTATTTTTTGTCAAAAATCGATGACTTTACCAGCAGTTAAATATAATATTGCATTCGAGTGTCTTTTGCCACTTACCGAATCTCACAATGCTGAGTTTCACCACGTCATGTGCGCGTATACGTGCATATCCAGTTGTTGACCATGACGAATTAATTTCTCTTTTCATACGACGGCAAATCAAATATTTACCCGATTGTCGGTTGCAGAAATAAATGCACTTCACATTCAATGACTGCATCGGGATGAATAGCTTCCACTGTTGTTGCCGGATCTCACGAAATTGGTCGAGGATTTTCTCCTAGCTCTCTAAATTATGTATGGTCCTTAACTCTGCCGAACGAAAGTTCAAATAGTGTACGGGGTATCAATTGTTGGTTCTACGTAGCTTTTCATCACCTGTGAAATGTAGTAGCGTCGATTTATTCAGGATCTGAGGATTCGTTTTTTTTTTTCATACGAAGATCAGTCACTTTGTCTGATGTGTACGCACATGTGTAAAGTAGGGTGGCACAAATTTAAGCTCTATTTTTTCCATTTTCTCACCCCTCAATTATTTTCTTTGAAGAAAATAAAAATTGTCAAGCCTCCCAAAAATTCAAGTTTTCATTAAATAATCGATTTTTTTTCTTTCACTTCTCACCCATTAATTTTACGCTTTATAGTTTTTAAATTAACCTCGCGAAAGCTTTAACCGTATAATGAATATTTAGTGGTCGCTCAAGAGATCCAAAACTTACAATTTTCGCAAAAAAAAATCTCGCATGCAATATAATTCTCTGTAGGATAAAAATAAAATAAACAGCGAAGTGTTACATTTTCTGAATAATTTATTATAATAATTTATAACAAGCACAAATTAGATGATATGTGATAACACATATCGTCTAGTTGGATAATAATATGTATTGCTATGTATTGTATTATGGCGTCGCTCGTCACAGAGTACAGTTACGACTGGTCCGTAGTTTGACTAACGAGACCAACTGTGGGACGCATTAAGATGCGCGGAAAACAGCTGCCATTTCAGTTTTACGAACGAAACGACCTATAATTTTGTTTACGGACAAGAGCTTTCAAGAATTATTTTTTGAGAACAAAGATTATAATTCTCGGGTTAGAAGTGTGAGGTAAATTTGAAAAGTTTGTTTCTAAAAAAAAATCGAAGTTTTTGAGCGACCACTAAATAGTCATTTTTGAATTATTTAAATTTGAGGTTAATTTTAAAATTATAACACGTGAAATTCATGGGTGAGATGTGGACGAAAGAAAAACGATTTTTAGTGAAAATTCGAATTTTTGGGAACCTTGAGCGACCTTTAAATATTTTTGACCGCTCGCAGCTTTCTCGGCAATTTTTTTCCGTTATACGCAGTTGCAAGGCCAAAAAAGTCGTTATTTCACGATTTATTTCTGCAAAAGGATTTCATTTGGGCAAAACGAAAAGTATTAGGCAGTGTAGTGGCATCTTTTAGCTTAAGATTGGCATTTTTTATTTTCAAAAATATTTATTAACATTGCTCCTGTAGGAAGTCTCCGGGAGGTCCCCGAAAAAAAAGTGTCAGGTGGTGAGCAAAGTATCTCCGGTTTGGGTAATCTAAAATGAAAAAACCGCAAAGATTATTTCAGGGGATAAATGAATCAAGGAAGGAGGATCGAAGGAATAGTCGAAACTTTAATTTTTGACAAAATGGTGGCTCCGGAAAGAAACAATTTCGATTTTCAACCAAATTTTTTCGTTAAATCGTTGAAAAAAAATAGAATTAATTATCGGAAATCTTATTTCTTCGATTACTACCTGGAGAATATGTCTGACAAAGTTGTGTTGAAATTGCAGGCCGATCGGTTGAACCGTTTTTGAGAAATCGTACTCACCGACTTTGAAAATACTGTTTTGGGAAAAAGGCTTTTGAAGTTCCTCGGACTTACAAATATGTGTGTATTTCCGAGAATATACGCGGGATCGATTTGAAATTTTCAGGGAATATACTCACATATTTTTACATTCCGAAAATGCAATAAAACTTTTTATTGCATTTTCGATTTTTTTAAATTTCCAACTGCGTAAAACCCGTTAAGAGGGAATGATACCTCATCGCGGTCGGTATGGTAGAACAATTATAGATTCCCAAAAATCTCGAAAACGGCTCTTCAGATCCCGTCGAAACTTTGCCAAACGACGTCAAATAGATAGACGAATAGCTGTCTTCCCCTCAAATTTTCTGAATTTGAGAAAAAAAAACTTGATTGGCTTATGATAAGCCAATCTACATTTTTTTCCTCAAATTCAGAAAATTTGAGGGGAAGACAGCTGTTCGTCTATCTATTTGACGTCGTTTGGCAAAATTTCGACGGGATCTGAAGAGCCGTTTTTGAGATTTTAGGGAATCTATAATTGTTTTACCATACCGACCGCGATGAGGTACCATTCGCTCTTAAAGAAGATAATTGGACGGTGAGAAAAAGGAAAGAAATAGATCTCAAAAAAAATTATGTAGATCCACTTAGTGGATTCAACTAAACGGTTTTTTGAACAGATACAACCGAATCGCAGATTTATTAGTATTAAATAAAATATTTATTTATTAGACGATATTAAATAGATTTCGACTTAAATAAATACATTTATGTAAAATAAATCATTTCAAAAAAAGAATGCAATAGGAAAAATTTGATTTTCCGAAAAATCTAGTTAATCCGAATTTAAAAAAATCAAATGGACGTGGTTAGTTAATATCAATAGAATTTTTCTGTTAGTGTACAACGGATCGGGCAGGCTCTTAATCGGTGTAAAATCGTTTGATAGTGACGAATTTTCAAGACCCATTCTTGTCTAGGCCTAATTTAGCCCAAGAGAAGGATTTTTTACATATACGCGTTCCAACAAAAAGTTTTTGTCCAATCGCGTTCTGCGTGACAAATTCGTAATCAGCGGATGAGTTTGCATAGAGAAGGGTGTCGGGAACTCGATTGGACCGCTAGATTCGAATTGGTCCTGATGGGAAGGACACGAGCCTGAAAATGGGACATTTGTTTTGTCCCGCTTAAAGGGATTGGGTCGGCCCTTGTTCTTTGCAAAATCGTTTATTGGTCACCAATTCGTTAGTCCCGTCCTCGTCCAGGCTACCCATAACAGCAATTTGAAAAATAGCAATATCCATACTATGAGCGATACAATTTGATGTCGACTTTCATCCCCCGATAAGGGCGGATTCAGGCAATTTTAAATCGTTCGATGTTTTTTTTGCCGTCTTGTTTACGGTGTGACTACCCATAGCGCCAACAAAAAATTGCCAATTCCCATACCGAGGGGGGATACGGTTTTTTCGCTAACTTTCGCCCCCTATAGTTACGGTAGGGTCTATTTGTTGAAACTCCTGAAAATGTTTAGTGGGACCCCGTCTGGGCACCTAAAAGCGGAATGTGCAATAGAGTAATATAAATTTAAAAAAAATTAATTTCGTTGCATCGCAAAGTTGGAAACTTCAGACCCATATTTTAACAATTATTTATCAAGTATTCATAATAGTTTAAAAAGATCCAAACACAAAAATGCGTAATATTATTCTAAACAAAAATATTCTGATCCATTTTTTTCATAAGGCGTGAAATATCCTCGAAAATATGTAGTTCATGAAATATGCTCAGTTTTAAAAAACCCGGCTGAATGACATCTTTCATTACCGCCTCGTAGGCGCGGAGCATATTTGGCACGTCATCGTTTGAAACCCATTATCTCGTAAAATATTGGTTTTACGGAAAAAAAATGTTTAAACAAAAATGATTTACTGTTATATTGTGCACATGTCCATATCAACCATTTTCATGAGTAAACTGACTGTTGATGCAGAAAACGAGGAATACATTTTCATAAAAGTTCAATTTAACAATAACTTATTAAATATTAATAATAGTTTTGAAAGTTACGAAAAAAAAGATTAAACAAAAATTATTTATTATTATATTTTGCACATGTTCGTACCAATCATTTTCATGAGTAAACCGACTGTTGACGCAGAAAACGAGTAATACATTTTCATAATAGTTCAATTTAACAATAACTTATTAAATATTAGTAATAGTTTTAAAGGTTACGAAAAAAAAGTTTAAACAAAAATTATTTATTATTATATTTTGCACATGTTCATACCAACCATTTTCATGAATAGACCGACTGTTGATGCAGAAAACGAGGAAAACATTTTCATAAAAGTTCAATTTAACAATAACTTATTAAATATTAATAATATTTTTTGAAGTTTGCAACAATAATTTGCGTGAATTATTCTAAACACTAATGTTGCAGACCATTTTTTTCCTGGGACGCAAAGTTTTCTGGAATATCCTCGAAAGTAGTGGAAATGTAGAAACCAAGATCGCGGCGATTTTACACACATGGCACCCCAACAGTCTAGATTTGAACTTTGAAAAGGGTCTCTAGAATAATTATGCAAAAGAATAACCTCCCGGCGTTTTCTGCTTGTTATCCGCCGTTTTTTCTACTATTAATGGGCTGGCACTAGCATTTCATTAGAACTTTTGATTAAAGTTATTTCGGTTGAGTTACATCAATAAATTAAGGGGACATTGACAAGTGCACTTGTCACGTTGTGGCGTTTTGTTTGAAGCCTCTTTTATGACATATCAACCATCAAACAAAGTCCCTCAAAACCAGCGCGGCAAATAGCTAAAAAAAAAACTAATTGACCGATTCTAATGAAATTTGACATGAATCTTTCTAACCATCTAGTCTAAGACATGACCCTAAATGTTCTTGGAAATTAAAAAAAGAATGTATTTTTTTATTGCAAAATGTAGCGATTTTTTTTCGGAAAATTCATTTTTTGTTTAAAGCGTACCATTTCATCGACTTTTTAAATTTCTCACTTTTGCTTGGTTCTTATTCTGCTGATGCGTGTTGTGTATTATTAAGGGGCTATACCAGTGGACACTTTAAAAAAATCGATTTTTTTTGCCTTTTTCGACAGTTTATACTCTCGTGAATATCATTATTATTTATATCATTTATATCAATATCATTTTATTTTGCAAAAATCGATAGTTAAATCTTTAAACGCGTTCTTCTCGAAATAAATTTTTTCAAATTTGCCGACTTTGTAACTCAAAGAGCAATTATCGGATTGACTTGAAATTTTAACTGAGTACTCTTGAATATATTTACTCTATAATGCAGTAGGATATTTTTCATTGGATGAAAATCGACGATTTGGCATTGAAAAAAACGACCATTTTGTAGGCAAGAAAACAGACTTTTTTTCTTAACTACGCCATCTTGTTAGATTTTGATATTTTTCGAAAATCCTACCATTGTACAGGAAATACCTTCTAGTTTAACGACATTTTTTCCTTTTTCGGTTTCGGCTACTCAATCGGGCGGAATCATGTCAGCAGTGGAGGAACTTTTGTTGGAGGAGCCTCCGAAGGCAGTGCATGAGTCGCTTGGATCTCAATATTTTTCTATGAAAAAATTATGTAATATAGATCAAATATAGCCAAATCTGATCGTAATTTTCCGAATCATTTAATTGAGTACTTTTCTTCCAAAAAATTCCCGAAAATCACCCAAGTTTTCAGCTTTCACACTGGTATAGCCCCTTAAATGGAATTGAAATTACACAATAACTGCATACATGGTGTCCCAAATGTCACGCAACATTTAACTTTCGCGGCTTGGGCATATTGTTGCGTGACATTTGGGACACTCTGTATTAGTTACACATGGATTCTTCGGGGTGATTACAGAAACAAAAATGGGGTTACTTTGAACCGGTTTTGGAAGTTTTTTGTAGGTAACTTTTGTTAACATCTTAAATTCCAAATTTTTTTGTTTCATTAGAACAATGTGTCTTTTGGCTATCAAATGTATAAGAAAGTCAAGCCCCACCACGCCCCCACAATTTTATATATATATTTTTTCAAAGTGTCTAATTAACCTCTAGTATGGGGTTTCTTTGACAAGGCATTGAAATGCAACTTATGTCAAAGATTAACGGTTACTTTGACATCATTTTGAAAAAAAAATGTAATATTTCATGAATTATACATTGAATTAAATGAAAAACGATGATTTTTTACAATCAAATCGTCATCTTTATTAAGGAAACATTTTACATAAAAATATCAAGTACCTAGGGTACTGTTATAGGCAATTAATCAGTCTTATAATTATCATTGAGATCAAAATTAACTTGAGCAACATCACAATCAACTTTAGCAACATTGTAATAAACTTGAACAACAAATTTGAGCAAGAATAGGAAAATAAGTTAAAAAAAGAATTAGTCATAATCGTATTTTGATGCTCTGTTAAAGTAGCTCCCAAAACTGTCAAAGTTACGTTTAATGTCAATTAAACCCCGTTTTGCGGTACTTCCAGCACGGCAGATTTTTTTGAGGATTTTTTTTTATTGAACAATACGTACTCCCCTTCAATATTACTCGAGACCAAAAAGCTCACGTATATTCACGCATAGAATGTCGATTTTCGATAGGAAAAATAGCGTTCAGGAGGTTTCCGTGTCTTCGAGTAGCAGGGAGAGAGGATGGGAAGATTTAATCGGGGATTTTGCCTTCGAGTGCTTATCCAAGAGGATCCAACGAGAATCAGAAAAAGTGCGCGTACCATGGTAACGATAAGAAGAAGAGAGACGTCAGGCTAGAAGTGTGTGCTTACCTATCCAGACTTGTCCTGGCTCTTTCCATTGTCGTTTTTGCTGGCTTGTGGGTGCTGGTTCGTACATCGCGTATACGAAACAGTATACTACATACGAGCAACTACATGCGAGAAGCAATTAAAAGCCGTCGCTGAGGTCACGAGCTGAGAATGCCCAGCCGCCTCCGCGGCGACACCGTTGTCTGGACCAAGGCTGCGATCCTGCTGTGGATCCTTGGAGACAAAGATAGTACCGGAATTCCAAAGTCTTGTACGCGAGGTGATTTGGTATCCTTTATGGAGCCCGATCAACCGTATGTTACAATGTACATTAGGGTGGCACAAATTTGAGCTCCATTTTTTCCCCTTTTCTCACCATCCAATTATCTTCTTTGAAGAAAAAAAAAATTGTCACGAAAGCTGCGAGCGGTCAAAAAATATTTAAAGATCGCTCTGGCCTCCCAAAAATTCGAATTTTCATTAAAAAATCGATTTTTTTTGGTTCACTTCACACCCATGAATGTTACGCTTTATAATTTTTAAATTAAGCTCGCGAAAGCTCTAGCTGGCCAATGTATATTTAGTGGTCGCTCAAGAGCCTCGAAACCCCCTATTGTCGCGATTTTTTAAACTCTTCTCAGTCATAAAATTGACGCTTTGTGAAATGTCCCAAACAATAAATCGTTTTTCTTTAGAAACAGATTTTTCAAATTTACCTGACACTACTAACCCAAGAAACCTTTGTTCTCATAAAATAATTCTTTGGGGCTCTAATTTGTAAACAAAATTATGGGTCGCCCGTTTTAACGGGTTAGAAGTATGAGGAAAATTTAAAAAATCCGTTTCAAAGGAAAAAAGGATTAATTGTTTTTAAATGTTTACAAAGTGTTAAATTTGTGAGTGAGAAGAAAAAAATCACAACAATTGGAAATTTCGAAGGCATGGAACAAAAATATTTCGCTCGCCGGAAAAACGTGAAATATAACTTAACTTTCTGTCGCGACTCGGGTTTTCGGTTCCAATCGATAGTTTTATTATTCACGATGAGCTGAGTGACTTGTGTTTTTCCATTCGTAGTTTAAGGCGGGATATACATTTACAACGATCGAAAAATCGATTTCTTTTTTCTTCTTTTTTAAATGATAGAACTATATATGTAGAATATTTTCCCAAAGTTTCAAAGTGAAATTCGAAAAACTTCAAGCGTTACAGTCCGTCAACGCGTGCCTCACCGCTCAGATTTGGAGGTAGAACGAAACTTGGTAGAAATATTGGTACCTTCTACTTGACGGGAATTGGTGTTAAAAAATTGGAGAAAAAAATACTTTTTTAACCCAAACCGATGTGTTGGTCTAGTGGTTAGCGTACCTGCCTCTGAAATCAACACATCGGGAGGTCGCGGGTTCGAATCACCGTCTCGTAGTTTCGTCGAGAAATAAAAACACAGGCGTGACGTAGCTCCAGTTGTACACAGATGTCGCGCACACGGACCGGTACGTGTGTGTGTCGGATGGGTATGGCTCTAGCCTGCCCGTGAAAAACGACGCAACCGACCCAACCTCGAGCCAGCGTCAGGCCAATCACTGTCTACCATTGGCCGATGAACGGCAGCACTACCGGTTTAGTGTTGCGCCACGGTAGGAGTGATCTCTTCGGCCCAACGCTGGGATGTACGGTTGGCCAATAGTAGGCTTACCGGAAATCCTAACAGTTGGCCGGGTATTGGCCCAACGTTGGGCGAAAAACGACGCAACCGACCCAACCTCGAGCCAGCGTCACGCCAATCATATTCTACCATTGGCCGATGAACGGCAGCACTACCGGTTTAGTGTTGCGCCACGGTAGGAGTGATCTCTTCGGCCCAACGCTGGTTTGTACGGTTGGCCAATGGTAGGCTTACCGGAAATCTTAACAATTGGCCGGGTATTGGCCCAACATTGGGCTAAAGAGATCACGATCATTGGCTGACGGTTGGCGTGATCACCGGCCCATAGTAGGGCTAAGGTCGGCTTCATATTGTTGGCGCAATATTCGGGCTAGCGTTGGCCCAGTGTAGGGTTGTCAAAATAACCTCAATTTTTCTTTCAGAGACAATGCATCGATCCTTATTCCCGCACATGGATTAGATTCAGAAGTTTCTGTGCTCGATGATTGCTCATCGGGAGAGTTATTAGATTCACTAAACTCGTTATGCACAATCACTTGGTGGAATGTTTCCAAATTTGTTTCACTATTTATTACTTGTCCTTTTGTTTCGTTGCCTCTGAGCCTAACCTGCTGTAAAGAGTCTTCTAATTTTTGTCGTCGTTTTAACACTCGGCGTTTCTTAATACTGTCATAATACCTCGGCATTTTTTTTAATACACCACAAAACTAGTATAAATCAATTTTATTTTTAATAAACTGAATTTCAGAAAAGAGTTATGAGTTTTTATTATCACAGGACGTAGAAAATTGCGTGCAGCGATAATAAAAAAATATATAATAACCCAACGAACACCCAACCTTGGGCCAAATATCGATTACCAACTGTCAGCCAACTATCGGGTCCCAGTGTTGGCCCCGAACATGGGCCAATCGGTTGATCGTGGGTTTGCCAGTCTACAATTGAAGCTCGGCACACCATCGAAGAGCCAACGCTGGGCCAGTACTAATTAATGACCACCGGCCAATCGTCGGGGCGAGCGCAGGCCCTGAGTCTGAGCCAATCGTTTGACCGTGGTTTTGCCAATGCTTTTTTACGTATATACGTATATACGTTTATACGTAAAAAAATTCTTGTATAGTCCATACACACACACACAAACACACACACAAACGCACACACACACACACACACACACACACACACACACACACACACACACACACACACACACACACACACACACACACACACACACACACACACACACACACACACACACACACACACACACACACACACACACACATATTACGTATATACGTATATACGTAAAAAAGCATTCTTGTATATATGTATGGAATATACCGTTCAAAGCCAGTGTTGGGCCAGGATTGGCAATTCGTCAGTTTGCCATGCTAAAAATAAGCGTTGGCAAAACCACGGTCAAACGATTGGTTCAGACTCAGGGCCTGCGCACGCCCCGACAATTGGCCGACGGTCATTATTTAGTGCTGGCCCAGCGTTGGCTTTTCGATGGTGTGCCGAGCTTCAATTCGAGACTGGCAAACCCACGATCAACCGATTGGCCCGTGTTCGGGGCCAACACTGGGACCCGATAGTTGGCTGACAGTTGGTAATCGATATTTGGCCCAAGGCTGGGTTTCGTTGGTTTGCCATGCTTCAAATGAGCACTGGCAGAATCATGGCCAAACCATTGGCCCGTATAAAGGACCAACACTGGGTATTGGTGGTTGGTGCTGAATATCGTACCAAGCGTCGGCCGCATGTTGAGCGCCGGCAAATTTTTCACGGGTGTGTGAGCTATTTCTCGACGAAACGCGACTAGCTCCGAGGCTTGGAAGCGAACTCGTGACCGGCTATATTGGTATAGGTTTTCCGCAGTTTCCCTATACCCATGACAGAAATGTCATGATGAATATAATACAGAGGGGGAAGTCGGCTGCGGCCGCAATGGGGAGGGGGGATGATGGAGAGAAAGAACAAGTGTAGAGCGGTGGACATATAAGTGGAGCCTTGTAAAAATCCGAAAAGGCTGTGCAAGTAAAACTTGAAATTAAAAAAAAAAAAAAAACTTTTTTAACCCACATTTTACAGAAATGTTGATTTTTTTGTAAATGCGTGCCATTTTCTTAAATTTGCTTTTTATTCATTTCAATTACCGTCACATAGAAACTATACATGTGCTAACTGAAAAAATGTTTAAAATCTTTTGCAAATCAAAGTTTAAGGGAAGCTAAACTGCACGCCGATTTGCAACTCCCGAGGCGATCTTGCTGTAACACTCTGCCACAGCTCCGCCATTTTGATGATGAATTCATTTATTTGAAACAAATTGTTTTCTCTACTTAAATATACTTTTAAAGTATACCCAAAGTTTGATAATTGTAGAATAATTATTCCTTAGTTAAAAAAATCCCTCAATATTGCTTATTTGTTTCCTGTCTAAATGTATATCCCGCCTTACTTAATAGTTATTTTCATCAATAATCACATATTTAACTAGTGGGGTACAATGTATCACCGAGGTGTGGAGCACAATGCCCCGACTCCCAATGACGAAGCAAAGAAGTGATGACGCTCCGAAGAAGTGCAATGTGCCGCGGGCCGCTGTCAACGACGTGCGGTTTGTAAAAATAAGACGTTCCTGTGATATTACTGATTTTATACAAATACTGATATACGAATTTTGATTGGGTTTGGACTGTTATGTGTACAAATCTTTTATCTATGTTAGAAAAATATAAGAGTTTCAACCGCCTCATTGTACCCTACGTTTTGCCGTAGTTGACAAACTGTACTCACCAATATGATACATTGTACCCCACCCATGGGGTACAATGAGCCAAGCTGCAAATTTCCTTTCGATCCCAATACTTTGGTATTTTTAATCTTTTTGCAAAAAATATGGGTGCTCCATTGTACGCCCAAAGGTCTATAAAATAGGTTATGACCGTTTTTTATAATCAGACTACCTTGATTAGAATAAAAATTCGTTAGAAAAAAAGTGACACACTGTACCCCACCTTCCCACACATTCCTTACCCTCAAAAAAAATCATGAAAATCGACTGAAATTTGGCGTTCTATAGGGAATGACCCCCTTAAGGGGCTATACCAGTGTGAACGCAAAAAATTTTGGTGATTTTCGGGGATATTTTGGAAGAAAAGTACTTAATTAAATGTTTCAGAAAATTAAGAATATATTTGGGTATATTTGACCTATATTACAAAATTTTTTCACAGTAAAATATTGAGATCCAAGCGACTTATGCACTACCTTCGGAGGCGCCAAAAAAAATGTCCTCCACTGCTGACATGATTCCGGCAGATTGAGTAGCTGAAACCGAAAAAAGAAAAAATGCCGTTTAACTGGATGGTATTTCCTGTACAATGACGTAGGATTTTCGAAAAAAATATCAAAATCTAACAAAATGGCGTAGTTATGAAAAAAGTCTGTTTTCTTGCCTATAAAATGGTCGTTTTTTTTTCAATGCCAAATCGTCAATTTTCATCCAATAAAAAAAAACCTAATACGTCATTATGAAGTAAATATATTCAAGTGTACTCAGTTAAAATTTAAAGTCAATCGAATAATTGCTCTTTGAGTTACAATGTCAGCAAATTTTTAAAACCTCATTTCGAAAAAAACGCGTTTAAAGATTTAACTATCGATTTTTGCAAGATAAAATTATATTTACCATAAAAACTGCTAATTAGCTATACCTGGCCCATATAATGGGCCCTCCTCTTCCTAGAATAATGCCTGCTGAGAGCGTAAAGCTTTTCACATTGGTATAACCCCTTAAATGAATCGGCAAAGAATCGTGCAATTCGGTAGCGTTGCAAATTCAAAGCTCGACTTCGTCTAAAACCGACTGAAAGAAAAGTATTTAAAATTCACTTAAATATTTATATAAGAACGGATTGATGCCTGCGACGTGCCCCGTTGTGCACGAGAACTCGAGGGTATCGATAAATGGATCGATGATTAACGAACTTCTTCGAGAATAAATAGAAACACTGATTAATGCCGCAAGCGTCTGGCGGATCTTCTGAAAACGTGGAGCGCGCGTGGGCGACGACGGAGCTCTGTGTACATCGAAAGGTGCGCGGGAACACGTGCTGGTTGATTGAAAACAAATTACAAGGAAGGTACGGAAGAAGACAAGTCGATAGACTGAATCCACGATCGCAGCCGGTTCGTTGATCGCTCGCACCGACTGGATTCAGGATCCAGCAGAGAGACGTATACTCCGCAGGCGATGTTTCGGTAACGAAGTAACGAGATTAACGTCGTTGATGTCCCGCACGAACCCGGAAGTCGTCAGGGTATACATGTTTCCAATAATAACTGGGAAACAAAGTATTTTTACAAACGTAAATTTATCGTGACGGTATTATTGTCGCTAATTGTATAAATGAAAATGGAAATATGCGAAATTCATTATTTTTTAATTATTATAATCGTACTTTATAAATTTATCGCCGCGATATATTATTAACTTGTTGTGTAAGGAGGGAGATACCTGTAGGCGAGGAAAAAATTGCTGTTTTTCATGATTTTTTTCTGAAAGGAAAGATTTCTCCACCATTTTTGAGACTTACACTCGTGTTCATAGTCATTCCTTAAGAAAGGAATAAGGATTCTTCAAGGTACATCTATGAATACGGGTATTAGTATATGATTTTATAAAACTACTCTTGGCTGTTACATGGCATTTTTTAGCTTTCATCTGTACAGGGTCCTTCCGCCTTAATACATTCCCCACCATATTCCACTTTATTCTAGCGGTTTCTAGCTTGATTATATTGAAATTGCACGGATATATTGAAGGGGTGTTCTCACTTTAGACGCTAAAAAAATGCTACTTTCATGATTTTTTGGTAGGTTTATATTATAGATATTGATATGAAAGTTGTTACTTTCGAGATACATTTAAAAAAATGTATTTATTTAAGTTAATATTTATAGATGAAAATGGTAGTTAAAAAATACCCTAAAAAATTGTAGGTCTGCGCTATTGATGAAATCTCGGAGATGGATGGTCGAAAACTGTCGAAAACTGTCGAAAACTGGTCGAAAAAATCAAACCGTTTTAGATTCAGTATGTTAATGGCTATAGCGCATATCATACGATTTTTGATATACGCAAAAATAACAAAATGACGGATATTTTCCGTAAAAACAAAAGAAAACGCGTTTTTGTTGTTTTGCCAAACAAAAAAAAACGTTTTTTTTTGCAAAAAAAGTAAATATCCAAATTTAAAAAATTCCATGATATGCGCTATAGCTATAGTTGTAAAGAATATCTGGTTAAAATTTCATAAGGATTGGTTCAGTAGTTTCGAAGATTGTATCAACAAGCCGTCGGAAAACGTTGTTTCGAGAAAAACATGTTCAAAGTACATTTATGTTACGTAAATACATTCAAAAAAACGTTAATGTATTTCAAAAGTGTATTTATTAAGTGTAACAACTTTTATATCAATATCTATAATATAAACCTATCAAAAAAATGCATGAAAATAGTCTTTATTAGCGTCTAAAATGAGAAGACCCCTTAAGGGGGAAGATACCGTTAGGCGCGAAAAAATGGCTGATTTTTATTATTTTTTTAAAAGGATTTTAAAATAATAAATTTTTTATAATATTTATTTGCCATTTTTTAAACTTAGGATATGTTTTATTACTACTCTCAGCTGTTACATGGTATTTTTTAAAATTAATCTTTGAAAATGGAGGAGGTATGGCACGGTCTTCTAAACGAGTTGCGGCTGATGTTGTCAAACGGCGTGACACTCAGCGTCGACGGGATTAATCCGAAAAAAAACAAACAAAGATTTTTCTTTCATTAACACTCATACGCGGAATATGAACCAAGAAAAAGTGAGAAATGTTGAAAATCGATGAAATGGTACGCTTTGAAACGAAAGAATTTAATTTTTCGAAAAAAATGGCTATATTTTGCAAGAAAAGAACACTTTTTTTAACATTAAGGTTCATGCTTTAGACAATAAGGTTAGAAAGATTTATACCGAATTTCATTAGAATCGGTCGATTAGTTATTTAGCTATACGGCATGTCAGTTGTGAAAATGCACTTTGGAAGACCGTGCCATCCCTCCGCCATTTTTTATGATTAATTTTTAAAAAATACCATGTAACAGCCAAAAATAGTAATAAAACATACCCTAAGTCTCAGAGAATGGTGAAGTTTTGAAGTCATGAATTTTTCCTTTAAAATAAAAAATCATGAGAATCAGAAAAAAATATTCACATCAACTTTAATATCAATATCTATAATATTTTGATAAACTAATATTTTGATAGTATGATAAACCTATCAAACAAATCATGAAAATAGCCTTTTTTAGCGTCTAAACTGAGAAGACCCCTTAATTTAATTTATTAAAATACCGCTATAGTGGATTTTTCGTCGCTTTGGATTAGAAGAATTGTGGTTTTTGTTTTATTCAGATCGGTGGACTGCTCGTGGGTGAAACTGCAAATTCATCCCTCGACACGCTTCTCTTTGAGAGCTGGTAGCCCTCTTTAAAACAGTTTTTCCGCATAACAAATACGTGCCTCATAGTTTCCAATGCTTCATCATATATATGGCTTTCAACAAAATCGAAGATCGGCACATAAGTGATGTTCCTTCTTAGCTAACAACTTAATTATCGATAGTGAACTTAAATTACAAGCACCGGAACACAAAAAATGGAAAACCCACGAGCTAAGCACAGTTTTTACAGTCTCACGTTTAATTCCATTCATTTCCCATGCGCTACGTACATACGAGCACGTATTTGCATCATACATTTTTAGTAGCTGTGAATGACCCGGCAAAATTGATTACCCATACACGACCTGAGCTCGACGTATCGATTATTAATTAATCATCGCTTGTTCTCAGCATGTCTTCTTGCTCGACGTACACCAGGGACTCGAATACTTGGGAAAGGATCGCCGACATACGTTATGCCATGAAATTAATTTCCTCTTGCACCGTCGACCTGCAATCACAGTGATAGATTCCATGCGGAAAATCCATTTCAGTGTAAATAAGACTTACGATATAAAAAGCGCAATTTCGAGTCAACATAAATTTCGAATATACGTCAACTTCCATATGATCGATTCAGCATTTATAATATTGAGTGATGATAGGTAACATACTTGTCTTTTTTTCCCCGATGATATACACTGCACTTCGTAACAAACTCGTTGGTGATTTATTTTCCGTGGTCAGAGGCTCGTTGCCGTGCTTGGAGTTTGCGTTATCAATCACTGAAGCATTAAGGGCTTACACCACTGTAAACGTCTAAAATTAAGCGATTTTTCGCGATTTTTTTTGGGTCGAAGGACAAGTAAGGGAATAATAATATTGAAGGATGTTACGAGTCATATCATCGAGAAAACAAAAAAAAATTGTATTAAAAAATTATACAAAATGGTGGCTCTGGAGCAATTCTCGCGAGGCATGTTGAATTTCAGACGTTCTGCGGTATTACTGACGTTCTGCGGTATTACTGACGCATATTTGAAAGTGGAAAAATGTTTCAAAAATGTCTATTATTTTACATGAGTATAGCTAAAAACAAACGTAAGGGATTTTGAAAATATTAATTTTTGTGTAATTGGCAAGCATTTAAAGTAAAAACTCAATTTTCGACAGAAAAAAGAACAATCATTTGTTAATAAATAATGTTATAACTAACTCATGGAAAGTACCGTACGTATTTCTGTTCGGAATATTATTTTGAAGATGTGCTCAACATTTGGAGTAAATGGAATGAAAATTGTTCGAGTTATGCTGCGTGCCGTTTTGAAAAATTGTGTTCCGAGAAAAACGGTCGACGTTTTGCACACGGGCCTGCGAGCCTTTTTTTACCGGTATCAAACTTCGTTTCCCTTATTTTCGATGGGTCAACACATGTCTTAAAGGGCCTTCTCACTTTAGACGCTGAAAAAGACTATCTTCATGAATTTTTTTGATAGAATTATATTATAGATATTGATATAAAAGTTGTTACACTCAATAAATACACTTTCAAAATACAATTTGTTTAAATTCTATTTTTTTAAATTCTATTTATTTATGTCACTATTTATAAAGGAAAATGGTAGTTAAAACAATGTCCTAAAAATGTGTAGGTCTGCGCTGTTGATGAAATCTCGGAGATGGATCGTCCGAAACAACAAAATCAAACAGTTTTAGATTCAGTATGTTAATGGTTATAGCGCATATCATACGATTTTTTTATATTTCCAAAAATAACAAAATGGCGGACATTTTTCGAAACAACAAAAAAAACTGTTTTTCCCCGTTTTTGTCAAAAAAAAGTAAATAACAAAATTTAAAAAAATCCCTGACATGCACTATAGCTATAGTTGTAAAGAATATGTGGTTAAAATTTCATAAGGATCAGTAGTTTCGAAGATTTTATTAACAAGCCGTCGAAACACGTTGGTCGAGAGAAACGCGTTTATAGTTTGTTTGGGTTACATAAATACATTGAAAAATTTATTAATTTATTTCGAAAGTGTATTTATTAAGTATAACAACTTTTATGTTAATATCTATAATATAAACCTATAAAAAAAATCATGAAAATAGGCTTTTTGAGCGTCTAAGTGAGAAGACCCTTTAAGCCAATTAGATAAAAATCATTTTTTGACAATTTTACAGTACAATTTTACAGTACAGTACAATTTTACAAATTTACGCCTTAACGATAAAAACTCATCCATCCTAGTTATTTTTTATTGACTTATTTTTCCGCAATTGCATGCTGCAACAATGACAGCATTTTTAATATTGCAGCATGTTATTGTGAGGAAAAGTATCCTAAGCACATTTGGGAGCACGGCCGATTTGTACATAATCATAGGAATGCACTAATTCGACGATTACCATTATTTTTATTGATGAACTTAAGATCAATCGAATAATTATGTACGATCGCGTATGAAACAAGCTCGTTCGGCCGATCGCCGTTGCGCAAAGCAATCAGTGCGGGTTAACCTTTTTTTTCATTAAGGTTCAATAATTTTTCACATATCAACATATGCAATATCGCATGATAATGGCCGCCATTGCCCGACACTCTTGTAATACTCGAACGACCTTCTGCATCACCATGCATGAAGTTCTCGAAGCACTGACCCGTGAAACAGATGTGAGAAGAGAAAATGAATAACGAAAGATACATCAAGATCTTCGTTATTCATTGGATATTGTAAAAATTGATTATCCACGGCAATCGATAATCGATTCAACGTCGACGGAGGTAAATACTTTTACGTGTACTCGTACCGATCAGGATGCTCTCGCTCTTAAGTCTTCGCTCATCTTACTGGCCGTTTGTAGCTTGATTGTATTGAAATTGCACGGATATATTTAAGGGGGGAGATACCTTTTAGCGAGAAAAAAAACGATGGTTTTCATTATTTTTTTTAAAGGAAATATTTCTTCCCCTTTTTGAGACTAAGGGTATGTTTTGTTACTACTTTTGGCTGTTACATGGTATTTTTTATGATTAATCTTTAAAAATGGCTGAGATATGGCACGGTTTTCTAAACGGGTTGCGATAGATATTGTCAGACGGCGTGATACGTAGCGTCGGCAGAATTAATCGGAAAAAAACCAAGGAAATTTTTTTTTTCATTAACACTCATGTGCAGAATATGAACCAAGAAAAAATGAAAAATGTTGAAAATCGACGAAACGGTACGCTTTCAAAGAAAATAATTTAATTTTCCGAAAAAATAGCTACATTTTCAAATAAAATATATTTTTTTCAAAAAATTTTGATTCATGTTTTCAAACTTTTTTGGAAATGGAACCCCTTTTGAAAGACTAAATATTTTACAGAACCCTAAAATAAGCAAAACCTGGTGTTATGTTTATCGTTTTAGGGAAAATCATACAAAATTAGGTGCTTTGAATAACAATGTATTAATTCCGCTGCAAATTGATGAAATTGTTTCCATTTATTGGGAGGTATGAAGTTGTTCTTTTTTTCTTGGCGGAGCCCTAGCAGAGGCCTTGCAGAGCCCCAGGGCTCCGCGGAGCACACCTTGAGTATGGCGGTTTTCGACAATAAGGTTAGAAAGATTTATACCAAAATTCATCATAATCGGTCGATTAGTATTCTGCCTATACGTCACCCAGTTTTAAAAATGCGATTTAGAAGGCCATGCCATAAATCCACCATTTTTAAAAATTAATTAAAAAGAATACCATGTAACAGCCAAAAGTACTAACAAAACATACTCTAAGTCTCAAAATTGGGGAAGAAATATTTCCTTTTAAACAAAGATCATGAAAATCAGCAAATTTTTTCCTCGCCTAAAAGTATCACCCCCCTTAAGTTGCACACGCAATACATTCATAATTTCAACGATTTCACTGACGCATCAATCAACATTTTCGACGCTTCTCGAAGATCGAATATTTCATCGCTATGGGTTGTGTAACTTCTGATTTCGATAATCGAACCCGTCCAATCGAAACACCACGAGACCTGGAATCAATTTGTTTTTTTTTCGTACACGTGGATGTGTTTAATGCGGGTGTGCGCGGATGAAATTATACACATGTGTGTATCACCTACGTATATGGGGTGTCTCGAATAAAGTGTTACGAGCTTATATCTCAGAAAGTACGGATTATGGTAAAAAAGATTTCAGTCAAAAGTTGTTTCGTTTTAAAGGGGAAAAAAGTTGGGAATGCCAATTTGACCTTGCGTATAATCACCAAGGTCATATGTAGGTGTACTTCGAAATTCTTTAGTGGAACCATTCATTTTTATTGTATATTCTTGTAGCTTACCTCGAGAGTTTCTCGGAACACTATGGATAAGTATTTTTTATTAAGAGTTTATTCAGTAATGAGACTCGAAAGTTACTCCTGCTGACATCGCCCAAGGGCGCCCGGTCATGCTTATATCTCGGGGTTAGATCTTGACATGAGCTATGAGAATATACGACAGAGCAGTAGAGTTTGAATGAAAAGTTCAGAATTTGACCTTGAAACGACCTTGGAGATTTTACCCAAGATCGGAATTTCTATCTTTTTGGTTTTTTTTTATTTCAATTATTCAAAACCGTACTTTTTAATATATAAGCTCGTAATACTTTACCTGAGACATCCTGTATACATACGCACGTATGGGCTATTTTCTCATACCTTTCCATGAACCTGATGAAATCACGTGCTTAGTGGTGATTGAACGGGAGCTGGCAATAAATCCGTTACATATGAAAATCGTCTTGAGTTTCGACATACAATGCGGAAATTTAAAATCGATTTATGTACACCCTGCTTCCCAGGGGATATCTGGGCAGTATAATCTCGTGCAACGTCGAATGCAATTACAGCCTCGTCATAATTGCAGAATTTGCCTACTTTGTAGCTTGAGTCTCGAAAATCGGATGTTGAAATAATGATCATTAAAGTGGTACGTGCAAGACAGTCGCATTCAACAGCAAACATACGTTCGCGGTTTCAAATGAGCAATAATATTGAAAAAGTAATGAATCTACCTACTTCCAAACTACATACGTGGAATATCTTAGTATTTGAAAGCTGAAAGATGTCATAGTAAATTAATTGATAAGTTTTGGAGCGGTCTCTTTGGCTGTAGTGGCTAACTTTTGGCAGGGCTTGCCAGGAGTATATGCCAACACTTAAGGGGGAGATACCGTTAGGCGAGGAATAACTTGCTGATTTTCATGATTTTTTTCAAAAGAAAAGATATCTTCACCATTTTTGAGACTTAGGTATGTTTTATCACTACTTTTGGCTGTAACATGGTATTTTTTTTATCAATAATTGAAAACTGCGGAGGTATGGCACGATCTTCTAAACGGGTTGTGGCGGATGCTGTCAGATGGCGTGACACTTAGCGTCGGCGGAATTAATCCGAAAAAAATGAACGACGATTTTTCTTTCAGTAATACTCATATGCAGAATATGAACCAAGAAAAAGTAAGAAATGTTGAAAATCGATGAAATGGTACACTTTGAAACAAAAAGATTGAATATTTCGAAAAAAATGACTACGTTTCGCCATAAAAAAACTACTTTTTTTATTTTCAAAAACATTTTTCGTCATGTTGTAGACAATAAGGTTAGAAAGATTCATACCAAATTTCATCAGAATCGATCGATTAGTTTTTAGCTGTACGTTTCGACAGTATTGAAAATGCAGTTTGGAAGACCGTGCCACACCGGCGCCAATATTGAAGATTAATAAAAAAATACCATGTAACAGAAAAACGTTGTAATAAAACATACTCTAAGTCTCAAAAATAGTGAAGGAAACTTTTCTTTTAAAAAGAAATCATGAAATTCAGAATGAAATCAACAAATTTTTCCGTGGCTAAAGGTACTTCCCCCTTAAAAAGTTAGTGTGTACGTCTGCTCGCATAATGACATCAAAATATACGGGTCGTACATGTAGCAACGTCGCTGGCGAGCACTATCAATGCTAACCATACTTATTACCATTATTGACAGTGCAGTTTTTGCTACTCATGCAGTGTACAAATGAAATATTTGATGAAATGGACAATCGGCTGGTCTATGGAGGACGATTTGCAAAGACTAAAGTTTTTAAATCGCAGTCCATGGAACGCACATCTTTCGTAGCGTTGCCAAGTCTTCTCCATCGACTCATTTGGCGCTTAACGTTTTATCACGTGCTTCATACTTTGCGCACTCTAAACTGAAAAGTGTATGGTAAAAAGTGAACATTTTTTGTCATAATAGCATTAATCTATGGTTCCATCATTTTTTTATAGCTTCTGTCTCGCAATTTTTTTTATCAACAGAAATATGTTGTTCTCCGTGGCTTGCCGATACAGTGCGTGTTACAAATGCCAATTTCAAGAGCGAATATCTCGATAGCGGGATGATCAATGTATTTCATATTTCACAAACGTATGCAGGATACCTTGGACAATAGTAGTATTAAATTACAAAACTTCCTGTCTCGCACCATTTTTTGCGTGTACTGCCTTAAGGCGGGAGCCTAAATTAGAAAGTCCAAAAAAGCGTTTTTTCGGGAATTTTGTTAGAAGGGAAAAAAACAAGTTAGCCCACTAGACATTGAGATATCTTTTCATGTAATTTGAAATGTATTTGAAAAAAAATATTTCAACATGAAACAATAAATGACTGCAGATTTATCAGCCTGTTCCATAAGCGGCTTGCCATTGCAGTCCCCAATCGGCGGGAAAGATGCAGCGCGTACTTCTCGACTGAACCAAATAAACCAATAAAATGTTCAATTGTCATATGTGTTCTGGGCGAATTAAGAAAAAGCTGAACAAATCGTGAAATTATAACTTTTCTCAGGTTTGAAAAAAAAATGTGTATAAAAAAACGCTCTATAAAAATTATTTAAAAACATTTTTCAACGACTTTTTTAATTCACTTGGAAGAGATTTTCATACGGAAGAAAATAAACGTTGGTTTGATTCAATAGGTCGTTTAGTTTTTTTGCTATCACGCCCCCCAATTTTGAAAAATCGTGAAAATGAAAACTAGAGAAAACGCGCTTCAAAGTTTTCGATAGGAGAAAATATCAATATCAAATATCAATCGCTTCTTTGCTTTTGGCCTTCTATCTCCGAAAATATTTACAATTGGCCTCTGTAACTTTGTAAATATATTCTTAGATCGTTTATCTATCGATTTAAGCAATTTAAAAAAAACGATTTTTCGGACCTTCTAATTCAGGCTCCGGCCTTAATCCTCTTATGAGAAATTACACCGTACTCTACGGTGATCATATTTCTTTTCAAAGGTGTCGAAGAATTTAATTGATAATTTTAATTGCGTGCACCGTAATTACAGTAAGATTTCCAAGCTCGAGTTTGATTCATTTACGAAGACATACATCGTTTTTTTCCAATCCTTTTCATACGTGATTCACAAAAATTAATTACGAAATAAAAGTTAATTGAATTAATAAAAACTAAAAGTTTCCGTATCTTTTCAATTATGCCGTATGTCCAAAAAAAAAAACGAATGTATCTCTATCTTCGAAGAAACTTCGCAACACCTTTAAAAACACGTAGTTCACTTTCTTCCTGGCTATTGAGCGATATTCTCGAAAACCTTTAGATATAGCCGGACGGATTCGAGAAACCGTAATAACGTTGAATCGAGATTTTGATTGGAAAAGTATAGCCAACTTGTAATGGGAACGTAATGGGAAAGCTGATATGACCCACTTGAGTCTTTCTCGTGTTGCATCTCGTACCAACGCCTGCTGCTAAAGTGCAATAGGTTGTCTGCTATATTCGAATAGTTCGTCACGCATCGCGCATCTATCGAACGCGAAAGAGCTTGTCTGGATCATTCGTTATCGGTCGGCTAGTCTTTGAGTCCGACGAGCGAAAACTAATCCCCCACCCTTCTTGCATCGTACACACACACACACACACACACACACACACACACACACACACACACACACACACACACACACACACACACACACACACACACACACACACACACACACACACACACACACACACACACACACACACACACACACACACACACACACACACACACACACACACACACACACACACACACACACACACACACATATAGATATACAGGGTAGGAGGCAATTAAAATACCTCCCGTGGACCAACAGACACGGGGAACAAACCTCGACAACAAATGATAATGGGAAGTTCAATTAAGGATGTACGGATTAGGGTGCAGGGGCACGGAACCCCAGTACCGGCGCCTCCAGGGAGTGAGCAAGCGGGCTCCCGGGCGTCGTCACCATACGACCGCAGTACCACGGAGGTGGGCCACTTGGCCTCCATGGCGCACAATGTTCCAAGTGAAGGAAAGGAAGAGGAAGGGAGAAACCAACAGATCTTGAAGTTGGTGGAGAGGCACGGAAAGACGCTGGAGAGCCTAGCCTCTTTTATTCAGCAGAAGAAAAACCTCCACAAAGAGATCCATCGGTGGGTTCCTATGCTTACCAGTACTTGGAAAGGTATAGAGGACCTGGTAACGTGGAGTGCAAAGCCACAGGCGGAAACGTCGACTGGAGTTACGCAAACCACGCCAACCATAAGCCAAGCGAAATCGACTCTACCTAACAAGGAGAGGAACGATGAAGGCATGGACGTGGACGGTACCTCGATGCAAGTAAGCAAGGCGAAGAGGAGAAAGCGGGTTACACCAACGTCGACCGAGGGAAAGGTGCCGAAGAAGAAGAAGCAGCTGGAGGAGCTGGCTGGTCAACCCGAGGATAAGGGAGGTGTGCGATCAGAGCAGGAGTGGCAGACTGCCGGAAAGAAGAAAAGATCGCACAAGATATCCCAGACGCAGCCTCAGAAGAAGCCGCAGAAACCTCGCGAACGGCCGACTCTGCCCAACGCTCTCGTCATCCACAAAAAGGGTGACTTGAGCTATGCGGAGATCTTGAGTCGTATAAAGAAGGATCCGGCGCTCAAGGATGCAGGTGAATGCGTCCAAAAGGTACGCAGAACGAACGCGGGAGATCTGCTGTTCGTTCTGAATAAGGAGAGCTCAGCCAAAGCACCGGAATTGCGAAACCAATTCGAAGGTGTTCTTGGCGAATCAGCAACGGTGCAGAGTAAAGTCCAGGAAGTGGATCTGGAGATCAAGGACCTGGAAGAGGATGCGACGAAGGAGGAGATATTGGCGGCCCTGCAGAGAGTCTTGGGACCGGACTATCCAGCCACGGAACACTCTCTTAAGTCTCTGCGTAAAGCATATGGCAGGACTCAGACCGCGGTATTACGAATCATGGTGCCCGCTGCCCGGAAACTTCTGGATACAGGAATCATCCGAGTCGGCTGGTGTAATTGCAGAATCCGAGAGGTGGTGAGGCCACTCAAGTGTTTCAAGTGCTGGAAATTTGGACACTTATCACGGAACTGCAAGAGCAGCGTCGACCGGGCTAAAGACTGCATCAAGTGCGGTATCACTGGCCACAAAGTTGCCGAATGCACAGCAAGCGCAAAGTGTGTCATATGTGCAGAAGCGGGAGATGGGGCACCCACAGCCCACATCGCAGGTAGCAGCCGATGTCCAGCGTATACGCGGGCTCTCCAGGCTCTCCAGGCACTCCAAAAACGCTGCAAATGAGAGTACTCCAGCTCAACCTCAACCATTGTGAAGCCGCACAGGACCTGCTCATGCAGACTGTGCGCGAGCTGAAGCCTGACTTGGCGATACTCTCGGAACCATATAGACATCTAGACACGCAACCCTGGGAATCTGACGCAAGTGGGAAGGCCGCAATTTGGTCTTGCGGAAAGCTTCCATTTCAGGATCTTGCGAGTCGGATGGAAACTGGTTTTGTGAGAATAAAAGCCAAAGGAGTTCATTTCTACAGTTGTTACGCACCGCCTAGCCTGACGACTGATGAGTTTGAGAATTTTCTCGACAACTTAGTCGCAGACGCTAAACAACGATTCCCGGTAGCCATAGCCGGAGATTACAACGCGTGGGCTGTGGAATGGGGTAGTAAAGTGACGAACAGGAAGGGTCAAGTCCTGCTTGAGGCTATGTCCTTATTGGATGTAGTACTACTTAATGCAGGTACAAAGCCCACTTTTGTTAAAGGTGAAGCCTCGTCTATAGTGGACCTCACTTTTGTGAGTAGTAGCCTGGCCAGAGGCAACCAGTGCCACTGGGTAGTCAGTGATATCTACACTCACAGTGATCATCAAGCGATTCTCTGGGAGATTCGCGGAGACTTCAGCAGAATAGCGAAGGCACCGAAGACAAACGGGAAGGGCTGGAAAGCGAAAATGTTTGACGCGGACTTGTTTCGTGAAACTTTTGACACCAGCCCCCTCGCAGCAGAAAGTGCAACCGAGAAGGTCGAGGTGGTCATGCAGAGGGTCACCGAAGCATGCGATGCCACAATGCCACGGAAACGTGTTGTCGACTTCCGACCAGCGGTACACTGGTGGAGCGAACGAATTGCCGGCCTCCGAAGGGAGTGTCATCGAACTCGCCGCCGAGCGCAACGAGCTCGAGGCAAACGCTCGTTCCCCGATTGGGAAGAACAGCACAGGAAGGCGCGCTTGAAGCTTAAAAAAGCTATCAAGCAGAGTAAAGCTGAAAGCTGGGGCGAACTGCTCAGCGAGGTGGAAGATGCTCCCTGGGGCAGGCCATACAAAGTAGTAATGACTCGGCTGAAAAGCCAGCCGATGCCATCGCCTGTAGACGCAGCCCTGCTGGAAAAGATTGTTACACATCTGTTCCCTGAGCAACCCGAGGAGGACTACCAGCTCGCGGAGGACGTCGATGAGGACATCCCAGCCATTACTGAAGAAGAGCTTCTTACGGCGATTGCCAGGGTGGGCAACAATAAAGCCCCCGGTATGGATGGGATACCCAACATCGCACTCAAGGCAGCGATCAAGTTGGCACCGGCAATATTCCTGGGCATGTACAATGGGTGTCTCAAGGAAGGAATCTTCCCGGACAAGTGGAAGTGGCAGAAGCTAGTGCTCCTCCCGAAAGGGAAGAAGCCGCCGGACGAACCTTCATCCTATCGTCCACTCTGTATGCTGGATACCGCCGGAAAGATCTTCGAGCGCATCATCCATAACAGGATTGAGAAGTTCGTGGACCCTCTACTGGCGGAGGGCCAGTTTGGCTTCAGAAAGGAGCGCTCTACGCTGGATGCCATTAACACAGTGGTGAAGCAGGCGCAGGAGTCGACTGCGGGTAAACGATGGACAAGAGGGTCCAAGAAGTACTGCGCAGTTGTCGCTCTCGACGTCAAAAACGCTTTCAACTCGGCGATATGGAAGTGTATCATGGATGCCCTAAAAACATTAGGTGTAGCATGGTACCTCCGGAGAATAGTGGCGAGTTACCTATGTAATAGGTGGCTCATGTACGACACAGAGGATGGACCGAAGACGTATAGGGTGACTGGAGGAGTTCCTCAAGGCTCTGTACTTGGACCGCTTCTGTGGATCATCATGTACAATGATCTGCTGCTATTGCAATTGCCGAAAGGAGTGTCCGTCGTAGCGTTTGCAGATGACGCGGCGCTGATTGTCATCGCCAAATTCCTGGAGCAAATCACCGCACTCTTCGGCGAAGCTTTCGCCAAGATAAAGGAATGGATGTCTTCTGTTGGACTGCAGCTTGCAGCCCACAAAACAGAAGTACTCCTCGTATCCAGCAGGAAGGTGATGGAAACGGTAACGCTCAGGGTTGGAAACACCGAAATCACATCCCAACCGTTCATTCGGTACCTGGGTGTGATTCTCGACGCGAGGCTGAACTTCAAAGAGCAAACCGAGCAGATCAGCAGAAAGGCCGCTCGGGTGGCTACCACACTGGCGCGACTCATGCCTAATGTTGGTGGCCCCAGACAGAAGAGGAGGAAACTGCTGTCATCAGTGACGACCTCAGTGCTCACCTATGGCATACCCATATGGGCTGACGCACTGAAAATCCAGGAGTACCGCAGGAAGGCTGCAGCAACGTATCGCGTCAGCGCCTTGAGGGTAGCCTGTGCATTTCGCACTGTCTCCGAGGACGCTATCAACGTTATCGCGGGAATGCTGCCCATTGAGGTGCTCGCTGAGGAGCGTAGAGCGATGTACCAGCAGAAGGGAGCTAGAAATCCCAGTTGTGCAAGGACAGAAGCGAGAGCAACCAGTTTGAACCAGTGGCAGACGATGTGGGATGCCTCTACCAAGGGAAGGTGGACACATCGACTAATTCCGAAGGTGGAGATATGGGTGACCCGTCTACATGGGGAGCTCAACTATTATCTCACTCAAGTGATCTCAGGACACGGCTGCTTCCGGGCTTATCTCTATAAGTTTAATTATGAAGATTCCCCGGACTGCCCAGCATGTGTAGCAGTCGAGGAGAACGCTGAACATGCATTGTTCCAATGCCCACGGTTTAGTGCCTCTCGCGCGATAGTCGAGGATCAGCTGGAGACACGCATCACCCCGGATAACCTGGTTGAGTTGATGCTGAAGTCAGCAGACGCATGGACAGCTGTATCGGCTTATGCTGTCGCAGTAATGAAGGAGTTGCGACGTGCAGAACGCGCGAGGAAGAAGACGACGCCGGAAGACCAGGCAGTCATAGATGAAATCAGCGACACGAACCCCTAAACCACTCATACCATCTCGAGTGGAACGGGGGATGTAAGGTCGTCTGACCACTGTAGGAAGAGCTACGGCTAAGGCCTCTCCCGCGATGTAATACCTAGCGGTCGTCCCGCGGGAGAATTTGTAAGGCCACAGAGGAACGGGGGTTTTTAGTCGGTGCAAGCCCGACACACGGCAATTATTTGCTACGGTGCGCAGGCATTTTCCCGCTAAACCTCTTTAAAAAAAAAAAAAAAAAAAAAAAAAAAAAAACACACACACACACACACACACACACACACACACACACACACACACACACACACACACACACACACACACACACACACACACACACACACACACACACACACACACACACACACACACACACACACACACACACACACACACACACACACACACACACACACACACACACACACACACACACACACACACACACACACACACACACACACACACACACACACACACACACACACACACACACACACACACACACACACACACACACACACACACACACACACACACACACACACACACACACACACACACACACACACACACACACACACACACACACACACACACACACACACACACACACACACACACACACACACACATATATACATACATATATAGGCTGCCCGGTTATGAATGGATCATCCTGAAGCTGTCGATAGGTCAGATAATGTCCTACTATATGCTGGAATTTCGGTTGAGAAAAACTTCCCACGGTTTTCGATATTTTGGGTTATTTTGGGTTTGTTTGAAAAAAATCATTCACTTTTCGTTTATCCCATGTTATTTCTACAAATTATATGAATCGACAATAACTGAGGAACTTTTTTAAGTAATTGGCACGATATGCGTAGTACATTTTTTTTACACCGCGGGCTATCAAAGTCCGATGTTCAAATTGGTTTCTATGAAAATTCTGCATAAGATCTTTTTTCATAAAGTTTCCTCAACATTCACGGTAAAAAAGACTCTTCTAGATGAAACAGATAACTAAGAGTATTTTTTTTAACGGGGTTAAACAAGTAATCATTTGTAGAAATGGCATGCGAAAAACCAAAAGCAGATGATTTTTATCTCGAAAACCGTGGGACTTTTACTAAACTGAAATTCCAGCATATAGTAGGACATGATATGAGCTATAGACAGTTGCAGGATTATCCATTCACAACAGGACACCCTGTATATATATGTATATGAAGATATATATGCATGGCTTGATCTCAAATATATGTCTATACATATGGGATATGCATAGCTACGGGAAAACCGGCAATTGCATTCCAACACTATCTAGAATATATAGTTGCAAAGGTAAAAGCGGCACCGGTTCGTAACCCCGCGTCCTGAGCGAAGGCGAACAACCACTTACACGTTTACTCTATATAACCTTCCATTTTTCTTGATATGTTTATTCGCGTCGACATCCAACACTCTGTTTCAATTTTTCTTCTCCCATGCCCATCGTTCCAATCTTACGATGCATCTGCCAACATGATGATAAACCCAATAGGGTAAAGTGTATATCAAGACAGGAACATTTTTATTTTGTCAATTTCAGCCTATGAAACTACATAGGCCGAAGTTCAATTCCGAATTAGAGTTGACCATTCAAACAAATCGTGGCTCTCCAGATAAAAAAGAGACATGTATGCCAAATAAATTTCCGAATGTATAAAGAATTTTTTCTGCTGATGACCATTCGTACAAATATTAAAATTCAGGATATTCCGCCGTAATTCTGTTCGCTAGTCTGAAAGCAGTAGTTCAGCAGTACTTTAGGTTGACGTCGCGACGCTGAATTTGAAAGCTCCGTGGAAGCACTAATATTCACTGACAAAAACGATTATTTGATTTGAGTAGGATCTATTTAAGTCCAACAGATTCATTAGTAATTTAACTGCCATTTTATGTGTTTCAATTCCTTTACATTCCTTGATGTCCACAATTCAATTAATGCGTATTTGATCAAAATACATTGTTGATTTGAAAAATATCTTTATTCGCATGCAGTAAATGTGTCTTAAACTCAAATATATTGTCATTTCGAATGAATAAAAATTGTGTTTGAATTACTATATACTTACTGCTTAGATTACTATAGTACAGAGTCCACATGACTAAACTTTTTTTTAGTTGAAATACCAATTACTAAACGATTAGAGGAATACACTTTTTTAACACTCAACCATGTTAAATAGATCTCAATTTAAATAAATATATATTTGAAATGAATACCGGAGTAAATTTTAAAAAAAAACATCGTTTTTGTGAAAACTTTAGTTCTTTAAAAAAAAAAGATTAACTAAACGCCGTTAATTTCAATAAATCTTTATTATCAGTGTTCGAGAGGCGATAGATCCAAAGATCTATGTACTTGTAATGTTGATGATTACCCGGAATTTGTTTGCGCTCGTTTAGCTTAATGGAAAATAAATGTGTTAGCACAGAGCTCTATCATGACGTGAGAACGCTAAGATATCCTCCATAATTATAACTACAGAGTGCACATTGGCATGCTTAGCTTGCCATGGAGCTCCATGACAACGTATTTATTTTCCGAACGCTCCTGATGACGATGTAAGTGAAAAGAGTAAAATTGAAACGATAAACATATCCATAAATCGTCTTTAAATTTTAAATAGCGGGCACTTTTTTATCTTCAATTTTCCTGCATTGAATACTTGTTGAAAAGCGAAGCTAGAAATGTGACAAAGCAATGTGGTTAGAAAATAGGAGAGGCCACGGCAAAGTATTATCAGACTGCAGGCGCGGAGTTAAGAGCCGAATTAATAGCTAGCCTGTCATAGCGGCTAAGGATAAAAGTACTTTACTCCGTTAAGATACGATTGGGGATAGATTACTGCTACTTTTAACCCGTGTAATGCACGCGCATACATACATACATATTTATGTATAGCCTTGACCAAAAGTACAAGAAACTCGAATTTGTCAGTAGTTAAAAAATGATAACCCGAGTAATTGCGGGGAAGATACACAAAGTATTAATAAGTTTAAAGTATATTTTTTGAGGACTCATACTATCAGTTGTTTTTTCGTATTAGAATACTTTACGATAATGGAATTGTGATGAGGATGCCTGATACTATTGGCCAAGGCTGTATAAGTACATAAATGCATACCTCATATACACACCCGCACACATTCACCCATATTTATACACTTGTGTACAAAATTAACAGATCACTTCAACGTTCATAGTCTTGAGGTGATTTTCAAGCGGCGGTATCTCCGTGAGAAGTGATCGTAAAATAGTTACATAATAGGGTTTTTAAGCTTGAAGCTTCTAGCCGTCCAATCATTAGTTGAATGTTTCATCGCATCAAGTATACATCGTATACTACAACTTCAATACGGCACACCTTGAGTAATTCTAATGTAGACGATAAACTGTCAAGATTCGTCAACTTTGAACTGGCAAATCTCCGGATACCTTCGGGCTCGGAAGTTTTGTATGGGTAGGGTTTGTCTTAAATCTGACTACAAAGATGCGATATCAAAAATATGCAGGTGCCTCCACCGGTAAGGTTGGCAACCTGATCATCGTTTGTTCATTCCATTTAGAATGGGACAGTCTATATATACAAACGCTTGCACACGTATGAGGTGCAACTATAAAATAGCTGGGCTGATGCTCTAAAAACGTCCATTTACAAAATTACTCAATAGGCATGTTATCCCCTCCCATGTAGTCTGCTCGATCCTTACACCGCTTCTCACGACCTTCTACTATTGGACAAAATGTTACGGGTCCTTTTCCAAAAGCAGTGTTGCCAGCCCGAAATGTCGCCACGCCACTAGCTGTCAGTCGATGTCCCACCAAAAACCACTAAGCTTATCCGGAATATTTTCCATCAAAAAGTTACCAGTAGTCGGCAGAAGTCACCAAAAGTCACCGATATCAACCAAATATGACTTGTAGTATTTTTCTTCCAAAAACACCGATCTCTAGGATACCGACATTGCTTTGTACTCTGTACTGAGGTTTGCACTCTGTACTAAGATGTATGTGATTTCATTTCTTAATACTCTATAGTCTAATGAACATTTTCAAATAATTCGAACTCCCGATCTCCGAGCCTGTCAACGAGGATGTTGTTCAGAGTTTTGATTGGGACTCCACGCTTGGGATTGCGAATTTTAGTGACGAAATGATGCACAGAAGAACTGGCTATTTCGGCAAGAATCTTGCATCTAAATTTTCTCTTAGACACCACAGCTGAGGAGGTATTGTCTCTTTTTACCGAAATATTGCACACTTACAATTGGACACTTACTGAACTGCCATCAGTGCGAGAGAGATAGCTGTTTTAGTGATACCAAGTTTTATCATAACCCATAGATATTCCTAAAAACAAGAAAAGATATGAAGGTACCATTCTATTAAAAGGCGAACAGAGTATCTCTTTATTTATTTCGAATATCAATGATCTAGGAAAAAACATAGACCTAAGATTTTTACCAAGCGTCTGTTTGTTCGAAGTTCGATTTGTTTCTTCAAATTACGTGATAGTGTTGAGGTTACGAAATTTCCAGTTAACAAAGCCCAAATTACCGCAAAACCACCAAATTTCCTGCTGATCGCTAAACAGCTCAATGTCCCCACGAACAACCTTTGAAAACCACCAAGTTGGCAACACTGTCCAAGATGTTGTTCAAGAGTTTCGCCGTTTTTTTCCTCACGGCATCAACAGACTCAAATGTGGTTCCCTTCGCTGTAGACTTGATCTTCGAGAACAGAGACACGTTACACGAGACTAGGGTTACACGAGACAAGTTACACGAGATTAGTAGATCGAGGGTTTCAATATGGAAATCTCATGTTTCGCCGAAAACTTTTCGAAAACTTCTGTACGAACAGCACTTTGCATGTTGGCCCGATGTCCTGATAAAAAATCAACGCGCCATTCTTCCACATGTTAGATCTTTCTTGCTTGTTCACGGCGCACTTCCAAAACCTCCTTGTAGTACTCCTCGTTAGCAGCATGACCTCCCAATCAGAGAATAATCCCCCGAACGAAAAAAGGATAATCATTGCTTGAAAATTGGACTTGCTCATCCGTGCTTTCCTTTGTCTGGGTACACTGAAACTCTTCTAGGCATGGACTGGCGCTTCGTTGCAGGGTCGCCTCGAAAAAGCGATGTTTCATCGCAAGGTATGACATATTGTACAAAAATAGTACGTGTATGCGTGTGTGGGTGCGTCTGTTTCTCCCGGCTCGTCTACTTACGACGTATGCAAATGAGGGTCCATACAGCGGGCGCCTCCGTAAAGCCGTATATAATGTATGTCGTGATAATGCATACTCTCTCCTGCATACCGATTCGTGGGCATTTTATTTATTTTCCACATATCGCATGGCACTCTCAGTGGCCGATCATACGATGCACGATTAATCGTCGACTCGTTGAAGATTGAGTGTACACTTAACCCGTATTATCCTCGCTAAATATCTTCTTCTTCCCTTCACCCTCTTTAGCTTCCATATGCCTCTTCATAGAGAAAATTCGATCTCTTCAATCGTGTTCTTCGTCGAATAAGACATTTCGACAACATTTCCGAAAATGAACCTTGTGACGAAAACTAGCACCGAATCAGGATCAAAGCAGCATCGCAAGCTGAAGAAAAGGGACATGCGGGATAAATGGACACTTGCACACGGCGTCTTCCCAATTGTGCATGCCTATAAGAGTTCCGCATGTGGAATCGCGAATCTAGGCCAGTACACGATGAAAATTGTATCGAATTTATAACAATGCCTACTTCATTGGACTCTCAATGCAGTCCTCAACGTGGGGCTTCGCAGCATCTGTCTGACAATGAAACGAGGGCGCGAAGTGCCCTAGCCACGATAACCTGCTGGCATAATATGTAATAGCCCATAATATAGTGGGCACAGACAAGTTCTCGTGTTATACATTATGATTAATGGCCCTTGCAACACGTTCCAAACTAATTGCGACGATAGGATTCGTGTAAGACAGCATGGTGTACTTCACAGGCGAACAGTGCCACAATGTACGTAGGCTTGTACATACGCTTGTCGGGGGCCCGCAAAAAGACAACGCCGTTTATAGCTTGTGCCCGGAAAATCGGGCACACATGAAACTATTATAATGGCGTTTTGCTTCTCTAAGCAGTATCACTGCTGGTATTATCGCAGATGCAAGCGATTAAACGTAGGGGTTCACGGACCAAAGTTACTGCTTTCTTCCATCTGGTTTTATGTGGGCCCCCTTTTTCCTTAAGTGTGAACGTCGAGCATGTTAGCGTGAGCTTAATTGTGAGGGCGAGCCCCTCACATTTGGCATCGTGTCGGTGGCAAAACACTGTCACTTCGTGTACACACATATATATATGCTACACACAAGTATTGTGTATCATGATTACGAAACGCTGATTATTTATGAGATCCTAGTAGCTATTAACTTCGCAGTTTAACCATGCCATTAATCTCGACACATGGAGGCTCGAACGAGACGCCAGAGGGGACTCGGACCAGCTCAAGAACCAATTTTTTACATCACGAGTATTCTTAATGTCCATTTCGCTTCTAAGCTAATATTTTGTCATCGCGTGATTTACCGATCACGCTCCAAGCCTCGGAATATCTTCAGGAAAAGGATTTTTTTTCGCTACTATGAATGGCGTAAATAAAAAATTGTTTAGCGTTGTGAATGAAAATGGGTTATGCATTCGCATTTGAAAAAAGAACGGGTCTTCTTGGAAAATTCGAACAAAATGAGTAAACGAGTATATACATTTTAGTATCGTGATATTGGGTAGAATTTTGATATGATCGTAGTTTGAATAAGTCATTGGCGGAAATATGGCTTTTGTTCATGAAGTATCTATCCCGATAAGGACAGTTCATGACGATGAAAAATTCGTCTTTTTTTATATAATGTGCATCCTTAACGTGTTGAGAACACGTGAGTTTGTTTGGGTTGTCAAGAACGAACATTAAATACGATTTTCTATAACGTTAAATTTTAAATGCGTTTTTTTGGAAACGGGATTTTTCGGCGCGCGGGGTGCTCTACAGCTTCAACGAATGAACCAATGCACGTGAATCTCGGCGCATTTGCAAGGAAATTCAATTTGCGGAGCCATCAGAAAGTGATTTTTGTCAAAAATTGATTTAGAAAAAAAAATTCGTCCGTTGAAGCAAAACAAAAACCGGGCAAAAAATTGTTTTTTTTTTCAAACGGCTGCCATTTTGTTATCCAGGGGTTTTTGCAGAAAACAAATAAAGTTAAGGTCCCCCAAATTTAGTGTAGTTTAATCATTTTAACCCGTTTTTTGTTCAAATGAGCTGGCAAGGCTGTGGAGCCCTTTATTCGGCGGAAGCTGGTGCCGCCATTATGAATTTTTTATTATAAATGAAATTGTAATTTACTCTCCATTGACGAAAGAATAAAATACGTTTAAAGCTATTCCCAAAAGTATTTATTGTACATAACAAAAAAATTCCCAAAGTTCATGTATTTTTCATGCCGCTCGACGATAACCACCCAATAAGTAAAATGACGTGAGAGGGATCTCCTTTGCAGACTGTTCCTCTTTGTTCCGATTTTCGGGTCCGACTGCATTGATAGGTTATCCAAATAACTTGCATATAAGCTTTTGCGAATGACTAAAAATAGACGGTGGTACAACAAAGTCAAGTGAATAATTAATAATCGAGTATGTCGTTGCCCTGGTTATTTTTTGTCCAAAACGAATTCGGGACCAAAGTGCCTTCAGAGAAAGTGCCCTTTGACCCTCATCGTAACGGAAACTTTCAGCCATTAGTTAACGTGTACAGTATACATTTAATTGCCGAGTATCTTCAACTCCACGACGGCCTTTTTCCTCATTGCATTTGTTCTTCCTTACAAATTGAGGACGTCATTCAATGGCCACTCGATCAAGGGAAACGTTCGTTTGTGGTTTCACAAAGTCACCATTGCTTTTGTGGTTAAACGGCGATTTGTTTGCGGTTATACAACTGTAAAGTAATCACGATGCAACCGCCATTCTACGACAAAAAGTAACCATACCAAAGCCGTGCTACAGAAGGATTTAGTTTGCACATACTGTGCATTCGAATAAACCGTGACGGGCTGTTCTCATCACACTGATGACGGACATAGCACCAGAGTACGATGTGTCCATCGAGGGGAACATAAAAAAAGGCAATGCAAAAATTAGCAAAATATAAAGAAAAGAAAGTGATTCGATCTGTGATCGATGTTTGAGTGATTAAAATTACTACTGCCTCAATTCCCGAATGACAAATATTATAATGCAATCTTATTACGTGCACTCCCAACTAGACGGAATTCCCAACAATAGAGAGAGCTACGTGGGTGACACGGAGATCACATGTTGCTGACTGAAATTTGCTGTAGTTCTGTAGGTAGACCCTCCGCCTACATTCCAGCACACCTGGTTGAACAAAAAATGTCAACGGCTGATCTGTGCAAGCAACATTTCGATTTTGCACAACTCTCCAAAGATTGTGACATTCCCCAGGTTTTCAGCCACTTACACAGGGTAATTCCTGGGGAGTTGGCCATAAGGGAGAGATGGCCAATAGAAATGTTTCATAGAATCGCGCACTAGATTTCACCTGTTACTGCTTAATTCGCTTCGCGTCGTACGCAGGTGTAGTGTACGAGGAAAAGTTTGGCAAAAAAATGTTAACGCGGTCCTCTAGTTTCTCGGCTGTTTTTTTACGGCTTTTTAAATAATTTTTTACGGGCAAAGCATCGAAATAATCAATCTCATTGTTTTTGCATAATCTTTATTAACATTTAAATAAGCTTTACAAATTTTTTGAAGTCAAAATATATAATAGAATAAAGGTTATAGTGGCCGATAGGAAGACATCAAGTAAAAGAGGTGCTTGGCGGTGACCAAGATTGCGGCTGTTCTGCTTATCTGAAATCAAAAAACTAAACGGCATTTTAATCTTCATATTTAAGACTAGCGGTTGAACTAGAGTGAATTCTAAATTACAAAAATTGACTTTTTTATACACTTTTGAAAATTACATTCTATTCTTTACTCATTTTTTCTCAAGTTTTTCGCTCGTACAAAAAAAACTATGGAAACAATCATGATAATCTTAGTTCAATCGATGGCTTATAACATATTAAACATGCTGTATAAATTTGAACAAGATCGGTGCACTAGCTTCTGAAATATCGTGGTCACCGTTTCGAAAAATGGTGTTTCGGGAAAAACGCGTTTGAAAGTTCGAGCATGTGATTTATACTAAAAATTTCAACTCACCGTCAATTTGCTATGCCTGGACCATACGATAGGCCTTCCTCTTCTTCTTGGAAGTCACGCAGAGCTGCTCCGTCTTCCCTTTTCGCGATTCGGGCCTGTTTTACAACATCACTCGTGCGCCTTTCTGAACGGTCGATCCGAGAGCTATCACGCTGTTGAACATATCCTTTAGCTTGTGGGCTGATTTTCACTCCCATGGTTTCAAAGGTCTTTAGGATAGATTTGAATCCTTCGTTGAAGATTATGACAGAGAGAAACGTGGCGATTTCAACCACTTTTGGCTCAGAATGGAGGTGCTTCGGAGCAAAAGTCCAGATTAACGAATTGAGCGACTCGTTATTATTTTGAGTTTCCGCTCCCAGGCATCTGCTTAACAATTCTTCTTTGGATAAATCCTCATGAATTGGCTTTATAACTTTTTGAACTGCTTCAGATAGAGGCGGTTTATTGTGTTTGAATTGCTCGGCTTTCGGAGCAGCCCGGCGCGCGCTCCGTATACCTGCTCCGTTCCAGGGCCGTAACTTGTGAACTACTTCGAATATCGAAAAATCCTTTGGCACACATTTTCTACACATGTTGTAGATGTGATTTATGAAAAAAAATCGATTTTTTCGACCCGAAAAACTAGAGGACTGCCTTAAGTAAGGAAATCCATTTTGAGGCCTTTATGCGAATTTAACCATTTTTTTCGTACGAAAAAGTGATTCACTCATAAAATTAATTACACATCTATTTAGAATGAATATCAAGTTGTGAGAATTTTTTTTTATATACAAAGTGGCCGACTACTAATATTTTCTTTTGTTACCTTTTTAGGCGCTCCGCGACGTGACCTTTAGCATCCACAATTTTTTACCTAGAACAAAAAACAAAATTTCTCGTCAATCTATATTAGAATACCTAGAGAAGTATGTACGGAATTTTAAAAATATTGTTTTATTCAAAAGTCGTAGGTATTTGAACTTAACGAAGGAATTTTCAGTGAAAAATTTCGTTATAACTGCTCATAAACTGCTCATAAAATGAAAAGTTTTCGATTAATCAGAAATTCTATACGTACTTCTCTGCGAAATGCAATTAGGAACATAACTTTTAAATTTAAAGTAGATCGAGTGAAAATTCTTAAAGTTATTTGTCACGCCAATTGAAAAAAGCTGTTTCGAGAAGTTTCGAGTAGTCGGCCATTTTATACGTCGAAAAAGACTACATATACTTTCTAACAGCTTGATATTCGTACAGATATGTAATTAATTTTATGAGTGAATCACTTTTTCATACGAAAAAAAAGGTTAGATTCGCACATGATTTTATACCCATTACTGTGGCCTAGGGCCATGATTATTCAGTCTACTGCTAAATTTTTTTGAAGGTTTCATGTTTTACATTGTGGTGATTTTATTTTCCGAAAGTAATGGTTACTTTTGTATTTCTTGAATAGTTCACGAACAGTGCTTTGTTATAACTTCAAGATTTCGTATGCATTGTTTCTACTCGTTTACATTTTAGATGTGGCCATCTCTCCCGACTACATTAGGAGGTGATACGACGTTAGGAGTGATGACCACGTACAGTCGGTGTATACTGGCCATAATATTAGTTGTAATGAGTTCAAGTAATTCATTTTTTCTACATTTGTTTTAGATGCCTAATAAGTACAAGAGAAAAGCAATTGCTCTACGAGGGAACTCGACTCAAGAATCATTATAAGCAGTTATTAGTGCTGTAAAAAATGATGAATTGTTGGTTCGTGCGGCCGCTAGGACCTACGAAATGCCTAAGAAGACCTTAGAAATACGATATAAGAACAATGACAAAAACTGTCGCGGAGAAAATTATTATGAAACTCGTCGCATCGAAGACTAGCTTCCGTGGAAAGTATGCTAACTTTGGTTACACAAAAATTATAGTGATTTCGATTATATGTGTTCTAGACGTGGCCAAAAGGAAAAAGAATTAAGAATCGACGCGTAAAACCAAAAAGAAAACCGAGGGTATAATGCTGGGTAACTGGCCATCTCACCTCTACTCCTATGGCCATCACACCCGCATAATCCGGAAGAAATAGCCAATGGTGATTAAAAAAAAAACAATCATTTTAAGGGACTATACCAGTGTGACACTTTCAAAAAATCGATTTTTTTTGCCTTTTTCGACAGTTTATGCTTTCAAGAATATCATTATCATTTATATCATTTATATTAATATCATTTTATCTCGCAAAAATCGACAGTTAAATCTTTAAAAGCGTTTTTCTCGAAATGAGATTTTTCAAAATTGCTGACATTGTAACTCAAAGAGCAATTATCCGATCGACATGAAATTTGGCGTGAGTACTCTTGAATATATTTACTCTACAATGACGTAGGATATTTTTGATTGGATGAAAATTGACGATTTGGCATTGGAAAAAAAACACCATTTTATAGGCAAGAAAACAGACTTTTTTCCATAACTACGCCATTTTATTAGATTTTGATATTTTTCGAAAATCCTACGTCATTGTACGGGAAATACCTTCCAGTTTAAAGACATTTTTTCCTTTTTTTTCTCATGCATTTTTTGATAGGTTTATATTTTTAAAAAATGTCCTAAAAAAATGGTAGGTCTGCGCTGTTGATGAAATCTCGGAGATGGACCATCCGAAACAAAAAAAAATTAAACGGTTTTAGATTCAGTATGTTAATGATTTTTAGGATGGAGTACTAAAAAAAATAACTAAACAAACTTGCTTGCACATATTAATCCTTAAAGAATATGTACAGATTTTTTAAAATAATTTATTATAATGTAATCTAATGCAGAACCCGCAGTGTTGAAAGTTGCAATTTAAAAACCTATTATCTCCCAACCCAAATAGTAGACTGTTCTGAAATTTCACTCAAACATACATAATGATATGAACAATGTCTGGTTAAAATTTGAACAAAATCTATAGAAGTCAAGAGCGCGCGCTCGTTCTAACTGAAATCATAAATATATATTTTTGTACGTTCCAACCCTGTTCTGGTCACTCTCTATACTTTTTACTGCGCTAAGAATTTAATTACACGATGCAAATAAACTTATTGCGCAAGGCCTACTGTACCGAAATTTTCAACCGGCCGCCACTGCGTCACATTCCTAGATAACTATTTATATGAACGATCCTCAAGTCTTGGACTCTACCGTGATGGCAGGTGCGAGCCTCCAGGATTTGCAGCGATACCAGGCATATTGTACACACACACACACACACGCGCGCGCGCACGCACGCAGGATGCCCCTATTATCTCTGCCACCCAAAATAGTCCGGTAATCATTGACGTCACAAAAAAATGTTCCAGACAAAAGTTGTACGGTGTGAAGGAGGCCATCAAATGCGACCATTTTTTTAAATATTGGCGGAGGCGCTGACACACAGTGAAGGCACCTCCACTTTTTTTAAAGGAATGGTACATTTTTTTCAACCATCTTGTGGAGCATCTCAAGCCGTATAAAAAATATTGGGGCTCAAGTTGTTCAAGGTTATTCATCGAACACCTATTAAAGTATCAAATATTTGGTAGTGATCCGAGATATTTAGATTTGTATCATCGACACTGACCTTGAATGACCTTGAACGACTTTGACTCTCCAATGTTTTTTATGCGGCTTGAGGTGCTCCACAAGATGTTTGAAAAAAATGTACCATTTCATGTTAAAAAGTGGAGATGACCTTCACTGTGCGTCAGCGCCTCCACCGAAATTTGAAAAAATTGGTCGAATTTGATGGCCCCCTTCACACCGTACGACTTTTGTCCGGAGCATTTTTTTGTGACGTCGATAATTACCGACTTATTTCGGGCGGCAGAGATAAGAGGGACACCCTATATATATATATATATATATATATATATATATATATATACACACATATATACACATATACAAGAGAGACGTCGCGAAGAACTGGACTTCGATATCGATTCACGTGTGGAATATTTATTGCTAAGCCTCGCATAATGCGCGTGGCATGATTATTCTGCTGCACTCTGCAACCGGCCTGTCCATCTTTCTCTCACACGTGTAAAGACAAGCCTGACGCACGATTACAAGCAAGCGGAGCCATCAACCACGGGAGAAACGTACGAGTTCTTTGCCGCGTAGCAGAGGAGTATTCTCTGCACACAATCCTGATTAATAGTATCCCGTGCCTTACGGCACTGTAAACAGTATTCATCAGGATCGAGTTTACACAAGCCTTGCGCGTCATATCCGCGAGAACTCCTTCACCTTAGACTTTCGCTCTGTATATCAATAATTTATACGATTTATTCCATTTTCCACAATATCAATCACATTCGTCGTGACTCCCGTGTCGCTAATATGACGTGCGAATGGATCATTCGAAGCGACAAAATATCACAAGATTACCTTCTTGTCTATGTATTTCTAAATGGCTTTCACAGCTTTTTGCTGTAAGGAAGCTCGAGCGTTTTACCAACGAACGTTAAAGGATACAGATTTTCTTTACACGTATGCAGGATGTTTGGTGCATGGATCGACACATTGGGGGGGGGGGGGGAGGTTGCGGGAGGGGGGTCATTTGCTAATTTGTTCACCCTTAGACCTCATGTTCTAAGTGTCACGGTATTTGAGATATGATTTTTTCGTTTTTTTTTAACTCGAAATTTCGCCTTTGAATCGTCATGACTTTTTTGTTTCTGGTTGTAAAAGCACGAAATAACTTTTGTTGTATTCTGCAATGTATGTTTATTGTAAATAAATCATTATTTGATACAATTGGTTTCAAGAAAAGGACTTTTGCGCTTCCAAAGTCTTCAAAATGTGCAATTGTATGAAAAATGTCAACTTTTAAAGTCATTATAAAGAAAACTTATTCTCTTTATTTTGACCTCATAATGAATTATTTCTATGATATATAACATACCGTTTAAAAGGGTATGAGCTAGAGAACTTCTTCAAACAAAGCTAAATTCAAAATAGCTTTTATTTTTTTAATAATAAATTTAGAAATTGACATCTTTTATTACATGTACGCATTTCTAAGACTTTGGAAGGTCATGAGTTATTTTCTTAAAACTAATTGTATCAAATAATGATTTATTTATAATAAACATACATTGAAGAATACAACAAAAGTTATCTCGTACTATTATAATAAAAAATCGTATCTTAATTACCGTGACACTTAGTACATAGGGTCGAAGGGTGAAAAAACTAGCAAATGACCCCCCAATCCCCCAAAAATTTGGGTCCGTCCATGCGCCAAACACCCTGTCGATGGCCGCGACAAGTTGGTCTCCAAAGTGTTCAGAATGTATACTCCACGGTATGGAAAAGAAAAATCTTAAAATTTAAATAACGTAGCACAGAGACTGTTATGGAAATTTGTGATCAGCGGTAAAGTTAGGGGGCGTACACAAATTACGTAACGCAAAATTTCCCGATTTTGGACCCCCCCCCCCCCCCCTATTCCGTTAGGTAACGGGTTCTTTGTCGTCAATAATTGCGATTTTTTCAAAATCAAATCAAATCCCCTGAAGTCAATCAAATCAAATGAAGACAAAATCTTCAAAATTAACCGAGATATACGCCATGATTTGACGACGAAAAAAAAATTCTCTTCATTGTCCCATCGATATCTTTATGAAAGGTTATTTGTAAATTAAAGATCAACAATTTATCGATATCCATACAAATGTAGCTATCGTTATGCGTAGCCGTTTTTTTATTTTGGTTTTTTTTGTACCAAATGTCGACAGTTTGGACATTTTTTTCTATTTTCAAGGCCCTTTTTCTGTATTCAAGCAGTCTTTAAAAATAGTAATTATTACATTTCAAAACGCGCATACGGACAACCTTAGTCACGGCGATTAAAAACATGTTTAAAAAAAATTGAAAATCGTCTGATAAGTTTTTAAGTATTCGCTCGGACAAGGTCGAAAAAACTAGTTTCGAGATAAACGCGTTCAAAGTTTTCGGTCCGTGTTTCTTGATATACAGTTATGTTTTTTTCTAGAATATTGATACTTACATTGAAGTATCTAGTCGCGGGCGATATGACGGTTCCTCATCTTCATGATAGTTCACAAAACAATAAGAGTCTGTACTTTATTCATTGTAAATGATGCCACACCTGTAGGGATTGAGGGAACTAACCGGTCGTGCTACCTGTTCTCACTAAAGTGACTATAACTCCGTCAATTTTCGGATTTGTGAATAAAAATGTTGCCAACATATTTTTCAATACATGTACTTTCAAGAATCATTAAAAAGAAAAATACCTTCAAACTTTTCTTGGGGGATGTGGGAAAGCTACTGTACAAGGTCGCAGTGACTTCCCCCCTTAACTGACATTGCGTATAGAAGCTGTAAGCTGTCCACAATAAAATTGCACGCGAGGTTTGAATTAAAAACTTGAACATGCAGAAATTTTGCCATTTCTGACAGTTTTAGAATCGTGACGTAACGCACACCTTGCCCCCCCCCCCCCCCCCGTATGTAGACCGTAACGCCTGGCCGAACGCACCCCCCCCCCTCCACAATTGCGTTACGTAACTTGAGTACGACCTCTTATCGTGAATGGTAGTGATTCGAAATTTCTGGAAGCGGTACCGGAATGGTACAATGACTTTTAAAAAATACATTTTTATTTCGTTTCTTCTAAGCCTGTATGCACAATTTGGAACCGATACAGTGCACTTCGGAAAAACAAATTATCCCGGTCAACTTTTAACTTGCTTATTCGAGGTACGTGTCTCATGTAAATATGGCGTCTTTTGGCGGAAACATAGCGGCACAGGGCTACTCTTCGAGGTCACATAAGTGACATCTGTCCGCACTAAAGTACAAAACACTTGGAGACACCCACAGCCCAATATATAACTCTTCGTTGACACACTTACATTTTGTCACGATGTCGACACACTGGATCAATTTGACCCGGATAGTGTAGGGCGTCTCGAAATAACCTGACGTTTTAATTGATTAATATAACGTACTATTTATTTGAAAAGTACCAATATTTTTATTTTAATAGAAGGGACGAACATGGAAGTTATGTGTGGAACACGATATCCGATAAATGGCCGCCTCGTCCCTGTTTGCAAATGTTGACTCTTTTGACGAAATTTTCAATAACATTTTAGCACAATTGCGGACTAATTTCTTTAGTGGTGCGTCCAATTGTCCAATTGCTTCCTTGAGCTCCGGAATGGTCTGTGGATCATTGGCATACACTTTGCCTGTCAGAAAACCCCAAAGAACGAAGTCCAATGGCGTCAAATCGCACGATCCTGGTGGCCAACTCACATCGCCGCCGTGCGAAGTAACACGACCATGAAACTTCGTCTGCAATAACTATGCAGTCACAATGCAGCAAATAACAATTTCTAGGCGTTGCTCGATCGTGTAATTCACCATGACAAACCTCAATAATTCCTGATGCCAGTTGTCAAAGATTAGTTCTCTATGTTCGCCACAACAGAAATGGTGCGCAGTTAAACATGTCAGGTCATTTTGAGACACCCTTTACTTCATCCACCTGTCATTAACAACCCTTCGGTCGGTTTTTAACGAAAAAAAATCAGGAGTACACTTAGAACATTTCGTAATATGTCCGCATAATTGAAATCCGGAAAGTATGAAATTGAATTGTTGTTAAAAATGATTAAAAGCTTTCAATATTCGAAGAGTGAGCAATTTATTTCAAATTCGTCCGGGTCAAAATGATCCGGTGTGTCAATGTAGGGTTAAATGGTTGTGTCGAGCTCGTGGACGGAAAAAAGAGGAATTTTCGTGATTTTTTTCTGCGAAAAAGCGTGCACGTTTTCAATTTTTGTTGTTGTGGCATTGAAAAGTATGGGTTTACGTATCTTTTAAAATGTTTGTAATGACAAAAAAATTATCAATGTGGTAGATACAATGGTTTGTGCAGACTGCTGATCGGAAAACGTCCTTCGCGATGACCACTGCTGCTCGGAAACAAGGCATCCGAAATTAAAAAATCAAACCCATTTAGTTTTTCCATGGAAATATTCAGTGCTTAGACGACGGATTTGAATAAATGTTGATTTTTGAAAAAATCGCCGCAGTACACAGAGAAAGTATCGATTTTCGTCGACTAAAAAAAAATTATGCATCGGAGAAAAAATCCTTCGATCAAGCACTGCTTTTTGGCGTAATGTTCCTGAACCGAGCTTCGTTCCTTCGATCGAGCTGAAATTTTGCACAAACCTTCCTTTTAATATTTTGAGACAGCTCCAAAGGGGATTTCCGGTGACGCGCAATAGTTGTTGGGTTTGGAGTTGGGTTGTTTGGGTTTTTTAGGTTTGGTTGTTTGCGTTTGGATAAAATGGAAAGCGCGATAACATATATAGGTATGAACGAAGACGTAGCAGATATAGATATAGTCGGCGCGTGTTTAAAAAAAAACTTTAAAATTCAATATCTCGAAAACTATTACGGATCGCTAAAAATCCCTTTAGGTGTTATCTTGAAACATTAAAAGAGAGGTTTGTATAATATTTCAGCTCGATCGGAGGGGGGGGAGGGGGGGTCGAAACATTGCCCTTAAAAAAAACCTCAAATTTTAATATCTCGAAAACTATTGTAAGTCGCCAAAAATCCCTTCAGGGGTTGAAATATTAAAAGGGAGGTTTGTGCAAAATTTCAGCTCGATCGGTGAGGGAGGGTCGGAACCTTACCCTTAAAAAAAACTTGAAAATTCAATATTTCGAAACATATTACAAGTCGCCAAAAATCTCTTGCGGGGTTGTCTTAATGTACAGTCCGACCTCCGAATAAGAAACCAAAAGCCCCCAAGGGGAAGAGTTTTTCTTATATATCGCATACCCCCACCAGGCGCGCGTTCCGCGCTCACTACCTCGTCTATCTCTCTCACTTTTTTCCGCATGCGATCCTCTCAACAAGAAACTCGCTCGAACGAGTTCCAACTTAGTATTCACATCGCCCATGCAAAATCGTTTTCGACTGCGCGTGGACATTTATTTAGCGAATTTTTGTTTCACGCTAATATACATACTATTGAATATTATTGTGTACTTGTATATCTGAATTACTATTAACTATCATAAAATGACCGAAACTGTAAAGAAGCGTAAGAGATCAGACTGTAGTACATTTCATATGAAGTCAACACATATATGTATCTCTTTAATGAATACAATTTTTTTTTAATAAACTTGTAATTTTTTTTTACATTCACACACACACACACACACACACATACTCACGCACACATCAATTTACACTAAAACGTTCACTCTATTTTGACTGAATAATCTCTCCCAGGCTAGTTTCTTAACCAGAGGTTCCGCGCACAAAATTCTCGAGCTCGGAGTTCGGGGAAGCGCTCGAGTGAGAAACTGGGGAAAGTTTCTTATTGCCGGGTTTCTTATTCGGAGGTCGGACTGTATTAAAAGGAAGATTTGTGCAAAATTTCCGCTCGATCGGAGGGGAGGTGTTCGAAACCTTATCTGCTTTTTGATATGCAAATGAATCTCGTAAAATTTTAAGCTGTTCGGTTCGGTGAATTTTGAGACATCGTGGTCACCGATTTTGAATACGTTTTTTTTTTAGAAAAAGGCGTTTAAAGTTTGGCCGCTTGCTGTTCGCCTACTCGCAGAAGTTACCTATAAAAGCCCATAACTCCCAAAATATTCAACGCATCGACTTGAAATATTCAGAGCACATTTTTTAAATATATTTTGAAAATCCGGCGAATACCGAAAATTGATATTTTCAAAAATTTCAACTTGGTGTCTTACTAGCTGAAAACTCATCCACTTAATATGAGTATTTTACAAAGATCATACCAAAGGCTCAAAGCTACCTATAAAAATCCATAACTCCCAAAATGTTCAACGCATCGACTTGAAATATTCAGAGCACATTTTTTAAATATTTTGAGAATCCGTCGAAAACCAAAAATTGATATGTTCAAAAATGTCAACTAGGTGTCTTACTAGCTGAAAACTTATCCACTTAGTATGAGTATTCTACAAAGATCATACCAAAGTCTCAATATATTTTCATACCTTCTGACATAGACCTTTCCATTTATTATAGTCAAAAAATTGATGAAAAACATTTAACGTACGATCTACGACCATGAAGGTGGTTTTTTGCTCATCCACCTTGTTATTCGTGGTCCATAAGATTTCTTTGCGTGAATGATATGGACATAAAAGATAGCACAGAAAGGTTACTCGGCGCTAATCAGAACCTCACAAATATGCAATATGGAGTCAGAACTCACAGTCCTGCACGAATCTTTCTCAAACGCGATAAACTCGTAAGTTCCGATTTGCCCACGTTTCATTCCGTTCATCTACAAACTATAAACTTGGCACTGATTTATACGCCGTACAGTATATACCGCTGCGATCAGTGCCCAACGTGACTCCCATTATTTCCTCACTTTAACCATGAACGTAAATATCACCGCGGAGCGAACACGGATCGATGAAGAAAAAAGTGCGCGCTCAATAAAAACGAATGCGATGAGTGATTTGTGCAGAAGGAAGAAAGCCAACGAAACGAGAGTGCAAAAGTAGCCCCTCGTGTACGCGATGATCGAAATCCCGTTGAACTTGATGGGCGAGGAGGTTGGCGCAAAGTTCACTTTTGTGGTGTCTATACAGGGTGTATAACGCATGGACCGACACCATTTTTTAGGGGATTGGATGAGTCATTTGCTAGTTTTTCCACCCTTAGACCTTATGTCCTAAGCGTCACGATAATTAAGATGATTTTTTTTTCGTTTTTTAATTAGCCGAAAATTTACCGTTAAATCATCGGAACTTTTCTGTTTGTGGTTGTAATAGCACGAAATAACTTTTGTTGTATTTTGCAATGTATGTTTGTTATAAAGAAATTATTATTTAATACAATTGATTTCTAGAAAATCACTCCTGAAGCTTCCGAAGTCTTAAAAATGCGTAAATGTATGAAAAATGTCAACTTCTAGATTCATTATAAAAAAAATAACTAAAAGCTATTTTGTACTTAGCTTTGTTTGAAAAAGTTCTCTAGTTTATACACTTTCCAACGGTATGCTACATGTCATAGCAATCATTCATTATATGGTAAAAATAAAGAGAATACGTTTTTTTTATAATGAATTTCGAAGTTGACATTTTTCATACATTCACACATTTTTAAGGGATTTTCTCTCTTGAGACGCTAAAAAAGGCTATTTTCATTAATTTTTTGATAGGTTTATACACTAAGCGCAACAATTAGAAGATCACTTATTTGTTTTCTACGAAAAATAGCCCTTTTTCAAACGGCTGTAACACAGTGAAAAATGATCGGATTTTTTTTTTAAAAAGGCCTTTTGTAGCATCAACCTTTAACTTTAATAATCTGATTATAAAAAAAATATATCGTCTTTTTTTAATAAAGATATTTGTCGCTAAACAAAACAAAACATAAAATCAAAAAATTTGCTCAAGTTTGACAAGGTGCACGGCGAACAGAATTTTTTTTTTCAAAAATCTGCTCCAACCATTCAAAAGCTTGTACCTTCCCCCGCAATTTTCTTTTTTACAAACCTCTGTGCGATTTTTTTAGCCAAGTTATCGCAGCTCAATGAAAAAATGCATTTTTCCAATTTAACCTGTCATAACTCTGGTCCAAGTTATCGCACAGCATTCAGACTGAGATCGTTGGAAAGCTTGGATTCCCCCCTACAAAACGGTTAACTTTGGATATTTTTTTGAATTTTTTTTTCAACATCATAAATTTTTTTTTTTTAAGTGTGTAAACCGCCCGTTTTTACACTTTTTGTTTATCGTGTATTAACATTATAACAAATGCAGGGGCACCAAACGTTTTTTCCTTTTTTTTTTTGAGCTAAGGGTATGTAGAAATACTCCACCAAATTTCAGATCGCTACCTTTATTCTTTATTTGGGTTGCAACCCCGTTTATTTCGAGAAAATCGAAGATCCGTCAATTTTCACGAAAATCGAGATTTCTCAAGTACCTGCGCAGAGTGAAACTTTTCGATTTTAAAACAGAAAATGAGTAAATCACGAAATTTTGTGTTCAACGGTTTTCGAGGCCGCCCATTACGAATCTGAGGTTGAAATTGCAGAATAAGAAATAGCGGATCCAATATGGCGGATCGAAATGCATAAATGACTCGAAATCGGATGAAACGCTGTGTTCGGGGGTTTCGAGGTCGTTCATTATGAATCTGAGGTTAAAATTGAATAATAAAAAATGGCGGATCCAATATGGAGGACCGAAATGCAAAAATTAAATGAGATCGTATGGCTCTCGGTATTCCGCGGGTTTTGAGGTCGTTAATTACGAATCTCAAGCCAAAGAATGAAAATAAAAAATCACGGGTCCAATATGGCGAACCGAAATGCAAAATTTGATTCAACTCGAATTTGCGATCCTTAATTTCAACCTCAAATCCGTAATCAGCGATCTCGGAAGCCCCCGAACACAGCGTTGCATCCGATTTCGCCTAATTTTTGCATTTCGATCCGCCATATTGGATCCACCATTTTATATTTTTTTATTTCAACCTCAGATTCGTAATGAGCGACCTCGAAAACCCCCGAACACAGCGTTTTATCCGATTTCGAGTAATTTTTTTCATTTCGATCCGTCATGTCGGATCCGCCATTTTTTATTTTTTTATTTCAACCTCAGATTCGTAATGAACGACCTCGAAAACCCCCGAACACAGCGTTTCATCCGATTTCGAGTAACTTTTGCATTTCAATCCGCCATATTGGATCCGCCATTTTTTATTTTTCAATTTTAACCTCAGATTCGTAATGAGCGACTTCGAAAACCCCCGAACACAGCGTGTCATCCGATTTCGAGTCATTTTTGCATTTCGATCCGCCATATTGGATCCGCTATTTCTTATTTTTCAATTTCAACCTCAGATTCGTAATGAGCGGCCTCGAAAACCCTTGAACACAAAATTTCGTGATTTACTCATTTTCTGTTTGAAAATCGAAAAATTTCACTCTGCGCCGGTACTTGAGAAATCTCGATTTTCGTGAAAATTGACGTATCTTCGATTTTCTCGAAATAAACGGGGTTGCAACCCAAATAAAGATTAAAGGCAGCGATCTGAAATTTGGTGGAGTATTTCTACATACCCTTAACTCAAAAAAAAGCAAAAACCTTTGGTGCCCCTGCATTTGTTATAATGTTAATACATGATAAACAAAAAAGTGTAAAAACGGGCGGTTTACACACTTTTAAACAATAAGTTTTATGATGTTGAAAAAACATTTTAAAAAATATCCAAAAAAACCGTTTTGTAGGGGGGAATCCAAACTTCCCAACGATCTCAGTCTGGATCCTATGCGACAATTTGGACCAGAGTTATGAAAGGTTAAAGTGGAACAATGCATTTTTTCATTGATCTGCGATAACTTGGCTAAAAAAATCGCACAAAGATTTAAGAAAAAATTGCAGGGGAAGGTACAAGCTTTTGAATCGTTGGAGAAGATTTTGGAAAAAAAATTCTGTTCCCCGTGCACCTTGTCAAACTCGAGCAAATTTTTTTATTTTATGTTTTGTTTTGTTTAGCAACAAATATCTTTATTAAAAAAAGACGACACATTTTTTTATAATCAGATTATTGAAGTTAAAGGTTGACGCTACGAAATGCTTTTTAAAATTTTTTTCCGATCATTTTTCACTGAGTTACAGCCGTTTGAAAAGGGGCTATTTTTCGTAGAAAACAAAGTGATCCTCTAATTGTTGCGCTTAGTGTATTATAGATATTGATATAAAAGGTGTTATACTTCATAAATACACTTTCGAAATACATTTTAAAAAAATTCTATGTATTTATGTAACCCAAACAAACTTTAAACGCGTTTTTCTCGAAACAACGTTTATCGACGGCTTGTTGATAAAATCTTCGAAACTACGAAACCGATCCTTATGAAATTGTAACCACATATTCTTTACAACAATAGCTATAGCCGATATCGAGGATTAAAAAAAATTACATTTACTTTGTTTTTGCCAAAAACGGTGAAAAAATACGTTTTTTCGAAAAATGTCCACCATTTTGTTATTTTTGCATATTTCACAAATCTAATTATATGCGCTATAGTCATTAACATACTGAATCTAAAAGCGTTTGATTTTTTCGTTTCGGATGATCTATCTTCGAGATTTCATCAACAGCGCAGCCCCACGCTTTTTTTTTAATTCTCTTATCTACCCTATTCGTCTATAAATAGTGACTTAAATAAATAAATTTAACAAAAAATGTATTTCGAAAGTGTATACTAGGTGCGGAACTAAGTTCCCGGGTTTCACACATAGATGGCGCTAGCGACACATGTAGTCGGCATACAGGTCTGAAATTGGGTGTCGTTATAGCTTAAACATCTGTTAAGAATACCCAGTCGTAATATAAACAAATATCGCAACACAACGACCTTTTTTCTAACCTCAAAAATATCAAAGTTTGTGCCAAATAAACAGCATTTGCGGGAAGCATTGCTCTTCTGCTTCAACCAAAAAAAAAGCAGCAGCTGAAGCACGTTGGTTATTGGGGAACATATACCATCAAAAACTGGGGAACATATACCATCAAATATTGGGGAACATATACCATCAAAAACAACGTGTAAAGATTGGTTCAAGCGGTTCAGAAGTGGCGATTTTGAGACTGGGGACAAGGAGCGCTCGGGAAGACTGCAAACATTTGCAGACGCCGATCCGCAAGCGTTATTGGATGAAGATGACACTCAAACAGAAGATCAACTTGTCGAGGCATTAAATGTGACTCGGCAATGTATTTCGAAACGTTAGCATGCCATGGAAAAAAATCATAAGGAAGGAAAGTGGGTGCCGCATGAGTTGACTGAGAGACAAATGGAAAATCGAAGAGCCACTTCCGAAATTTTGCTTTTGCGGCAGAACAGAAAGAGTTTCCTGCATCGAATTGTTACTGGCGATGAAAAATGGATATATTTCGAGAATCCGAAACGCAGAAAATCGTGGCTTTCACTTGGCGACCCGTCAACATCGACGGCACGACCAAATCGCTTCGGAAAAAAGACAATGCTCTGCGTTTGGTGGGACCAGAAAGGAATCGTGTACTACGGGGGTGGGGTGAAAAGTTTCCGGCCTGACCAAGAAAAACGATGTTTAAAAAAAAATTTTTTTTTTTGCTTTATTTTTCAACATAATCTCCATCAACACTGATACATTTCTCATAACGGTGTTCTAATTTAGTTATACCAGTTTTAAACGTAGATTCGTCAAGCTCCTCAAAATACTGATTTACAGCTTCGATAACTTCTTCGTTGCTCTTAAATCTTTTTCCGCCAAGCCATTTTTTGAGGTTAGGAAACAGGTAATAGTCGCTGGGGGCTAAGTCTGGGGAGTAGGGAGGATGCGGCATCAATTCAAACTTCAATTCGTGGATTTTGGACATGGCAACAATCGACGAATGCGCTGGTGCGTTATCGTGATGAAACAAAACTTTTTTCTTCGCCAAATGAGGTCGTTTAATTTGCACCTCGTACTTCAAACGTTGCAATAACTCTGCGTAGTATTGACCAGTGATAGTCTTACCCTTTTCAAGGTAATTAATGTATATAATTCCTCTCGCATTCCAAAAAACAGTAGCCATAACCTTGTTTGCCGATAAAATTGTTTTTGCCTTCTTTGGGGTTGGTTCCCCTTTTCCAACCCACTGTTTTGACTGTTCTTTATTTTCAGGAGTGTAGTGGTGGACCCATGTCTCATCAACAGTTATGAATCGACGCAAAAATTCGTTTGGATTACGCCTATACAGCACCAAATTATCGGTAGAAATAGTTTTTCGAAGCAGTTTTTGGTCGAGCGTTAGCAAACGCGGCACCCACCGTGCACACAGCTTTTCCATGTTCAAATGGTTGTGCAAAATATTTCGCACACGTTCAGCTGACATCCTACAGGTCTCAGCTATCTCATGCACTTTCAACCTGCGGTCCTCCAACACTATTTTATGGATTTTTTCAATCTTCTCTGAAGTTGTGACTTCAACGAGCCGTCCTAAGCGAGGCTCGTCAGAGGTGCTCACACGACCCGTTTTAAATTCAGAAACCCACTGCTTAATAGTTGAATATGATGGGGAGGAGTCTCCTAGTGCTGAATCCATCTCTTCTTTTATTTGTTTTGGTGTAAAACCTTTCAAATGGAAGTATTTGATGACAGCACGTTTTTCCAATTTTTCCATTTTTACGAAAACAACGGAAGTGTCTCGCGCAATGTGCTCTCAAACGCAAACTAACGTAGCGATTGCGCTGAAACTGTACATACAAGCTCGGTAGGAATGGTACTGTAGGACGCCGCTCCAAAACTAGACCTAGTGGCACCATCTCTTGGTCAGGCCGGAAACTTTTCACCCCACCCTCGTATGAGCTGCTGAAAGCGGGCGAAACTGTCAATGGACATCGCTACCGACAACAACTAATCAATTTGAACCACGCATTGCTCGAAAAACGGCCAGAATGGGACACTAGACACGAACGTGTTATATTGCAGCACGACAACGCTCCGTGCCATCGCAGTTCCATCGTCCAGGACACCATAAAAACACTGAAACGGAATCTGCTACCGTACCCACCGTGTTCGCCAGACCTGGCCCCTTCAGACTATCACTTGTTCCGGTCGATGGTGCATGGCTTGGGTGGGCTACACTTGGCCAATTTCGATGCAGTACAAAATTGGTTGGACGAATGGTTTCAGTCCAAAGACGCATCTTTTTATCGTCGCGGTATTTATGTATTGCCAGAGAGATGGCAAAAATTTGTAAATAGCGAGAGACAATACTTCGAATGATCCAGTTTTTGTATTTGTTTTGAAATTTTCGATTTTTTATTGGTCAAAAAAACCCGGAAGCTTAGTTGCGCATCTAGTATATCAAGTGTGACAACTTTGATATCAATATCTATAATATAAAACTATCCAAAAATTCATGAAAATAGCCTTTTTTAGCGTACAAAGTGAGAAGGCTCATTTTCTTGAAACCGATTGTATCAAATAATGATTCATTCATAATAAACATACATCGCAGAATACAACAAAAGTTATTTCGTGCTATTGCAACCACGAACAGAAAGGTTATGAAGATTCAAAGGCGAAATTTTTGATAATAAAAAAAACACCAAAAAATCATATCTCAATTACCATGACACTCAAGACATAGGGTCCAAGGGTGAAAAAATTAGCAAATGCCCCCCCCCCCCCGCCCAAATGTGTCGGTCCATGTGCTACTTTGAATGATGAAAAGTGCTACTTTCCGTTTCTTCACCTTACTCGATTGTAAACAGACTCGGAAGCGAGACAAGACACAATTTTCCAGTCGCTCGTATATTCCCTGAAAATAAATCCTTCATACTTTATTGTTGGAAAAATAGAAATAGTAATAGTAAAAAAGAAATAGAAATAGGAAAAAGAAACAGAAAAAAAGAAAAAGAAATAGAAAAAACGAATAGAAATAGGAAAAAACAAACAGAAATAGAAAAAAAGAGACAGAAATAGAAAAATTAATATGCAAAAATTAAAATTAATATGCGAAGAAAAATTTGTCAAGTCAGTTATGTCTCTCGATCTTATCCTTCCCCCTATCGATCGGCAATCTGTACCGAATCAAATGAGCCGGCCATTCTTCGCACAGTTTATCCATTAAGCGGCCGTCTTGTCGAGTGTTAAGAACCCGGAGACAATTTTTCACGCAATTTACAATTTTCTGCACGGTTCTCCCTTTCGCTCGGGCTTGATAGCAGTAATCTTGACGGTTCGTCGTCAATTAGTGCCGGCAGTTCTCGCTGTGAAAACAACAGCTCGACAAGACAGCCTAGCTGCCGCGCGACTCCGACGATATTCAACCAAGCACTGTGAACCATTCGATAGATAGTGTTCCGCCCTCCGCATTAGGGATCCGGGTACTTTGGTACGGTACGAGAATCACGTACCTAAAGATCGCGAAATCACGCTTGTTGCCTGCTCGCCGTAAAACGCAACGATCCACGAGTTTCTATCCTCTCCGAGGATCTACCACATGGGAAATTGATTGCGCCGCGTCTACCGATCTTTTGGTCGATCAGCTGAAATGATCACGGAGTGCTCGGTGCTCCGATTCCGAAGATTTCGAGCTGATAACACCCGACACCTCTCGCAACGCTGGCCGATCGGCAAAAAAAAACAGTATTTCTCGACGAGGCGTCACCGAGCTCATTCAGCGACGACAAATCCGACGAATGCAGGCCACATCGGTGCTTCACCATATCAAACTAATTACGCGATGTTATCGATCAGCTTTTCCACGTACAGTGAAACCTCGTTACACGTTTTTTAAAATAATTTATACGTAAATCTTTTTACGTATAATTTAATACGTTAAGGAGAGGGTAGGGGTTTCAGCGTGAAAAAAAAATACTTTTTTGCGCATTTTTTCCATCTATATGGATAGAGTAAATTTATTGAAACCTTTTGTACATTGTTAAGTGTCGTTTCAAGAACATTCTGTCAAATTTGTACGCGAAAATATTCACAAAAAAGCCGGTGCCGCGTTTTTCTCGAAACCACTTTTTCAAAGTCCGTGTTCACTGCCATTTGAAAACTACATGACCAATTTATTTCAAACTTGGTACACAATTTCTACATACAAAATACCTCCCCCAACGGTTAGTTTGAGATTTTTTTACATTGAGGGGATTTTCCACCCCCAAAAGGGCAGAATTTTTCGTGAAAAATAGCACTTTTCACTTTACATGACCACCAAAAATTTAGAAATGAAAAAAAAATTATCAGCGACCGTTGGGGGGAGAATTTGATGATACTTTGACTAAATTTTAATGGTACTTGATTTCAGATAATTTCTAGCTGAGATACAGTAAACACCGCAAATCGTATTTTTCCAAAGGCGTTCTTGGACACTTAACAATGTACAAAAGGTTTCAATAAATATACTCTATCCATATCGATGAAAAAAATTCGCGAAAAAGTGTTTTTTTTTCACACTGAAACTCCTACCCTTCCCTTAAATTTAATAAAGTTTCATCTCGACGTGTTTCAGTTATACATTTTCGCGCTTTTACTTTATTCATTTTATTCCCCAGCGTCGGATTCTCGGTCCATTTTTTCTCAGTTATACGTTAAGAGGGGAAGGGGGTAAGGTTAATTCGCTATAAAAAAGCATATTTATGATATTTTTTTTTTGACGACACAGTTAATATATATTTATTTATGTGATTAGTATATGAAAAAAGGACATTTGACGATAATTCTGTAAAATTTCCATGAATAATTATGCCGAAATGAGCCATTGACAGCAAATCTTCGCAGATGCCTAAAAAAAAGTTACATTGTGAACCGCATAACTCATCACTGGATTAACTAAAATAAAAAAAACCAAATGATTTCATTAGTTAATAAGTTCCGTAACTCTTTGAAGCATACATTGTCCGGTACGTGCAGGTTTTTCTTGCACTTTCGTTATTGACGACACCCACTGCGTGAAAAATAAAAATTTAATAGGTATGTTGTAGTAGTTGTCGAAGTCCTGGGAACCTTGAAACGAATTTACAACTGCCATATTTAATTTAAAAACACTTTTGAATAGTCAAAATCTGAATGGAATTAGGTGTAACACCAGTGTTACACTATGCAGCAAAGGGTAAAGGTGTCGGATTTTTTAAATTTAATTGTTCAATTTTTGGTTACACTCACAAGGAAACGTTGCGAGGTCAATGTCTTCGATTTCGATGAAATTTGGCATGCTTGTAGAATGGGTAAAAATAGGCGACACGTATTTTTTTAAATCGGCGGAACCCGATGTTTAAGGGTTGAAAAGCACTCTCGAAAATTGGGGTGTTTTTCGTTTTTCGTCGAACGTTTTAACTGTACGAGATATGAAAAAACTTCGAATAGCAGCAATGGTTATTTTTTCGTATACTATACATTGGAGATGAGAACGATGTAGATACCAACAAATTTCATATTGTTTATTGCAAAAATGCATTTTTTTCAACCGAATCTCCGAGAATTTTTAATCGATTGGGATGTAAATTTGCATACATGTAGAGAATGGAACAGTGCGGATACGGATTTTTTTTCCTTTTCCGATATCTCACAATTAAGGGGTTGAAACTGCCCGTCGACTTTTTTGCCGATCGTACAATCAGCTAGCCTTTTTGCATTTCGGGCTAATTTAGCGTCAATATATGTTCGTGTTATGACGCAATTGCATATTTGTAACATTCCAATCCTCCGCTCCAACGGTCCACCTCTCGAAAGGCAAACGTTCAAAGTTCTTACCGTGCGGCATGGACGAAGATTTGTAGAAATAAAAATGGGTTACAAAGAAAGTATAATCAGTCAAAATAGTCGATACACATTTTCTCGTTTTCGAAAGAAAAATAAAGTTCGAAAGGAAAAAATGTTGTATTCTTCGACTACTAGACGTTCATGATGATAATGATGAGTACAGCAACAAATGGCATGTTGTTTATTGTAATAATTCGTGAATTACTTGTGAAAAATCACTCTTCAGTTTCCCACTCACATGGGCAGAGGCAAGGCTCGTAATCACGGACTGACTTCGTGCTTCGGAAAGCAACGGGATTACAATTGTATATTTACGAAGAAATTCCACTCCGTTCACCGTATCGAAGGCATTATCTGCAGAGATTACAGCGTTTTTGGGTTGCCACTGCAACCCATGAACAGAATAACGGCGAACATTTTTATTGGCTTATAACGCAGCATAATTAAATCTTTATCTTTAACTTTAATTTCATAAACAGCAGAACCAATGAACGAAAGAAATGAATGTTCGCAAAGAGCGACTACGGTGCAAAGAGCGGCTCTCAACCATATGATAATAAGTAATTCCTGCAGGTACAACTGGACTGATACAGCCCTTTGATGTTTATGGCTTCCGGGTATGGAAAAACTTCGTCAAACACTTTTCTGACGCAGTAATATTATACAATTACAACGCCAATCTGCATTTGAGAGACAATATTGTTAAATTACAATCTCTTACACACAACCAGTTTTCTTCTCCACGGTTTACAAAGCTTTTCAAATATGCGTGGTACAAAAGCGGTAACGAAGAAGAAATGCCAAAAGGCTAGCTGATTATACGATGCTTTCGGCAAACAAATCGACGGGCAGTTTCAACCCCTTAATTGTGAGATATCGGAAAAAGAAAAAATCCGTATCCACACTTTTCCATTCTCTACTTGTATGCAAATTTACTTCCCAATCGATTAAAAATTCTCGGAGATACGGTTGAAAAAATTGCATTTTTGCAATAAACAATATGAAATTTGTTGGTATCTGCATCATTCTCATCTCCAATGTATAGTACACGAAAAAATAAACATTGTTACAATTTGAAGTTTTTTCATATCTCGTACCGTTAAAACGTTATCGACGAAAAACGAAAAACACCCCAATTTTCGAGAGTGCTTTTCAACCCTTAAAAATCGGGTTCCGCCGATATAAAAAAAATACGTGTCGCCTATTTTTACTTATTCTACAAGCATGCCAAATTTCATCGAAATCGGAGACATCGACCTCGCAACGTTTCCTTGTCAGAAGTCAAAATACCGATTTTTCATTTAAAAAATCGTACTTTATGTTATTGTAAAATAAATAAAAAATATAAAAAATTTAAAAACTCGGCAGCGTTACCTCGTAATTTATGTGTAGAAAGAGTGTGTAAAATTTCAAAAGTATCGGTGCAGTAGATCTCGTGGCAGAGAGTTCACCGACTTTGAAAATGATAAGTGTGAGAAAAACGCGTTTAAAAGTTTCAAACATTTCTACACTAGAAAATAAAAAATTAAGCATCAACAAACGAGTGTTTTTTTTCATATACTCACACAGAATTATCGATGCGAGGCCCATAAAGCATTGATATGAAATAGTAAGAATTTGCTGACATTTATTGAGGATATTTGCGAACATCCTTCGCAAAATAATAAAAATAGTAAGAATTGCATGGACACAAGTGGAAAAAATTCTTGAGATTTTTGTGAATAATTTCAACGAAGAGTACAGCCTTTTTCCTGTCTTGTTATCGAGATATTCATGAAATAAAACAGGAAGTTTCAGCTGATTCGCGTGAAACGATAAAGCGCCCTACGGCACGTGGCAACGCTGCTGTCAACTCGGCCATTTTGAATTGGCGTCAAAATTCTAGATGCGCAAACTATTGCTTTCTTGCTATATACTTCTTACCGCGGTTTCATAAAGAGTATTTAAATATTTTAAATAATTCTTTACACACGCTGCAGTGCATGCGTGTCGACATAACCTTCAAATCAATTACGCGCCGTCCCTCGACTGCTCATTCATTTTCCGGCTCAACTACTTTTTTCCGCCGCTTTCCAGCTTGTACTTGCTCCAACCGGCGATTGTATTGTTTTTCGGTTTGCATTTTTTCCTTCCCTCTTTTTATTTTCGCCGAACAAAAAAACATGTGCCAATGCATGTACTGTGATTACACATCTCTTATCAATACGAACCTGTCCGTTATTTACTGCTCTACAACGTCAAAGCTTTACAAACTCGCATTAAATGAAAGTTTAAAACGGAAATTCGAAAACTTGAGTTGGCTCATTACTCAATTATTACCAATGAAATTTTCAACTGGACAAACTAAACATCAACGTAATAATGAGACTGCTATTGAAACCATCGGAAATTATGCACCAATCGCCATTTTCAAATGTTAAAGAGTTTCAGATACATACTGGATTTCACTTCTACGTTATTCTCACTTATACGTCATATTTGATGTACTCCTTGAAAAACGTATAACTGTTTCACCATATAGTCACGCATACGTACGGGCGCGTGAGAATGCCACTTACGTAGGAGAAGGTCCGTATATCGTTGCGGTGTGCAACGGATCGGTAAAATGACCACCTTGATCCGAAATGATTTTTTATGACGCCGAGATAAGCGCAACACTGCGGATTTCGAAATCGCGCACAAATGACAATGCGACGGTCTGCTCGTTGCAGCGAACTTTTTTAAGGCCTCTGTTTCGATATACATCAGCAACGTGTGATATCAAACGAACACTGGGTGCCTCAGGCTAAACAGATCGCACGATAAAACGAAGAAAATTACCATGCGGAGTGAGCTATTAGAGGGCAGATTGAAAATAACGAAAGATTTTCATATTTACATTTTTCTTTGATAAACATTCCGAAAGTTATATCGCAGACCGAGTTTTTTCTTAATCTACCAAGTTCGCATTTAATCCACGATAATGCAATCGGCGCAGACGGAATCTGTGGAATTTTTTTTTTCGAGAAAAACAGAGTTCCTGATCTCATTTTGAGGCAGGTTTCTACTTTGTTGGGGCAAACAAATTGAGGGTAGGGTTATGAACCCCCTCCGCCGATCGAGCTGAAATTTCGCACGGACCTCCCTTTAAATATTTTAAGACAACCCCTTTGGGTTGGGGTTTTTGGGTTTGGGTTTGTTTGTTTAGACAAAACGGGGCTGGGTTGAAATTCCGAACTTTGAATGATCAGAACGCTCAAAACTCCGCAAGAATACTAACCCGAAAGATCAAAACTCCGAAAGAATTTTACCCGAAAAACCAAAACTCCGAAAATCTCAACACTGTCAATGGGCTATGGAAGTTTTAAAAGTTTCAAAATTTTCAATAAATCGACGAATTATTTCATGATTTTATTATTTATTTAGAAATTATCTTACAGCAATTTTGAAATTTTTCTAGACAATGTTATACGTTCTGCATCATTTACAGTCAACTGTGTAGACTTTCGCTGGCATGATCTTGACGAACCTTGTAAGTTCGCAACATTAAAATTAGGAATTTTAAACCGTCGGCGCATTCAAAGTTCGGAATTTCAACCCGGCCCCCATGTCAAGATCATGCCAGTGAAAGTCTACACAGTTGGCTGTAAATGATGTAGAACGTATAGCATTGGCTAGACAAATTGCAAAATTGAGACAAAATCATTTCTCAATTTAAAAAATCTTGAAATAATTCACCGATTAATTGAAAATTGTGCAACTTTTAAAATATAGCCGAATTATTTTGACGGTGTTCAGATTTTCGGAGTTTTGGTCTTTCGTGTAAAATTCTTTCGGGGTAGTATTCTTTCGAAGTTTTGAGCGTTCTGATCATTCAAAGTTCGGAATTTCTATCCGGCCTCACCTTAAATTTCGGAACATTTAAATTCGGAATTTTAAACCGTCAGAACATTCAACGTTCGAAATTTCAACCCGGCTCCGACAAAACAGAGAGCGCGATAACATATCCTATAGGTATGAACGGAGACGTAACAGATATAGATTAGTAGTCGGCGCGCGTTAAGGCGTTACCCCCACTTGTAGCGCAAAAAAGGCCTTTTTCGTGAATTTTTTTAAAGAAAACTACAAAAAAATTTTAATCGATCAATATAACATCTTGAAGAACTTTCAGTAATTTTTTTATTGAAAAATATTACATTGTTTAGTGGCAAATGGCCGTCAATGAAGTAATGTTTTTATATACACGGTTTGCGGTGACCAACATTGCGGCGAAGTGGATCATCTGAAAAAAAAATGCGGATGGATTTAGTCAAATATAAGTATAAACTAGTCTTTAATCGAAGGATTTCAAAAAATATTCATTTTTCATAAAATGGCGGACAGTCAAAGTTAATGGTTCGATTTTAACGAAAAAAACGGCCGTTTTTTGGATATAAAACGGCCATTTTTTTCGAAAAAAAAAATCGAACGATTAAAGACTACATTTTTATGTATTAAATAAGCCTGCAAAATTTCAAGAAGATCGGTTCATTAGTGTTCGAGTAATCTTGGTCACCGACTTCAGAAATGCCATTTTGAGAAAAACGCGTTTAAAGTTTCAATTTCAGTTTACACGAAGAAAATGTTTTTTTTTGTAAACTTACATAGAGTCATCTATTCCGGGCCCATATAGAAGTTCTTCCGCCGACGATGCCGCTTGCAAAACGGAAATTTGGTGTTGCCTTCGTAACATTCTTCCTTCACGGGTGCTCTCGGCCGCACGTCTCTCTGCCAGTGTAATCCGTGCTTCGTCCATTTTCTCAGCGTATTCGTACGCGTTGCGTCCACAGCTCACTCCGATTGAGTTTAAATAAAATAATAATGATTTTGAACCTTCGTTGAATAGTCCAACGGCAATATAAGCTGCTAAATTTACAACGATTGCTCCACTCGAGACGATTTTAGGGCTGATTTTCCAAATAAATTGGTTGAAGCTTTCGTTGTTATTTTGATTGAAGCCACCGACGCATCTTTCGAGTAAAGTTTCCTTACTCAGATCGTTGTATATAGGTCTGATGGCATCCACTACATTTGATGGAAGTGGTTTGTAATCGTGTTGGAAAGCCTCGTTTCTCGCCTGAGCTCGTTGATACGAACGCCACGATTCTTCACCGGTTGGTGAATCCGATATTCAATATTAGGACTTTGATTCACAGTCATATCAATATTATTTTTCAGTTTCTTCGCAGACGTGCTGAAACTTTCAGTTTCCGTTTCGTCCAGGTTGGGGTTAAAAACACCCTTCCTTTTTTTTGGTCGAGATTTCCGTAAATTATCACTGCTTCTTGTTCGTGGCGAAGCTTTTTTTCGATCCATTTTTGAAAGTAAAATGAATAAAAACTGCGCTTATAATATTATGAACGGCGGAATATACGTCTTATATAGTCGAACTTTCGAGCTATACTGACGAGTTTAGACCATAACAGACAATGAAAATACGTTTTTATAAATTCCAGTCTATTATATGAACGTTGTGATGCCCTTTTCATCGAACAATGCATTGAAGGTCGGAGGGAGGGTCGAGCGCGCCAGACGGCAGACTAGCCGGTCGTTTACACAACGGATTCTTCTCTTTCAACGCTCATATCTCAGTCAATTTTGTTCGGATCGACTTGAAATTTTCAGGACATATTCTCAGATACTTATACTTCAAAAAAATGCAAAAAAATCGATTTTTTTTAAATCGCAAGCAGGCGTAACCCCTTAAAATAAATAACTTTCAAATTCAATAGCTCGAAAACTATTGCGAATCGCTGAAAATCCCTTTAGAGTTTGTCTTAAGGAGTAAGATGCAGTCAGAGGCATGAAAAAACGAGCATTTTCAATCATTTTTTTATAGTAATTAAGTTTGTTTTATAAAAGTCGTTACACAGACTTTTTATGTTATATTTCAACTTGACTTATACAAATTTTGACTCATCATAACATTTTTCTGGATCATCGGAAATCAAAAAACCAAAAAACAATCATTAGTTTAATGATAAATCTAGTTCTTAATCGAAGCTTTTTTTAATCAACAAAATAGCGGCTTCAAACAGATAACTTTCGATTTTCGACCAAAAAATCGCTCATTTATTGTTTTAAAACAATAGAAATTTTCAACAAAAATGTAAATCCGTCGATTAAGAACTAGTTCTTAATGCTATCAATAAGCACACCAAATTTCATCAAAATCCATCGAGTGGTTTTTGAAGTATAGTGATCATCGACTTGAAAAACGCAGTTTCGAGAAAAACGCGTTTAAAGTTTTTCGATGTGGATACGGTATTATATGTTCGTAAAATGTTGAGCTCGATGGATGAAACTAAACTTTTTATGTACTTTGATCCGCTGAATCCGAATATCACAATTTTTGCCGTAAAGTCGAGTATTCAATTGTTTATAGCTTAAAAGATTAAGCCAATTTTTCAAAAAATTGAAGTTTTTCGGGACGATTAATTTATTTTTTTACATTTTGGGTAATTTTAGAACGAAAGTATTCTGTATAAAATGTTGCTAAAGTTCATAGTTCTTGAATAATAAATTTTTGAAAATTTCTGAAAGAGTTTTCCAATTTTACACTGGATTTATGTATAGAAATACTAATTAAAAAATTACTTACAGCAAATCATCAATTCCTGGCCCATAGAATAGGGCTTCTGCCGATGTGGAAGCTTCCAAAATATCAATTTGTTGTTGTCTTCGAAGCATTCTGCCTTCCCGGGTATTATCGTTTGCGCGTTTGTCAGCCGCTACCTGCCATGGGTACCCGACGCCCCTTCACTAATTGTGGGATATCCCGGAAACTATTCATCAGATTGACTTGAAATTTTCAGGCAATATTTTCAAAACATCATACTTCGAGAAAATATAATAAAAATCGATTTTCTGAAAATTCTGACTGCATCTCACCTCTTAAAATACTAAAAGAAAGGTTTGTGCCAAATTTCAGCTGGATGGGGGGAGGGGGGGAGGATCGGAACCTTACCCAAAATCGATTTTGCTTTATCAGGAACTTTTTGACGAAGGAGAAGGTGTATTTTACTATCCCGGCATAGCAGATTAGATGTACGGATAAAACTTTTCATTTTATTCCAGTTTTCCAAATTTTCGGGAATGCTTCTATCCGCCCTAGATGAGCAATCGTTATGAGATTTGATAAGCACGTGTACAACAAATGTCATCATTAGTCGAACTAGAATTATCCAAAAATATTCAAACGTTTTTATTTTATCAACAAAAAAACTGCAAATATGTTTGGTAAAACACCAAATTCCCTTCGATTGCGCACTATTTTTTTATTTTTCATTTTTTCTTCTTGATTCTAGTTCGACTTATACGTAATATTGTACAAAGTAAAACATATTTGGTGTTTCACTTCAGATTACCTGTTCAGGACTTAGAACTTCCGCAAGTGAAGAATATCATCGCCGGCGCACCGACATACGTGGCTCAAACCAAACTCCAAAATCAAACCAAAATCAAAACTCAAGTCAAACTTTAACAAATATTGTCATGTTCAATGAAGACGGCTTCGTAAACATACCAAATTTCAACATTCTATAATTAATAGATTTCGCATAAAAAATTGGTGAAAAAATCGAATATCTTTTGGCCCAGCAAAGTATAAACTCAACTCGAGCAAATTGTCTTCCGCATTTGCCTGGCCAAGGTTGGAGTTTTCGTGAAAGACCTATAAAGCATATATGGCTTTTTGGAAAATACCAATGACATTTCTCAATATTGACCGTCAAATTGAAATGGAATATCACTGCCAACCATTTATTTACGCGCTCGGGAAAGACAGCGAACAGAACTTGGTCACTATAATCCCGGCCACAATGCCTAATCACCGCAGCCACAATGCCCAATACAATCACCACAATATATTTGCACGACTTTTGACATTTCTCCACAAATACCAATGAAATTTTTAAGAAAAGAACTATATCTGAAGTTCAAGTAGAAAAAAATCAGTGGATGGCAATCTTATTTTCGTATCTCTCGAAGGTAAAAAGGTATGTTAGTATATCTGAAGACAGTCAAGACCTTCGTAACCTTTGTTTTCGAACAAAAACAAAGAAGAAAAAATCCCTCAGTTTATGGACATTTATAAATAACTGCACAAGTAGTTCTCAACGGTTAGATCTTTGATGGATTATCAATACGATTCGACAAGAAACTTTGAGTGAATTCAAGGATTTTAACAATTATTTGGAAATGTTACACATTATTGAAGTTTGGGCAATTTTTAAAATACATGAAATAACACTGATGCTGCTACTTTATTGCCACCCAAAAATACTAAGCTAGAATAAATATCTTGCGTGTTGATTTATTCTTTGCTGATCAAGGTAGAAGGAGCGCGCGCTCTTGATTTCTATAGATTTTGATCAAAATTTAACCAGATGTTGTTCATATCATTATGCATGTTTGAAATTTCAGAACAGTCGACTATTTAGATTGGGAGATAATGGGTTTTGCAATTTCACCTTTTAACACTGCAGGGTCTGCATTGACCGAAAGTCAGGTCACATAATTCGTCGTACCATTCTATTGTGTGTATACATTTTAAAAAAAACATTATGTCTAGATAGCAAACTAGTGAGGGAACGAGTGAAAAAAGTTTGGATTGCCTTTGCTATTCAGTTTTTCTGAAAACGTTCAGTAAAGACAGAACAATTCTCCGTAAAAAATATTTGTCCCCTATAATAAGAAGACATATGGCAACACCGCAGAACAGTATTGTTCAATATTTCGAGAAAAAAATTATTATCGTGTTCCTAAAGTTAAAAACTTTTATCATAAAAAATATTTGCATCATAAATATTAATATTTTATATTGTTTATGTTATCTTCATTAACGAATAAAAAAGTCCGTTCATTCATAACTAATAAAAAACAATGTTTGATTGAAAATTACATCGAAATAAAAGTTTGTGTTGCGTATTATTTTAAATATGCCGCGCAAACTCACGTCCTTGGAAACGTGGAACGATGCGGTGTTGCCATATGTCTTCTTATTATAGGGAATAAATATTTTTTACGGAAAATTATTCTGTCTACATTTTAATGCAGACCCTGCAGTGTTAAAAGTTGCAATTTTAAAACCCATCATCTCCCAATCTAAATAGTCGACTGTTCTGAAATTTCACTCAAACATGCACAATGATATGAACAATGGTTAAAATTTGAACAAAATCTATAGAAATCAAGAGCGCACGCTTGTACTACCTTAAACCAACAATCAATCGTTAACAAATAAGTCACTTTTAATGTAGGTTGATAGCATCACTTCGTTGAGAAAAAAGTTCACGGTGTGTAAAACAAACCCCGAAAGTAAAAGTTAGGATGGTAAAACTAAATACAGTCTCTTGGCAGAGCAATCACAATGAGACTAGCACAACTGTCTTGTGATTATCCTACCCACAATCTACGATTACTTGTTCTATATTATCTTGTAGCACGAGCGTTTGTTGTAAATATCATAGACCTTCCTCCCAGTATTGTATTATTCAAATCAAGCCCGAACCTTCACAAATTCTTTTCAATGCCGATATGTAATTGAATCCTGGATTTCCTTAATTGGCTGCAGGCTAGTCACCTTAAAAACCTGATATGCATGGAGTTTATTACGAAGAGAGCCGGAACAGCTAATCTTTCTTTGTAACCGAAGGAACGACGAGGTAAATACACTTTCCACTTTCGCTCTTTCTTTCCAGCTCACTGTTCACTTTTACATACGTCACGGGTGTGCATATTGGACTACCGGTATTTTTTGTTCCTTTTTATCATAGTGTAGGTCACATCGTGCCCCAACGGTGCGTGGGCGTAATTGATCCCGCATATTTTCAATTTACATTGTGCATGCATGCATATGTCTACGTTACACTAGATAAAAGATGATACATGTTTGCATCATTTATTTACTGGGATTTGAGTATTGTTCAATTGGAAACAGAACTGGCCCATAGTTTGGCCGGAGACTACTTGCTGCCTCTCAAATTGCAGTTTCTCGACAAGAAAGCCATTGAGTGAGAATATCGAATAGCATAAATATCTCTTACCGGAGTTCTTTCGAATGTTGAGTACGTATCTGTGAACGGAACTACCTGAAACACATCTCCCTTCATGCAACTCAATCCGCATGCTCGTTCGGTCCTATATCTTCCTGGTTTGCAAAACCAATACTCGCATACAGTATTGGCAAATTGGTGGTTTTGTAGCTAAATTTGGTGGTTTTGAAAGGATGTGGGTGGGGACATTGAGCTGTTCAGCGTTCAGCGGGAAGTTTGGTGGTTTTGCGGTAATTTCGGCCTTTTTAACTGGAAATTTGATAACCTTAACACTATGACGTAATCTGAAGATACAAATCGAACTTCGAACAAAATCGCAGGCGTACGGTTGGTAAAAATTTTAGGTCTATATTTTTTCCTAGATCATTGATATTCCAAAGAAATAAAGAGATACTCTATTCGCCTTTTAATCGAATGGAACCTTCATATCGCTTCCTGTTTTTAGGAATATCTATGGGTTTATGAGAAGACTTAGTATCACTAAAACAGCTCTTTCTATCTCTCTCGCACTGACGGCAGCCCAGTAAGTGCCAAATTGTAAGTGTGCAATATTTCGGTAAAAAGAGAAAATACCCCCTCCGCTCTGGTGTCTACGAGAAAATTTGGGTGCGAGATTGTTGCCAAATTAGCCAGTTCTTCTGTGCATCATTTCATCACTAAAATTCGCAATCCCAAGCGTGGAGTTCCAATCAAAACTCTAAACGACATCCTCATTGACAGGCTCGGAGATCGAGGGTTCGAATTATTTGAAAATGTTCATTAGACTACAGAGTATTTAATATGAAATCACATACATCTCAGTACAAAGTACAAGCTTCAGTACAGAGTACAAAGCAATGTCGGTAGCCTAGAGATCGATGTTTTTGGCAGAAAAATACTATAAGTCATATTTGGTTGCTATTGGTGACTTTTGGTGACTTCTGGCGACTATTGGTTTTTGGTGGAAAATATTCCGGATGAACTTATTGGTTTTTGGTGGAATATCGACTGGCCGCTAGCGGCTGGCAACACTGCTTACATATATAATTAAAAGAAATTGTTAAGGCCTTGGGACATTCCAGAGGCCAAAAAAGGACATGTTTTGTAATTTTTTTCCCGGGAAACCATAAAATAAATCGAAATTACAAAATAGAAGTTTTATTATACACGTAATTAACTATACAAAATTATTGTTCCACAGCGATACATGTCAAAATGGCGACTGTGCAGCATTTTTCCGATGGGGTCTTTATTTCTGGAAGGTCAACGCGGCCGTACCAATAGCTCCTATAATTTTTGAATTACGATGAGACACTAAAGTTTTTTCTATTATATATAAGAATAGCCATAGAAGAACGAAGGATTTTTTTGATATATTGTTTTTCGTAAAAATGGCGCATTCCTGAAACAAAAAGTATAAAATGCCATGAGAAAATCGTCAAAAATTGTTTATAAAAAAGGAACCATGCAATGTAATTAAAAAATCCTACGTAGTGCCTTAGAAAATGTGATTCTAAGTAAACAGTTACAATTTCAAGTGTATCGGTTGAAGTTTGTTCGAGTTATGAGTCCGGCCGACTTGAAAAATGTAGTTTTGAGATAAACGCGTTTAAAGTTAGTGGAAAGTCACGACATGAATAATGTTTCAATAGCTTCAATCTGCGATGCCTGCAGTTGAATTCAAAAATCGAGTACTTAGAAATTTTTTACACCCATAATCTTTTGGAGTATAATTTTATAAGTACCATGGTAACTTGTAACAAAAAAATGGATTTTTGGAAAATTCTAGAGTGGCCTAAGATTGTAAGGAATCATCACAGTGTACTATTTTCAAAAAATCGATTTTTTGCATTATCCGATAGTATGCATGGTTATAAACGTTCTGTCCAATTTTTAGATCGAAATTTGAATTATTTAGGTCGCTACAGTCTTTCTAGAAAAAGTAAAGCCTTTCAAGGGATATGCATAACCTTAGAATTTCAGAAAATCAATTTTTGGTTTATTTTATTTTTATTCCGTAGAGTCTTGACTTTGATTTGATTCAAAGATTTTGCCGAAATTCCAAAAAGTGACCGAATTATGACGATTTTAGTGGAGCAGGTCAGAACGTCCCGTTGTGTTACGGCTCTAGCGCTTCGCGGTGCATTGTATGGTTTCTAAGGGCATTGATATGACTGTCCAATCCGGCTGTTTAATTGTTGTACAGCGCAGGAATTGCAAATTCAAGGTACGAAAAATAATTGTGATTTTATCTCAAGCAAGTAGTCCATACACCAAGGCATTTTCTTACAATTAAATTTTTCAAATAACAATTGGGACGAAATAGTGCATTTCGTAGATAGAAATTTTCAATAAAAGGTGTTTAATTTTTTCACTAGCTCCTTTAGTAATGGGGATATAAGCGACGAAAATTAATCGCATCACCTCTCACTCAACGTTTCGTCTCTTTCACTCATCGTTCCGTTTTTCTCATAAAAATGTTCCTGGCTCATACCTCCATTGCTAATGGAGATAGCGAAAAAAAATAAAAGATATTTTTTATCGTTAATAAACAAGAAACATCTATTATTTCAAACTTTTTTCTACAAAATGCACTTTTTCGTCACAATCGTCATTATAACAATTAAATTGTTCATAACGGGGAAAAAACGATTCTAGAACAAAATAAATGTCATATTCGTATTGCCCGTATCCGAAACCATAAAGAACCATCGAAGATATTGAGCAGACCTAAACATTTATACGAAAATGGTATACGGAACAAGTCGTTTAGTACGTTTTCTTCTGTTGCGTTTATCTCGAAAGTATTCTTTGCAATTTGACGTACGTCATATCTCAAAATCTAATCGTCCGATTTACACGGAAAAAATAAATAGTACAAAATACAGGGGCTACACAGTTCGCATTGGACTCAAGCGATTGCACAGCGATATTTACTGAAACACAGTCCAAAATACAGTGTAGTCAAAAGTAAATTTTGACAGTTTAACGCTGTAATATAAATTTAACGAAACTTGTAATTTGACAGTTGGTTAATCTGTATGGTGTACAATGAATGCGCCAGTTATATCGACAGAGTTTATGTAGACACACAAAAAAAAGTTTATCCATAAAAGAAGTTTGAAAAAAATGTGTAGCAAATATTAAAAAACCAGTCACGTGCACAAGAACGTACCTTTTTGTAAAGAATTCTCTCTTTTTTTATAATTTCTTGAATTATGTCGCACAAATTTCAACGTTCGCATCCTATCGACCACGCACTACTAACTGGCAATTCTTTGTATCCTGGCCTCGTGCCTCATTTGCGTACAGTATAAAAATCAATGATCGCATTTAAATTTTACAGTTGAATATTTTTACTGAAATCACTGATTGAAATCACTGATTGAAATCACTGATTGAATATCAAACTGCAAATAAACCAGTGTAACTGTAAAAATCTCAGAGTGCACAGATAACGTCACGAACTGTCGAAAGAAGAGTAAAACTACCGTGCCACACTATAATATTTAACGGCGGGGTAAAGTTAATTCGGCGAAAAAAAGGCATGTTTTTAAGATTTTTTTTGGCGTAACGAATAGTGTTCGTTTATTGAAAAATTTACATATAATAAAGTAACATTTGAATAACATTCTCCTAAATTTGCATTGTAAAATATTCAAAATTGAGCGAGTGAAAATTAAACTCCGGAGGCGCCTCGAAAAAAAGTTGGTTTGCGGTGTGCACCATAACTCGCAACAGAATCATTTGAAACAAAAAAATCAAAATGCATTTGTTAAAGGAGATGTTTCTCGAGGTAATGACGGGAAGATTTTTTTCTTCTATTTTTCGATTTTTCGTAGCACTTGGGAGCCAAAAACCCGATTTTCGCTAAAAAAATCGGCTAATTTGTTGTTGAAAAATTAGTAATTATTAAAAAAAACAAAAAAGCTCTCGACAATACCTGGTGAATTATGTGAAGAAGTACTGTGCAAGATTTCAAAGCGATTGGTCCAGTAGATTTTGAGTTATCGTGCACACGGACTTCAAATATGACAAGTCTCAGAAAAACGGTTTGAAAAACGCAGAAGAGAAGAGAACGGCATGGAGCAATAGACGCTCAAATACTCATAACTTCGTCAATTTTACTCCGATCGACTTGAAATTTTAACACAATATTCTTGATATATTATGCATTCATTTAAAACATTTTAAAAAAATGAAAAAAAAATTTAAATACTTTACCCCGCCCTTAATGAATCACTCTGTACTCAATACAGTGTACACTGTAACCCTTGCAGTTTGCGTACAGTATAAAAATCAGTGATGTCATATAAATTTTACGGTTGAATATTTTTACTGAAATCACTGATTTATTCACAATACCAAACTGTAAATAAATCAGTGTAACTGTAAAAATCTTAGAGTGCACAGATTACGTCACGAACTGTCGAAAGAAGAGTAAAACTACCGTGCCACACTGTACAATTTAATGAATCACTCTGTACTCAATACAGTGTACACTGTAACCCTTGCAGTTGACGTACAGTATAAAAATCAGTGATCTCATATAAATTTTACAGTTGAATATTTTTACTGAAAACACTGATGTATTCACAATACCGAACTGTAAATAAGCCAGTGTAACTGCAAAAATCTCAGTGTGTACAGGAAAATTCGTCATTCTTGTAGGACAGGATTTACATTACTCTGTTTTACTGTGAAATGAAATATGGCACCCTCCTTTTTATGCGGTTTATACTGTGATTTTCGCTCTCTCTTTTTTTCCGTGTACTTCAAATTTGGATTAGACATATTTTATAGCGTATTCGATTGACTGAACGGATGATTTTTCCATATGTTTGTCCGTTTGTTAATAATAAACGTTCTAAGTCGTTATTTTTGCTCTAAAATCAATCTTTTCATTAAAAACAATGCTATTTATGCAATTTTTAAAATTTAGAAAATGTATCCAGTGCGTCTGCAGCTTTACCATTGTACTTGAAGTGTATTATTCCATTTTTTACTTTATATGAATCCCCTTACCGGAATCATGTACGCCACCGAGCCGAGCAGAGGCTACAGCCTTGAGATTAAATAACAATGATAACGTTGTTTATACATATTTTTCAATTGAAAAAAAAAAACGGTGACATGTCGAGACTATGTACTATCTGTGTGCGAAAGATCGACCTTATCATCCCATTACCTGAGACGGAAAAACAAATATTGAATATCGATCTGTTTTTTTAACTTCAAGATTATGCATATCCCTTAACAGCCTTTCTTAGAATTGTAAACGCGTTTTTCTCGGAATGTCCTTTTTCAAAACGGTAACCACTCTCAAAGGAAGAGTTTTCAAGCTATCTGTTTGAAATGTTAACAGAACATTCTTCACGTCATTATGTTGTTATGGAAGCTTTTTTTACTCTTCCTATTTTTTTTTACGAAAAAAGGCTAAATTTGATACTTTTTGTTTAAACGGCCTCCATTTTTTTCAAATTTCCCAAAAAAAAACCTCCATGCGAACATAGCGGCTTTCTTACAGATTAATAATAATTTTGAAATTTTTGTTTCAGATAGAATTTGCGTCCGCAATCCTGGCCACCATGGGACACCATTTTTTTCCACGCAATTTTCCGCAACTAAAAACAATGTTAAAAATTAAATAAAGACATTTAAAAAAATAATGTTGTACTCTGTATCGGTGCTTCAATTTGTAAAAAAAAATTAGACCGATCAGCTTATCCTATCCACCAAAAAAAAAATCGCGAAGATCCGCTATTTTTCGGGCGGTCACACTGTGATGATTCCTTAAGGGGTAAGGCCACTGTAACGGCCCAAAAAAAAAGGTTTTTTCACTAATTTTTTGCTCCCGAAATTGAAGGTATTTGAAAAAAAACTTTTAATGGTGTTATCGGGCATACATTAAACTTTATTATAAAATTTTTTTACAGTAAAAAAAAACAAAATGGCGGTTCCACAGCTATCTTCCCGGGACATGTTTTGCTTCCAGGGCTCCGCGGCACGCAGCACCACTGGTGCACTTTTGAATCTAGACCAAAAAAAAAAACCATTAATCTAGAGGGCTATAGCTAGAGAATGTCGATCGGATTTTAAAAAGTATCAATTTTTGTGGATTTGGCGTGCGTTTGAAAAAAAAAATTGATTTTTGACGAAAAAAACGGCAAGTTTTTTGTTAATAAAAAATCAATAAATAAAGTTCTTGAAAATTCCGATCGACATTCTCAAGATAATGTAAATGTTCACAACTGGTTAAAATTTCAAGTAAAAAAAATGAAAATTGTTCGAGTTATGCTGCGTGCCATTTTGAAAAACCATGTTTCGAGAAAAACGCGTTTAAAGTTTTGCGAATAGTTTTTTATTGGAAAAAATTAAAAAAAGAAAAGCACAGGATCTTTTTTTTCTTATTCTAGAGGGTTTAAACTATTTTTTAAGCCAATAAAAAAAAATCGATTTTTCAAAAAATTTACAGTGGCCTTACCCCTTAAGGGATCGTCTCAGTGTGACCCTCCGAAAAATCACTGATTTTCGCGATTTTTTTTTTACATGTTCAAATAAACTAATCGGTCCGGTTTTTTAAAATAAATAAATACATTCATGACGAATACAAAATGATTTTTTTTATGTTTATTTATTGGATGTACAATAGTTAAATAAATTGTTGAAACGACACGTAATAGAAAAAGGTCCTGTACGGTTTCCACGATTGCGGCCGCAATTTTGATCTGAAAGAAAAATTTCAAAAAGATTATTAATCTGTAGGAAAGTCGCTATAGCGCTATGGAAGGGTTTTTTTTTAATTTGACGAAATGGCGGCGGTTTGAACAAAAAGTATCGAATTTGGCCCTTTTTCTCGACAGTTTTTCGTAAAAAAAATAGGAAGATTTCCAAAAAAAAAAAAGCTTCCATAGCGCTATAAAGAATGACGTTAAAAATGTTCTCTTCAAAGGGGAACTAGATATCTTCAAAACTCTTCCTTTAAGAGTGGAAACCGTTTTGAAAAACACTATTCTGAGAAAAACGCGTTTAAAGATTGGCGAGGCAGATGTCTCGCTCCGTTCCCTTTCCCAGGTAGAAATTGTGTTTGGAATCCTATAGGATTCCCCTACTTCTCCCTACTCCCTGATAGGGATCCAACGGGACATCCCATTGGATCCCTATCAGGAAACGTCACGCTCGTACATTGGATTCCAAGAGGGACTCCCCATCGGGATCCAAAAGGGATTCCCATCGGGATCCAAAAGGGATTCCCATCGGGATCCAGTAGGGATTCCTATCGGGATTCCATAGGGATTCCATAGGGATTCCCTATTAGGATCCAATAGGGATTTCCCGTCGGAATCCAATGTAAGAATCTTAAAGCTTCCCCACAGTACTGAACGGAATCCGATACGATGCTTGATCGATCATATCGCATTCTGTAAGCCCAAAATGCTACAAAAAATAAAAGCATCGATACACTAAAGAGATCAATTTATTGTTTACAAAGGAGTACATATCGAATACCACAATATACTTATTTTGTTTTTTTTTTAAATTGTTTACCCATACTGAATATTTATAGTGCTTTGTATACTATTCTTCAAATACTTATATCTTATATCTATATCTTCGAGTACTTTTTATACTTTATGAACTTTTTAAAAATACTTTAAATACTTCTTATGCTGTAACGTAGTTTTTATACACTTTTTATACTATTATTAAGCAAAAATACTTGTGCAGTTATGGGCGGGATATTCTTTGAATACTTTTCATATTATATAAAATTTAAACACTTTAATAAGGTTGATGCTTGCATCATTGGAATGTAACAAACATTAATGTGTGTTTGGAGTAAATAAATTTTACGATCGCGATTGCGCAGTAACTCGATCGTCGCGCGCTTTTCAACGACGACACGAATATATATGTACCCTGCGCCGCTTATGTTCTATCGCCCGACGTCTTTCTTTTGTCGGAAGCGATTTTCTGAATCCTTATTGGATCCCGATAGGGAATTCCTATTGGCTCCCGACAAGGAATCCCTGTTAGATCCCGATGGGGAATCCCTATTGGATCCCGATGAAAAATCCACCGGGTCGGGTGGAAATTGATGTTACGGGCTACAAACTTAAGCGAATGTGTAATAGATATCATGTTTATAAAAATATGATTTCATACTTACATTTAATTTTCTTTTAAAACCTCATTTAAGCCGCTCTAACAAAACTCCACACCCGCAGCGATAAACCACAGACGCAATCGTAACCCGATTGCCGTCACGTCCAAAACAAATTTTTATGCGCACAAGTATTAAAAATTCAAAAAGTGTGCATATTAAAATTTATAACAAGCTTTTTTATTCGTATAAAAAATACTAGCCCATAACAAACTATAAATATACAATATGGGTAAGCACTAAAGTAAAGAAGTTACTAAAGAATATAATTATATATTGTATTATTCGATATCCTAACAAATTCCTAGAAACACGTTGGTGCATCTTGAAACTCCTAAGCAAATCTGTGCACGGGACCATCAAAGAATAATTTTTTACAGAGCGTCGCGAAATCCTATTTTATATAATTTCTAGTAAAAAATTCTCAAACCACGTTAATCTGGAAACAGCCCAGGATCCATTTGGATTCCAATGTGGTCTCCCTACCTGGGGTGTCCATATCAAATCCCCATAAGGATCTGGTAGAACCTGGGGAATCCCCAACAAATCTACCTGGATTCTAGTGTGGACTCCTTACTTGGGGCGTCCCTATCAAATCCCCATAGGGATCTGGTAGGATCTGGGGAGTCCCCAAAAAATTTCTGCATGGGTTCTACAAGAAACGTTGTAGCGACCGTAATAATTTGAATTTCGATTTAAAAATTTGAGAGAATGTTTATTACATTGTATACTATCCGAAAATGCAACAAAAAAAAATCGATTTTTCGAAAATTTCACACTGAGACGATCCCTCAAAGCGTTTCTAAAACGCGTTTGTCACAATCTTTGAAGCTCGGGATTCAAGAGTCACAAGGGAAAAGCCTATGCCATGAACATCAACGACTGTCAAAAATTCAAATAATTGTTTTCGTTCAATCGTGATTTGCCTTGCATTTTCTATTGATTTTTTTAAAGGAACCTGCATCAAAATCCATCGGGGTGATTCAGTCGGTTGAATCGTTTTCGAACTGCATTGACGATTCGAATCAACAAAGAAAAATCATCATGCAGATTCGGCGAAGAAACTCGCAGGAATTATCTCCAATCTGCAGATGGAGATAATTTAATGGACACCATCAAATTTAGTGTTTTGCCGATTTCAAGATCATCGGTTGTCATAAATCCAAGTTTATAAGAGCACGAAAGGTGATAATATTTTGCTCACTCTTTTGCCATCGATAATCCGTTCCACGAGGCTGCACACACTCCTTTTCTTCTTCGCAGGCCAACAGACCCGCCAGAGAATCGGGGAGGATCGACTTTCCCCGATACACGAGCGTACCAGCCCTTACACAATTTCCGAGCGTGATTGAGGTCGAAGATCAAATACCCACCAAGTTATTGGAGCTTCGAATAAATGCTCGTTACGTGGCACGTACAAGTTTCATTTAACGGGAGTGTTTTCCTCGTGATCGGTATCCACGGCAAATTGTTTTGCTGCTCAAACAAAGGCGAGCCAGGTCGAATCGGTATGATCCGCTACCACTGAGCCTTGTCACGCCTTTCGTACTTGAGTTATTTACCAGTGTGCGATCATGAGTCCCGATTTGCCCATCGAGCGTAAAATAGAGGGCGATCTGGGCCAGACCCTTCACGCTCATATTCTCGTTTTGCTGGAGTCACTTTACCAACGAGTTTTGAGACGGAGCCACCGGTAAATCAATGCCTGACGGTGATCAAATGCTATTTGCGTTTTCTATAAAACGAGGGATGATCGAAAAATGGACCGCATGGAGTTGAAGCGCGATGGCTTGCGCTCTACCTACCGAGCGGGTCGCAATTGTTTCCGATGGCAACACAACTGGAATCCGGTCAGATGTAGCCGGAGGTTAATTCTTTAGACAAGTGACTTTTCGAAAAAAAATTTTTACATTTTTCTCATTTATTGGCTTATAAATTATGGCATTCAGTCGGGGAAAGCGGAAATTTTTCATTATCAATTTTTTTACGAGCCACAAATCGTTAAAACTCATTTCGAATTTTTCAAAAACCCAAACAAATCCAATAGTACCGTCAAATGGTGATTCTGCTGAAAATTTTGGGTAGAAAACTATTTTTTTCTTCATTTCGTGGGGGGGAGGAGCCGGCCATGAGCGTGAAACTTAGTTTCCGGGACGTTAAGGGTGATAGAATGGCCGTCATCTTGAAATTAAGGATGTGATTAGTTTTTTTTTTTTATTTATCTCCGTAACCGTGAGGCTAGCCAAAAATTTGTAGGGAGCTTTTTTGTAGTTCATATAACTATCCATAACTTTTTCTTATAATTTTTTGCGCTAATGTCAATAATAAAAGAGTTATAAACATAAAAAAATGAAAAATTAGGGGATAAAAAACTTCGAGGCAAGATTATTGATTAATTTGAAATCTGACAATGAAAATGTTTTCTACCTTTTTATAGAGCATTTTGTTATAAACAATTAAACGTATTTTTTTGATTCGGTTTGTTTTTATCGATTTTCCAGCGTTGTGATGGGAGGTAGTGGAAGGTGAGTAGGTTACGTCGGTATTAAAAAAATTGTTAATAACTTTATTTCGAGTAGTAGTTTCTTTTTGTATCATATTGTCAAGTTTTTCAATGATTATTTCGAAATTATCAATCATCATCACTCTCAAATCTCATTCGTCATGAAGGGCCGGGTTTAAAAAAATGTTTCTCCATAACCGTGACGCCGAAAAAAAATTGGTAGGGAGCTTTTGTAGTACATACAATTCTCTATAACTTTCATCAATAACTTTTTGCGTTATAGTACAGTCGTGCTGTATATTGGAATCGGAAAAAATTAGAAGAAGGCTAGTCTTTTGACAGGTGATTTTGTAGGTGCCACGGGTGTTAAAACCAAGTTTGCCTAAAAATAGGGGTGTAGAGTTTTTTTAGGGGTTGGGGGTGGATTAATTCCAAACTACAACGCCCACAAGGTCGGCGCCGGGAGACAAAATGTTCAGAAAAATCCCGGTTTTATTTTTGTTTTGTTTTGTCGTGAAAGTTCATTTTGGGGGTGAAAAAGTGGGGTGAAATTTTGAAAAATCAGTTTTAATTGAATAACTCTTTTGCAAAAAATCGTACATATTTTGTTCAAATAGGAACGTTGTAGCCCTTGAAAAGACGCGTCGATCGAGTATTCCATCCACCCTTTCCAATAATATCTTCACCCCCGAAAAAATTGTTGAAGAATTAAGAAAAAAATTGTTTATTGAATAACTCAAAAACAATCGATTTTTCGGGGATGATTCAAATGTACGAAATGTAGACAATAATTTTCTCTATATTTTCGTTCCTATGGACAACCCTTGAACCCTTGACATTTTCGAACCCCTCTCAGGGGTTGAAATTCAAAATGAAATTCTGGGAAAACTATTGACCGAAACTAAAGAGATACGAGTTTGGCGCTTTGGACAAAAATGTAGCTGAGGGTTCAAGCTATAAATTCTTCCACGGCGGCGAATTCGTGCGGTCAATAGTTTTCCCAGAATTTCATTTTGAATGTTCAACCCCCGAGAGGGGTTGGAAAATCAAAATTCAAGGGTAGTCCATAGCAACGAAAATATGGAGAAAATTATTCTCTGCATTTCGTACATTTGAACCATACCCGAAAAACCGATTGTTTTTGAGTTATTCAATAAAACAAATTTTTTGTTTGTTTTTTAATCATTTTTTTGGGCGTGAAGATATTATCGGAGAGTGATGATAAAATACTCGATCGACGCGTCTTTTCAAGGGCTACAACGTTCCCATTTGAACAAAATGATTTTTCAATGAATTAAAACTGATTTTTCATAATTTCACCCCACTTTTTCACCCCCAAAATGAACTCCCACAACTTCGGCGCTGTGGACAAAACTAAAGACCGGATTTTTCTGAACATTTTGTCTCACGGTGCCGACCTCGTAGAGGTTGTAGTTTGGCATTAACGCACCCGCTTCTCCTTTCATCCCCTAAAAAAGAACCCTATGCCCCGATTTTTAGGCAAACTTGGATTTAGCACCCGCGGCACCTACAAAAACACCTGGCAAAAAACTAGCCTTCTTCTAATTTTCTCCGATTCCGGGCTTTTTCAGCGACAGCACGACTGTACTATTAATATTAATCCTCTCATTTTTCATTCTTTCTTTCGTTAACGCTCATGCGCAGAATATGAAACAAGAAAAAGTGAGAAACGTCTAAAATCGATGAAAAGGTACGCTTTGAAACGAAAAGATTGAATTTTTGAAGAAAAAAATGGTTACATTTTACAATAAATTTTTTTTCTCAAACATTTAGATTCATGTTTTAGACAATAATGTTATAAAGGTTTATACCAAATATCATCAGAATCTGTTGAATAGTTTTTCAGCTATCCGTCACGCCAGTTCTGAAAATGCAGGTGAGAAGACCGTACCATACGCAATTTCCGAAAAATCCATTGAAAGTCTAACGTTGTCTAAAACCGTATCGAATGTTTATTTTTTGCCAACTCAGACAAACAAACCCACGTGTTCCGAACACTTTAAAGGTGCAGATTATGTTTTTAAAAATCGCATTTTTCATTGATTAACCACGAGACATAATAAACTACGCGCAAGCCCAACTAGAACGGTCTAATAGTTTTTCAGCTATCGGTCACGCCGTTGGTTCCACGTGTGAACAAAGACCAAAAAATACAGTAAGGTCAGGCGCGCTTGTTAAGCTGCAGGAAAAAAATTATCCGCAGAGGCGTTTACCGGTCAAATTTTGGCGCGAGAATTTCAAGAACGTGTTTTCCACGTAAAAAATGTTTCTTTCAGTTTAAAAAAACTTGTCGTGGACCCCCTTAAGCCTCGGTCTACAGGCCCCAACGACTCCGAAAATTACTGATACATACTCATGGCGGGTCATTTTTTATTCCGCGATTCGACGTACACCGTTAAAGAAGCTACGCTTGATCAGTCATTTTTCAAACTGGCATAGAAATTCCGAGATCAACGTCCAACTCTCAGTCGAGCACTTAAAATTTTTCCAATAAAAAATGTGTGTTAGAGGTCGCATATATTTTACGGCTGATTTTCTTCGACTTTAGATCGTGTTCGTACAGTGTGCGTGTGTGCATTCGTATGCGTATGTGTGTCCGCGCCACGTTCCGCATCCAACCTTCTTCGAACCACGTGAGAAAGACCATACCGATGTACCGCGGGCTAATAACAATAATTTCATTCGGCGTGCTCGACGCTGCTCTTTCACGTACGTGACGGCATGTAGACCACTAAAAGTGCACTGTGCCTTATTCTCAATAGTATAATGTAGTACGTGCAGAAATCGTGCTCCGGCACATACACTATCGGAATAGGGTACTTTAGATTTGTTTCGTGATCTTGATCTTCATTTTTTGCATCGGGGAAAAAAAGCCAGTAAAAGCGAAAGGGTCCGTCGGAATTTGCCTAGAATACGTGCTCTCTTCCCTAACTCCTCACCACTGATGGTAAGCGGTATGCCAATGAGGCAGTGGATCAATCAGGTATTTGATTTTTCTCGCTCATCCCGATATGCCGGAATACGAAGATCGATATTTTCGGCTTCTTGCTTAATCTCTTCTTTTCGACAAAATAGCAATTGTTTGAACGATCATAGCTCGACTTCTAATCCAGCGTGTCATGTTTATTTCCAGTGTTCCGAAGAATAGCTTCAAAGACCCAGAATAGCCGAATCTCATCCCGGTAAATCAATTGATCCGGCGCTATTTTTTTAAAAGAAAGTTGGAAGAAATGAAGCCCGAGTGCGTGAAAAACCTACCAAAAACCAATGGCCCGAATTTTCATCTCAGGGGCACTTTTAGGTCCGATCGAATGCGAACGAGTGCAAACAGGTGTTTCTACTCGAAAGGTTGAGAAAGATACAGCCGGTTCAATTTAAAAAAATAAAAACTATCGGAATTTTGAATACGTTCTCGCTGTTTACTCGTGAAAATGAATGCTTTATTAAAAATATCTACAGATATTCCGCAAAGTACAACTATCAAAGTACATCCATCCATCCAAAGCATTTTCAATGCTAACAATTATTCCTACTGCTTTCAAACGTTCCGAAACTGTTGTGTGATCAACTCCTAATGATTCTGCAAGTTTAGCTAGCGTCTGACATGAATCTCCATGAAGTAATGCCTCAAATTTAACAAATCAAAATCATTATTTTTGAAGCGTCTAGACCGATCTCTGCATATTTTTTTCCGACGAAGCACGGTCGCCGTAAGTCTCAACAAGAATTCTGTGTGCTTCAGCTGCAAACTTTTTAAAAATAAAGTAGTGCAGCAAAATTCTTCGCAATTACACCTTTTTGGCGCTTAGTGTGATATGTTAACACTATGAAAAAAAAAATTGTGAACACTTCAGCGAAATGTCATGAACTGCGGCCTCTATTATCGGGACCTCCACAGATGTAACAGAGGCCCCCACTATGTACCGAATATCAATCGGCGTAGCGCATGGTAGGAGAAGCGCCAGGCCTTATCGTAAGGCTCGAACCATGCTAGACAATAAGAGATGGCTTTGAGGGGTACTGCTTTCAGCTGTCAGCTGCGCAGAGTCGGCTGGACTGGATGGTGCGCAACCTCCATTTTTGCAAATGTAATGCGGAGCTGATCCCGCCGTAGTGCCGATAATAGAGGTCGCAGTGTACACTGAATTTCGAGCTTGGTTATAGTACTTGTTGAGCGATGCGTTGCCATCTTCAACTACACGCACGGGGTATATCTAACGCCATATGTTGGAAAACAGTGAGAACTTATTCAACGTCCTAATAAATTGAATTTTCTATTCTAAAGATTTCATAACTGTCAATGACATTTCTTCATATTGGCCGTCAAATCGCAATCAAATGTCACTGCCGACCATTTATTCATGCGCTCGGGGACGGCTGCGAACGGAACTGGCCACTATAATCGCGGCCACAGTGACTAATCACCGCAGAGATACAATCAGAGCAATATAATTACGCGATTTTCCACATTTTGCCACCAATACCAGTGAACTTTAAAGGAAAAGAATTGTTTTTCAAGTCCAACTAGAAGAAATCGAAGGTCAACAATTTTATTCTTGTATCCCTTGAAACTAAAAAGGTATCTCAGTATATTTGGAAACAATAGTATATGAACACTACCAAAGTGAAATACCAAATGAACGTGTACACATAACTGTAAAATTAGTTGCGAACTTTCAGATCGTTGACGGATTATGAATACGTTTTGGCATGGTACTTCGGGTGAATGTGAGTATTTTAGCAATTTTCGGAAATTTCAGAAATTTTTAAACGTTTTGGCATGGCACTTTGCGTGAATTTGAGTATTTTAGCAATTTTGGGAAATTTCAGAAATTTTTTCAACGTTTTGGCATGGTACTTTGCGTGAATTTGAGTGTTTTAGCAATTTTTGGAAATGTCAGCAATTCTTTTTAATACATTAAAAAACCTGATACTGCTACTCTGTTGCCAACCAAGAATACTAAAGTGAAATACACATCCTACGTATACATTTTTTTTCTTTGTTAATCACGTATACGAACCTCCTACTGCACGGAAAGAAACATGGAAGTTGCAAGCATACGGATATGTTCCGAATAATTTGTAAATTGAATCGACATAAACGTTCGTCATTCGATAGACATTTTTAAAGCACGATTTTTTTTTTTTCATTTTAAATTTGCGAATCTGGAATTTCCATATTTTTGGTGCATTTTTAGAAATCATGTTAATTTTGAGTTGCATCGAATTTTGAGATATTGTTTGCACGACGTTTTGTGGGCGGTTTAGCAGAGCTTGAAACAAAGATTCATGTATCACGTTGCTTCTGGATCAAATTATGTTAATGCCTATTATTCACATCAACATTTATCAAATTTGGAGAGTTTCGAGTGTTCTGCATACATTTTGAAATTATAAGATTCGTCGGAAAATGGCGAGAACAATATGGTAACACTGGAGCCCCTTGAGGCACTGTAGAAGACGATGTTTATTAACCAAAATATTTGGAGGGGGGGATAAAATTTAAGTTTACGTATTTTTGCATTTTTACCGGGTTGCAAGCTTAAGAGGGTAACCCACACCTTACTTGAAATTCCTTACCGCAGTGGTTTTTCTGTAAAATGTGTATGCTGATTTAAAAGAGTTCTATAAACTCCAAATTGATGTTTAGAGTATGAAAAAGTTTGCCTCAGTCTATGGTCCGACTCTGAAATTCTGCCGAAAATCGAAAAATAATCGTACCTCGGAGAATCAAGCGGCAGCTTTTAGAGCAAATGGTTGCAGAGAGAATGCGCACAAAGCGGCGTTCCAAATCTAAATGGAGAATAAATGAGCGATGATTAGGTGAAAACACTTATTCGTGGCCGAGATGCGAAACAAATTTGGATTTTTTATATTTTTTAATAAGCCCTAATCGATGTATTTTTACCCCCTAAACACAAATTCACCCATTCCTTTCCCCAAAACCGGCAATGTCCATGAAAAATCGTCGAAAATATATGGAATGTCGCTTGCCCCCTCAAGCTTGCTATCCACCAAAAATGCAAACGAACGTAAACTTTAATTTCGTCCTCCCTCAAAAGTGATACCCGACACGTTCAATTTGATACGCCCCTTCTACATGTGGAGTGAAACACAGAAAAATAAAGGGGTGGTTCATTCCTTCATTTTTGTTTTTTTCAATGTACCCACAGTGGATTTCTGTTAGTCTTGTATTGAAAGAATTGTCGTTTCTGTTTCACTGAAATCGGTGGACTGCTTGCCGGTGAGCGTGCAAAATCAGCCGTTGACATGCTTCACTCGAAGTGACGGAACCACCCCTTAAAACAGTTTTTCCACCAAGAAAAAAAAATATGTATCTAATAGTTTTTGATGCTCTACTATATGCGTGAGTTTCAACAAAATCGACGGCGGACACCAATGTGATGTTCCTTGTTAAAAAATCAATCTGATACCGTGGCTGTCATCAATATCAACAGAACAAGAATCTCATACTCTACCATATGCATGCGTTTCAACAAAATCGACGGCGAACCCCAAGGTGATGTTCCTTGTTAGAAAAATTAATCTGATATCCTCGCTGACATCAATATCAACAGAAAAATAAATTACCAACAATTGGACCGCTTGACGGTGAAACTGCAAAATCAGTTCTTGAAATGTTTCACTCAAAGTGACGGTTCCACCCCTTAAAACAGTTTTTCCGCAAAAAAAAATTCTTATCTAATAGTTTTTGATGCTCTACCATATGCGTGAGTTTCAACAAAATCGCCGATAGACACTAAAGTGATGTTCCTTTTTAGAAAAATCAATCTGATACCCTGGCTGCTATCAACATCAACAGAACAAGAATATCACGCTCTACCATATGCATGAGTTTCAACTAAATCGACGGCGAACCCCAAAGTGATGTTCCTTGCCAGAAAAATAATCTGATATCGTCGCTGACATCAATATCAACAGAAAAAGAAAATAGCGACAATTAGACCGCTTGCCGTTGAAACTGCAAAATCAGCCCTTAACGTCCTTTACTCAAAGTGGCGTTTCCAACCCCTAAAGCAGTTTTTCCGCCAAAAAAATACGTATCTAATAGTTTTTGATACTCTACCGTATTCGTGAGTCTCAACAAAATCGCCGATGGACACTAAAGTGATGTTCCTTGTTAGAAAAATCAATCTGATACCGTGGCTGTCATCAATATCAACATAACAAGAATCTCTCATACGCCACGAGCATAAACCGCGAGCGCCTCGAATTATCCGCCTTTAGTTTGCAGAGTCAATCCTAAAAGCATCGAAGAATTAGAACCGTATCTGGCTCCGCGGGACCGACGAAGTGTCCGTTCCGTGGACACGTGATGATTTAATGCGTAGATCGATGTCAAAAGCTTCGACAAACAACGTTCGAGGAGAGCATCGCTACCATGGATTATCGAGTAAAATCCTCTATCCACACTACTTCGTTTCGCTATAATCCAACTGTTATCTGCTATTAGCACAGGTGGCTCTCGCGCCTTCTCTTTCATTTGTACGGTGTATAGAATCTTGGGTACGCAGGCAGTTAGAATTAATGAGCCGGTACTAATGGTGCTGCAGCATACTGAATGAGTAATAACTCGTTTTCACCGAGACAATTTCGTATCGTTTCGAGACTAGACAGTCGGAATCTCTCGACCACTCTCGGAAGATCCTAGGAACACTGACGAGAGAGGAGCAACAACACGAGCCGAGAGAGGTATACCGGTTTTAGTAGAACCCGTAATTACCGTCGAGTGACATTACCGTATATACACGACGAGCGTGCTCCTATTATATTGGCACTAACTCGTGCAGCGACTCTTTCGTACTTTGCGTTGCAACCGTGCCGTTCAATGCCACGAAGACTGCACAAGTTTCTGGTTCACCAATATAGGGAGGGTATGATATGCTAATCACTCGGTGAACTGCGGCCCGCCAGGACCGAGGATCCTTACTAATTACCGATATCCGCTTGGACCCCGGCTTGCCTTTTCTCTCGGTCTCGAAGTTAACTCACGAGCTCCGTGTATGAGCACGTGTTTAACGCCCGTATCTCATCTCCTCGTTATCGGGATCATACTACACGACTGCCCAACTCTCAGAGTTATTCTCTCGTCGACCTCGATCGCATCGCTTGCTCCAAGAGTGTGTATTGTTCGCGACCCTGTATACTTCAAGGGGCTATACCAGGGCGACACTTTCAAAAAATCGATTTTTTGTTGTCTTTTTCGGCAGTTTATACTTTCAAGAATATCATTATCATTTATATCATTTATATCAATATCGTTTTATCTTGCAAAAATCGATAGTTAAATCTTTAAACGCGTTTTTCTCGAAATGAGATTTTTCAAATTTGCTGACATTGTAACTCAAAGAGCAATTATCCGATTAACTTGAAATTTTAACTGAGTACTCCTGAATGTATTTACTCTACAATGACGTAGGATATTTTTGATTGGATGAAAATTGACGATTTGGCATTGAGAAAAACGACCATTTTATAGGCAAAAAAACAGACTTTTATTCATAACTACGCCATTTTGTTAGATTTTTATATTTTTCGAAAATCCTACGTCATTATATAGTAAATACCTTCCAGTTTAACGACATTTTTCCTTTCTCGGTTTCAGCTACTCAATCGGCCGGAATCATGTCAGTGGTGGAGGAACTTTTTTTTTGCGCCTCCGAAGGCAGCGCATAAGTCGCTTGGATCTCAATATTTTTCTATTAAAAAATATGTAATATAGATCAAATATAACCAAATGTACTCTTAATTTTCCAAAACATTTAATTGAGTACGTTTTTTCCAAAAAAAATCCCGAAAATTAGCTAAATTTTCAACGTTCACACTGGTATAGCCCCTTAACTTACATCATCTGCGAGCAATGGTTTTTTGAAAATGTGTCCGAATCAAGGACTCCCCGAAAATCGGGGTACCGAAGGAAGGTGTAGAGAGGTCTAGAGAGGTGAACGCATTTAAGGGGGATGATGTGTTCAGGCGAGGAGAACATGTGTTGCCTTCCATCGTTTTTTTAAAAGGAAAGATATCTTTACCGTTTTTGAAACTTAGGGTACGTTTTATTACTACTTTTGGCTGTTACGTGGTATTTTTTTTTAAATTAACCCTTCGTCTGTAAACCTGGGTAATTCGTGTCCGAGCCAAAACTACTTTCCTACCGAGTTACTTCAATTATTTAATAAATAAAAATATGAAAAAAATTATTTTCCCATAATTTTATGATTGATATATTGAATTGAATGTTTCGAACACTAGCATGAATTTTTTTCTAAATTTTCGAACGTATTAACTGAGTGAAGTAATGGCAGGACGTTAAATACCCAGGTGCACAGGCGGAAGGTACTGGAAAAACGTTACAGACGAACTATTGATCTGCAAAAATCGCGGAGGTATGGCACGGTTTTATAAACTGCAATTTGAAAACTGGCGAGGCGTATAGCTAAATAAAAAGAATCGTCCGTTCGTTCTGATGAAATTTGGTATAAATCATTCTAACCTTATTATCTAAAATATGACCCTAAATGTTTTTGAAAATAAAGAAAAAAGTAATTTTTATTGCAAAATGTAGTTATTCTTTTCGGAAAATGCAATTTTTTTTTTCAAAGCGTACAATTTCATCGATTTTCAACATTTATCACTTTTTAGTTCATATTCTGCGTATGAGTGTTAATGGAAGAAAAATCTCCGTTGGTTTTTTTTTCAGATTAATCCCGCCGACGCTACATGTCAGGCCGTCTGACAACATCCGCCACAACCCGATTGGAAGACCGTGCCATACCTCCGCCATTTTCAAAGATTAATAACAAAAATACCATGTGACAGCCAAAATTAGTAACAAACCACACACTAAGTCTCAAAAATGGAGAAGAAATCTTTCCTTTAAAAAAATCAGTAAATGTTTTCCCTACCTAGAGGTACCCCCTTGAGGGAGACTACCAGTCTAGAGCGCGGAAAAAAGGTGAGTTTCGACAATTTTTTATGGATACCCAGTTGGTAGAATCAATATTTTGTTCAATGGCTTGTATTCTAAATATGTTCAACTATTTAGAAAAAAAATGGATGAGATTTTGTAACAACATGGCGGCGCTGAGGCTGGATATAGGAAGTCACCTTTGTCTGATAGTGTCCTGCGGCCGGTCTATTTTTTACGTGGAACGAAGATTCAAAATAATTTGAGTTCTATATAAGATTTGCCTTTAAAGTACGAGGGGAAATAAAGAAATATCGGTTTTTAATCGAATGGCGCATGTCGAAAAATCAAAGTTGTTTCCGATACAAAAATCGCCCAAAAATATTTTTTGTCGGAAAGTTTTCAACATATAAAAAATCCCCCACGTACTTAGATGTGAAAAGTTGTCATAAGGTTCAAAAAGAAAAAAAATTCCAGTCGATTAATGGAAAATTGTCGATGTAATTCTGCCGGTCGCGGAACACTGTGAGACAAAGGTAACTCGCTTCACCCAGCTTCACCACCACTATTTTGTTACAGGATCTTGCGATTTTTTTAAAATTTAACGGGCCAGTCCATTTTGAAAATTTCAAAAAATCGAAAGCAAGCAAGACTTGAAGAAATCGACGATGATGAGCAATCAGAAGGGATTTTGTACAGTGCAGGAATTGCCGATAGAGTTTAGGTAAGAGTTTTTCATAGTATGAACTTCAAACTCGTTTTTCTCAAAACGACGTTTTTAAAATCTAGCTCCATCGTATCTCTAAAACTAATAAACCGATTTTCTTGAAATTTGAACCACATATTGAAAACATGATTCGCAACAAGATGACCCTCGATGCCCGAGTCGAAATTTTCGAGCCGCGTTCAACCCACAAAATGAAGGCGAGCAGAAATCGGCGTGAGCGGATTATTGGGTATCTAAAGGAGGGTACAATGTTTGAAAGTACCATGCGTTAGAGCCTCCGATGAACCTCCGGCATGGCAGAAAGTAGACTTTTTGACTCAAAGGAGGTCAGTGAGGTTCACAATTGAACCTACGGAACCTCAGTTCGGCCTACTGCGAGCGCTCCCGCAGAACCTACTTCCCCCCCTTTCGGCCTACTGTACACTGCTAAACAAAAAAATGAATTTATATAGAATCTATTTAAATAAAATAGGTATTTTCCTTGTCTCACAGCCTACTACGATCATATTTCTTTCAAAGATATTTATATATATTAATAAAGATGAGATTCCAATTAATCTTTATTTGCTTACAATGCACACTGTAAAGCTAAGTGTACTATATGCATAAAATATTTCATAAATCGAAAATAAAATGAACGCCTTAATTGAGAGCTTTACCACAAGGATTTTTCATTCTAATTCGTCATTCCCTGGCGTATAGAAATGATTTTGTTCGAAGAAAATATTTGCCCTATATGCGCCTTGAACCTAGCCTACCTACTCATAACTACGCTCCGCTGCCCCTATGCTACCGAGTGCTCACAACATTTTAGTCGCTGATATGGCATAAGAGACCAAATGAATACCTCTAACTATTTGTTGTATCACATAAGCTATGTGAATTAGTTAATATGATTGTGATAATTAGAGAGTTTCATCGAATAACATGCTATAGATTTTTGAAACAAACACACATATACATATGCATATATATAAAATTCCTCTCTCTCCACCTTCTCTACCCCCCGCTCCTTTTATATGAGTGTTGCAATAAAGATGGACCATTAGTTCAATCAAATAGAAAAAAGGTTAACTCTAAGAAAATTCTATTTAAGGTAAATTTAAAAAAAATAACTAGACCCATTCAGTGAACTTAACTAAATTGTTTTTTTGAACAGATGAAGATGTTGAACTGATGAAACCGAATCACATCTTTATTAGGATCAAATAAAATATGTAGTTATTAGACGATATTAAATAGATTCATTTTCTATACATAAACATTTTTGAAATCAATCATTTTAATGATGGAATGCAATAGGAAAAATTTGGTTCTATGAAAAATCTAGTTAACTAAAATAAAAAAGAATCAAATAGACGCGGTTAGTTAATATTATAATTATTTAGCGGAAAAAAATAAAAATATGCTTCATACATACACGTGGAAATGGTTTTTAAATTTTCGACGTGCTAAAAATGAAAACAAAGAAAAATCAAACATTTTATTTAAAATCGACGGTAATCGGCCGTCGACATTTATCAACTTATTATTGAATAAACAAAAAAAACAAAACGAACAAAAACAAAAAGAAAAAATAAAGGAAAAATCGAATGAGGTTGAATTCTAAACCGACAATTTCAATCCTGTAAAACATGAAATAAACTATGATTAACACCCTAACGTTCCATATAGATATCAACATTATATGTTATTTAGATCTACACTGCCAGCCAAAAGTTTTCGGACACTCCACATAATCGCAAAACTTTTGAGCGCTGGATAATTGCCAAATAATGTTAGAGTAATATAATTCATTTCATTTATTATTTCACGAACATACTATAAAGATCTATATAATTAAGTAATTATACAGAGCTTTATACTATCTTCGTAAAATAATTATTATTCTACCATAAGTTTGCAATGATCCAAAGTGATATTAAGTTTTGCAGTTATCTGAAGTGTCTGAATACTTTTGACTGGTAGTGTATATTCGAATATATTAATGCAACCACATATTTCGAGTATAATATATATATATATATATATATATATATATATATATATATATAGTATTATATAATATATACCGTCGCTTAAAAGTTTGGATACACCATAGTCGATATTTCTTGCTGCACGAAAAGTTACATAGCTTCGTAAATAAAAAGATAACCAAATTTACCGAACGGCGTTTTGACGGGAATAAATTCAGCTTTATATTGCTTTTCTGAAATATTTTTTTATAATTTTCTTTTCGCCCCGGTACGCACTTTTATACGTGACTGATTTTCGGCTTCTTTTCGACCATCGAGAATTGGGCGCATGACTTATGCAAAAAAAATTGTTGCGTTTATCCATGATAAACTTGAACGGGGTAGCAAGAAGTCCATTTGCGTTTTTATAAAGTTTTGTACGATTTTTTTCGCAATGTTATTTCATTTTTTGCTAAAAAAGACTAATTCTAGATAATGCAATGTAACTCAAGAACTAGAGGGTTTAAGAAGAAACGTCAAGGACGAAAAACGTCGCATAAGCTTATAGTGGATAGACTGACATTTTTTAAGAATTTTCCTGTGAGATTTTTTCTGACAGGAAAACGCCCATTAATCCGATAGAATTGGAGTAAGGCTGTATATACAAGCATTCTTTTATGAATTGCCTATAAAATAATAATAAATCGATATTGAGAAAATTTGATTGTTTTCGCATATTAATATTGCACTAATAATTTGATAAGGGGACGATGTATTTTTAATAATTTCGTCATCGAACGGGTTACCGACCAGGTCACAATGGAATGATGATGGAGGAGATATCGAATTTGGGCCGAAAGCAGGTTAGGTGGGGTCGAGGCAACAGTTTGAGGTTGAAAGCAGGTTAAGGAGGCCTGTGCTCTGCACGTTTCACTGAAACTGGGGTCGAGAGAAGGTTTGGGAGGTCTAGCAGAGGCTACTGTGGGCCAAGAGGAGGTCTCTGCATGGCACTGAACTCGACAAATGAGGTTTCGTAGGTTCAACGAAGGCTGGCGGCTTATGTATTACAAAAGAAATGGGTCCTGCGAGGGTTCAGAGGAGGCTAAAAATTTCGACTCGGGTGGTTTTAAAATGTTGATTTTTACTCTTTTTTGCGAAAAACAGCGAAAAAAACGCGTTTTTTTACTGTGTTTGTTTTTCATCTGCCTTTTTTTTATTTCTTGATGAAACTTTATACCCGAGGGTCATTTTGTAGCTGGTGTCATACTGAATCTAATGAACTTTGGTTTTTTTGTTTCAGACAAGCCGTTGTCGAGTTGTGATGGAGCTACCTAGCCCAACTATTTTTGAGCCGTTACGTTAAACTATAGTTTTTATACTTAAAAGTGAATTAAAATTTTTTAATGTATTTCAAGACTTCATTTATCAAGCCCAACAACGTTTATATTCATATCTTTTATAAAATCCTCAAAAAAATCGCGAAAATAGCCTTTTTTCGTGGATCCGAAGTGGACTGGCACCTTAAAGGTCTTCTAAAGAAAAATTCATGACAAATCACTCCCGCACAATGCGGGAGCACCTCTAAAAAAGAGGCGTCTGGCTGAGAGCACGATATCTCTGGACTGGATCATCTAAAATGAAAAAACCAAAAATATTTCGTAAATATAATGGGTTATCTTGTAATTGATCGAAGGAATAAGCAAAATAGTAAATTTTGACGAAATGGCGGCTTCTGAAAAAAATCGATTTTTGACAACAATTTAGGCCTCAAATTGTTTATGAAATGGAAGATATTTATCGATGAGAAAAAACCTCCGATTAATTACTAAAAATATACTTGAAAAGATTGTGTTAAAATTTGAGACTGATCGGTTCAGCCGTTTCCAAAAAATCTGCTCCCCGACTTTAAACACACTGTTTTGAGAACAACGCGTTCAAAGTTTTAAAAGCACTTTCGAACGCTCTGACACGTCATTACAAATGTGCGCGTAACTTCGAGAATATTCGCCGGATTGACAAGAAATGTTCTGTGTGTGTACTTAAATATATGTACATTACATAAATTATAAGAAATTCGATTTTTCGCAAATTTTAACTGTAATAACGCCTTAAATCGATAGATAAACTATTCAAGAATACATTTACAAAGTGACAGAGGCCAATTGTAAACATTTCCGAAGATACAAGGCCAAAAGCAGAGAAGCAATTGATATTTGATATTAATATTTCCTCCTATTGAAAACATTGAAGCGCATTTTCTCCAGTTTTCATTTTCACGATTTTTCCAAGTTGGCGGGCGTGATACCAAAAAAACTAAACGACCTATTGAATGAAACCAACGTCTATTTTCTTCAGTATGAAAATATCTTCTAGGTGAATTAAAAAAAGTCGTTGATAAAGTATTTTTAAATTAATTTTCTTAGCACGTTAGAGTGTTTTTTTAGACATTTTATATGTCAAATCTGACAAAAGTTATAATTTCACGATTTTTTCAGCTTTTTCTTAATTCACCCAGAAGAAAAATATATGACAATTGAACATCTTATTGGTTTTTTTGTTTCAGTCAAGAATTACGACTGCAGTGGCAAGACGAACATGGCCTGATAAATCTGCAGTCATTTATTGTTTCATGTAAAACATTTTTTATACATTTCAAATATACATGAAAATATACCTCAATGTTTACTGGGCTCACTTGTTTTTCCCCTTCTAAAAAAAATTCCCGAAAAAACGCTTTTTGGACCTTCTAATTAAGGCACCCGCCTTAAATGTCGACTATCCGACATCGGAATTACCCTCATGCGTCGTTGCATTCTCCATGATTAAAAAAAATGAATTACGTTTTAACGAGACAGAATCGAGCAAAGGATATTAGGATTGGCGCCATTCGGAGCTAACTTATTTCATCGTTGAAATTAATTCATTGCTGCACGGAGGATAAAAATGTTATTATACTCGTTGCCATAAGGATACGCGGTCTCTAAGCCGTGCGGTTCGATGAAATCAATGGGGTCATTAATGCCCGCAGGTTAGCTGTACATACATAATAGACAAAGTTCTCTAGTGCACTTTGTATTCTGGAATAGGCGAGCCGCGGTGATTCTTTCGGCGGATACTTTCTCTGCGCTGGCTGTTAATTGCCAAAGTAATCAAGCGCATAGGGACGTCCATGGAACACAGCGTACCGATATATCATTGTCGCATGCGCGACGTACAGGCGCCCTGGAAATAGCGAAAAAACAGCATCCGTCACGAATGAACAGGACATAAGATATGGCCTCGGCATTCATGCACACATACAATGCATCGAACTGAATTTGTGACCTATATGTGTGGCTTGGAAAAATTACAAGGACGATGGTCATCTGCGGATTCCGCCATACAAAAGCCGCGTCGTTATCCTGAAAAGCTGCGCTCAGATAGAGTTAGAAGAAACTTTCTTACTGACCGATTCCTTATCGCAATGAGATAGTATTACGATTGTTACTTATAAATTGCTTCATCGCAAATGGCAATGAATGATTAATCGTCGAGAGGTTAATTAGAACTTTGGCTACGCGATGAATAATCAATTATAGACTTTTTGTATTCTTATACTCATTAAGGCGGTCATCCCATGTGACAGGTCCAAAAAGTCGAATAGTTTTCTTTTGCACAAATTGCAAATGATGTGTGCGTGTCATATGAAACCGGCATTGCAGACTAATGGTGAGTCAACATTCTCTTTGTGTACATCGTACTTGCACATTTAAAGGTGTTTTTCTCAAAACTGTATTTTTCAAATTGGCTTCCACGATATCTCAAAAACTATTGAACGGATTTCGCTCAAATTTTTATGGCACAGTCAGCACAACTATAGTTCTCACCCGAACTAGAATACTGATATCGGCCAGAGTTTTTTTTAAGCTGAAAAAGTCGAAAATAATGACGAAACTTGGAACTTAACTTTTAAAACCCTGCCAAAAATACAATTTTTGATATTATTACGTTACTGTAGTTCCGGCGATAACCTCAGATCTACAAATTAAACCGTTTGATTTTTTTATCTCAGATAAGCAAAACCTTCAGAATTATCGCAGCAGTCAACCAACTTTTTTTACACATGAATGCCTTCGGGACGGTGTAAAGTCGATTCAACTCGTTACTTTTGTTTGATACAATTCTGAGGGACTGTGAAAATGTTAATAAATGTATGGTAAAAATTCAACAATAATGTGTTTTTATGGTTCGTAAAAAAATTCCCAAAAAAGCTAAAAGTAGCTGTCACATGGGATGACCCCGTTAAGTTATCCATTAGACACATTGATAGTCCCTTTATACTATAAAAAATCCCACATAACTGCTACATATGATATATATGTACTACACAGGACGAAAAAAGTACGAACACTGCGGTTTATGCTGCATTGTTTTGTGCGCACTTTATTTTGTCCAGTACCATATATGTGTGAATTGCACCGCGAAAGGACAGAAAATATATGCGGTTGTCGGCCTAGTAGTCGTCCTAGTGATCGTCATGTTTACACATTAAATAAATGTTTTAAGATGAGAAACAGTCGTTCGTGCAGATCTGTGATATATTGGCGTCCAGGAGCTATTTATACTCGTAAACATACGTATTCAAGGATAATGAAATCAAATATTAAGGGGTTACTCCACTTGCGATTTTGAAAAAATCGACTTTTTTATTGCATTTTTTTGAAGTATAAGTATATGAGAATATGTCCTGAAAATTTCAAGTCGATCCGAGCAAAATTGACTGAGATATGAACGTTGAAAGAGAAGAATCCGTTGTGTAAACGACCGGCTAGTCTGCCGTCTGGCGCGCTCGACCCTCCCTCCGACCTTCAATGCATTGTTCGATGAAAAGGGTCGTATACCTGGCATTCACAACGTTCATATAATAGACTGGAATTTATAAAAACGTATTTTCGTTGTCTGTTATGGTCTAAACTCGTCAGTGTAGCTCGAAAGTTCGACTATATAAGACGTATATTCCGCCGTTCATAATATTATAAGCGCAGTTTTTATTCATTTTACATTCAAAAATGGATCGAAAAAAAGGTTCGCGACAAACAAGAAGCAGTGATAATTTACGGAAATCTCGACCAAAAAAAGGAAGGGTGTTTTTAACCCCAACCTGGCCGAAACGAAAACTGAACGTTTCAGCACGTCTGCGAAGAAACTGAAAAATAATATTAATATGACTGTGAATCAAAGTCCTAATATTGAATATCGGATTTTGAACTTTCGGGTTGTGTTTGCTGCTATTTCAAATTTAGTGAAGTGCAAAACGTGTAATGGAAATATTACATTTGAAACATAATATTACATTGAAATTTTAAATTTAGCAGCTTATATTGCTATTGGACTATTCAACGAAGGTTCAAAATCATTATTATTTTATTTGAACTCAATCGGAGTGAGCTGTGGACACAACGCGCACGAATACGCTGATAAAAGGGACGAAGCACGGATTGCACTGGCAGCGAGACGTGCGGCCGAGAGCACTCGTGAAGGAAGAATGTTACGAAGGCAACACCAAATTTCCGTTTTGCAAGCCGCATCGTCGGCGGAAGAACTTCTGTATGGGCCCGGAATAGATGACTCTATGTAAGTTTACAAAAAAAAATATTTTCTTCGTGTAAACTGAAATTGAAACTTTAAACGCGTTTTTCTCAAAATGGCATTTCTGAAGTCGGTGACCAAGATTACTCGAACACTAATGAACCGATCTTCTTGAAATTTTGCATTTAATACATAAAAATGTAGTCTTTAATCGTTCGATTTTTTTTTTTCGAAAAAAAAAATGGCTGTTTTATAACCAAAAAACGGCCGTTTTTTTTCGTTAAAATCGAACCATTAACTTTGACTGTCCGCCATTTTGTGAAAAATGAATATTTTTTAAAATCCTTCGATTAAAGACTAGTTTATACTTATATTTGACTAAATCCATCTGCATTTTTTTTCAGATGATCCACTTCGCCGCAATGTTAATGCCGCCATTTGCCACTAAACAATGTAATATTTTTCAATAAAAAAATTACTGAAAGTTCATCAAGATGTGTTCTTTAAGATGGTATATTGATCGATCAAAAAAGTTTTGTAGTTTTGTTTTAAAAAATTCATGAAAAAGGCCTTTTTTGCGCTACAAGTGGGGGTAACGCCTTAAGGGTTCACCACAGTGTAATATTTTGTTGTTGTCTTTTGTTGTTGCATTATCCGATGGTATAGACGGTTATAGAGTTTACAAGCTATCCGCCTCAAATTTTGACACAACATTTTTCACGCCATTCTTTATCTTACTATGGAAGATTTTTTGGACATGTTCATGTCCAAAAATCGCTGTTTTTCGCGATTTTTTTTTTTAAGAAAAAATAATCTAATCGGTCTGGTTTTTTTTTGTATATTAATTGGGTATTGAAGAATACAAAACAATTTTTTAAAGATCGATTTATTAATTAATTAATATCTATAAAAATGATGAAACAATTGTTGCAGAAAATGCACTTGGATGTGGTGTCCACGTTGGGGGTCACAATTTTGATCTGAAACAAAAAACACAAAAAGATTATTGATCGGTATATAATTGGCTTTCGTGCTATGGAGGCTTTTTTTTTTTGCAAAAATGGCGCCGGTTTGAACAAAAAGTATCGATTTTAGCATTTTTTTGGCAGTTTTTTTTACAAAAAAATAGGAAGATGTCAAAAAAAAAAAAGCTTCCATAGCACGATAAACAATGACGTTAAGAATATTGTGTAAAAAATTCAACTCGATAGCTTTAAAACTCTGCCCTCCAAGTTGGACACCGTTTTGAAAAATGCTGTTTCGAGAAAAACGCGTTCAAAGTTTCAAGTGAGGAAATTTTAGGTAAATCGTTTACTTACGGTCAATCAGCGATGCCAGGTCCATACAATATCCCTTCTGCTTCTTCGAAAAGATCGTGCTCAATGGATTGTTCAGTCCGACGAGCTGTCCTCGCCTCTTTGCTATCCAGAGACGCCCGGCGGTTTGCTTGGGTGATGCGCGCATTCTTGTACTTAGCGGCGAAATCTGCGGCGCTCGGCCCTATCGTGCATCCCATCGTCTCCAAAATTTTTAAAATTGGGTCGTAACCTTCATTGAAGGTGCACACAGCACACTGCGTAGCGATTTCTACTATCTGCTTGCCGCAGAATACGTGCTTTGGGGCTAGTTGCCACACACAGTGATTGAAGCTCTCGTTATTGTTTTGAGTGTTCGCGCCCGTACATCGTTCGCATTCCTTTTTTTTTACCGTCAAATCGTCACCGTACGGCTTGGCTTCTAATAACATCTTGAATGTTTTTGTATCGCCGTCTCCTATATAGAAACCGTATTTCGCGTTGTGCAATTCTTCTGATCTCTTGAATATTTCGATTATACCGTCGACTTCCATTTTTCCCGCGCTGCCTTCGTGATTGACGTTGCATTCGGATTCATGCGTCTCAAACCACGCCTCGTACTCGGGTGTTCCCTTTTGTCCTTTCCAGAATGCACAAGCCTTGCAGAAGCTTGATTTGACAGCAACATCCAAAACTTTGTTGGTATATTTTCCAATCACGGACACGATACCCATGCGCGACGTGAAACCGCGTTTCGACCACGATCCATCACCGGACACCGTCAGAATATCGCCCCGATTTTCTGCTTCCAAAGTTTTTTCCTTCTCTTCGGTACCTGCTTTTTTCACGACGGCCTCGTATATTGATTTCGCTGCAATCTGCAGGATTTTCACGATTCCATAATAGGTGTTATTATTGAAGTTTGCAGTTAAATCCATCAAGGCGATAAAATTTCTAATGCCATTTATGCCGATGCCGACCAATCGCATGACAAAGCAGAAACGACGATTGATTTCATAAGCATTTTTTATCAAAGGACAAGAATCTATCTCGGCCGGATCTGGACACGAACACTGAACACAAATTTTAAAGCCCAATCCGCGAATCGATTTTTAAAAAAACTTCACGTCGCTATTACACTTTTTGCACTTCAACAGTTCCTGAAGAGCGCCGAAAACCAAAAAGAACTCCAAAATCACATAGCTAAACGTTTGATCGATTCGGACTTCAAACTCTGATCTCTTTTGCAAGATTTTTGCTGCCGAAGTGCTCGCAAACGTTAGATCCGTTTCGATATCGTGTCGATTTGTTCCCTTGAAACCCGCGGATCTTTTTCGTTCATTTCGCGGATGTCAGCTTCTCGAGCCTTTTCTATCCTGCCACGCACATTTCTCTTTCGTAGATCTATCCATTTTGAATGTCGAAACCGAACTGAAAGACAAACCGGACTCACGTTGGAAGGTACACGAGCAGGTAGGAACGAGACAATAGAAATAACGGTCGCACGGGCAGACGGCCGACGCGGTAGCTGTAGCGCTCCGTTGCCTTCTTCCAAGAAATGCTGTACAGTAACCGAAATAATCTGAATTTCGGCATGAAAATGTCAGGGAATATTCGGAAGAGTGTATACTATTCGATAAAGCAAAAAAAAATCGATTTTTTGAAAATTTCACACTGGAAAGCTCCCTTAACGAAAAACTGTCGAAACAATAGGCTAAATACGATACTTTTTTTCAAATCTCTGCCATTTTATTTCAGATCATATTTACGGCCACAACTGTGTACACCATGAGAACTCCTTTTTTTCGAAGACACTTTCAACCGTTAAAAAAATGTAAAAAAATAACAATAAACGTTTAAAAATTAATTCCTGTTCTTCATGAGTGCTTTGATTTGACATAAAAAATCAAACTGATTAGCGTATTTTAAACATCGAAAAAAAAATCGCGAGATTCAGCTATTTTCGACCAGTTACACTGTGATGATCCCTTAAGCTCCGGCGTTTATCTGCGATTTCAGCCGAATCCTTCATTTGAAGGTGAAAGTAAACCCTGTCACCTTTCGGACGATTTTAGAATGCCTGAGGACTTACGTGAGGTAAGTTTATCTCCAAGTAAAAATAAGAATCTTAGTTTTGCCTTCAGCATAGAAAATTATAGTTTCATGCTAATTTCAACGAGTTTTTATTATGACGATTACCGGTTCAGCAATGTAAACGTTTTGCCGATTAATCGCCACGGCTATCGATAACTGGGACAAGGTTGGCAAAAAAATCTTATGAATCGAATATTCATTTCTAGAAAATCAGAAAAGAAATATTGGTTTCGTAAGAAGCATTGTCTGGAGAATCTACGGACCAGTACTTAATGGTCATACATATTTTTGCGATAGTAAAAAGATGTGTGAATAAAAGACGTGCGAATAAACATTGTTGATTACTGGGCACGTCTCAAACACAGGTGAACACCACTCGATCGAAAAAATATAAAAAACTATTTTATCATAAAATAGTTGTTTATAATTATTGAAAATGAATAAAAAGTATATATCTGACGTAATAGCCATAATCAGTTTTATTTTTTTAATTGGTAGAGTTTTATGTAAGGGAAATTTATGTCTTAAAAGGTTTGTCAAATGTTTGCTTTTAATAAAAAGCAAAAAGTTTGTGACCGAATGTCTAAAAATTATTCTGCAGTCCTATGTGCAGACACAATCGAGTCAACAAAGGCCTACCGACCTTTTCATAATTAGTTAAAGCAGTTTGGATGCATGTGACGATTAGTGGGACGTCCACATGGTGATCACTAAACCAACCATCATAACAATGACCCGTACAATAGCCACTTATAACCTTTATCAAATATTCTTTCAAAAACTGTACCAGGCACGAGAATTTCACAACGACGTTCTTTTTCGTAATCAAAATCTGACAATGAATGACTTAAAATAACTTTTACTCGCTTTTTAAGTTGACCTATATAAATTTGCAAAGTCGAGCGATCTGCTTTAGGTGACGATTACTAGGCCAACTACCTTGCGGCAAGTACACTAGTGGAATTGAATCTGAACACTGTTCAAATTTTTATAAATTTCTGCTTTCTTCGATAATTTTTGCGTTATAACCACTTATATTTTATATTCTTGTCAGAGCAGGCTTACCAACAACAGTCGCCCTGGGACGATTTCGTCTCCTTTAGTTTACCTGGTAAACTAAAGGAGCTATTTTTCATTAATAATAATGAAAATATATAAAATTATTGTTATTTAAATATTTACAATACCGAATGACTTATCCTTGGAGTCGGTACCAGCCAATTGCCAATATTATCACATATTTCGCAAAAAAAGAGGAGGCAAAGAAAAATAAATGAATTATACGATCTACAGTCTTTTTTAATTTGCAATGTCGTTTCTTCTGTGACATCAATCTCCCGTTCTTGGATGGCACTGACTCCAAAAATAAGTCATTTGAAATTTGTATAATTTCATGTCTTTGGTATTGTGTTATGTATAAAATAAATTATTATGTATACTATATTATGAATCGGCGTTTGTATTATGCATACACTAAATTATTATATGAAGCATTCCACACTAAGTGAAACACTAAAAAATGATGTAATTTTTAAATGGGCTCATAATTTGTTTTTAAGTTCGTTCGAGTGTCAAAAACAACTACAATTTTTTTTAGATTTTCAAATTGGATTTTACACTCGAATTTGCATACCGGGTGATTTGTCTCGATTTTTTTTCGATTCATTATACTCAAAAAGTGATGCATTGTACAAAAAACAACGTCAAAGAAGAAAATTTAGGTTTTCGAATGTACTTTTCAATCATGTAGGTTTCGTAACTGTTAAAAATTGTGCTAATCTATTTTTCAACGAAACAAGGTAAAATTAATTTTTTTTCGCCAAGTTCGCCCACTTTTATTTTGTTATAAATTTAATAGAACTTTCGTTGATGTCATAACAAACCACAGAAAAATTGGCATGATGGAGAATTCATATCTTCTAATTATTTTTTAAGGTTAACTGATGAAGAATTTTATCGAATCATGGATATTGAATATCGACCATTGTTTTAGTTAGGGACAACAGTGGATTGCGACGAATATTTAGTGTTATTTAGTACCATTTTGTCCTCCTTCTTTCAATTCAATTATGGTTTTGTTTGTCTACCTCGAAATTTTTCATTTACTCACCGGTTCTCGTAGCGTTATTCTCGTGTCAAAAAGAAATCTTGCTTCTCGTTTGTTGAATGATCTGATTTGCTCACTCTCAATGCTAATACAATTGATTTTGCGGAAGAACTCGGTCAAAACGATTCGATACTTTTTTATTCGATATAGTTTTCTCATCGGTTATATATATATATACACTACCGGCGGAAAGTTTCCGGACAAGAGTTGGAAAAAGTGCCCGAACGGTTCTTTATGCCATTTCGCCGGTAGTTGGGCTAGGCCAATTTGACCAACGGCATTTTAAAGAGGGGGGATTTACCTACATTTTGGCTTATCAAAAAAAAATTTACCATTTTTTTTACTCTTGGCACCCAGTTTTGAAAACGACATTTTTTGTCGTTTTTTTGTTGTTTTGTGAGTGGACCCCGTTTACAGTAAAAATCTTTTTTATGCATTTCTCCCATTAAAATCATAAAAGGGGAAGCCTAAGCTTCAATTTCGTTTTGTAGAAAAAATTTTGCGATTTTTTTTCCCAAAAATATTTCGTTTTTTCGATAAAAATATACAATATGAAAATTGCTCCGGAGTACGAAAACGACGAGGTTTACAACAAAACCTCAAGATGGTAAAAAGTTGCGTTACTTTTTGTTGAGTTCATGAGAATTTTTTCAGATTTTTTTGCGAAATTTTTTTAAAATTTATTTCCGGTCGGAACTCGATTGATCTCAACACCATGATAATAATATAATTAATTTTTTTATTTACATATTATACTTTGGTCTCGTCGAAAAAACCTCCTCTCGCTGACAGCACGCTCTTAATCGTCGTAATTGAAATGTTTTTTCCACGACTTTCGACAAACTGCGCTTGGAGTTTGCCGCCGTGAGTTTTCGATTCCTTTTAGACATCACAATCATTGATTAGTCTTCCACTTTGGAAGTAACAGGAGGCCTCCCGGAACGGTTTTTATCGCGGTTCGATTGTGTCTCTCTGAAACGTTTTATAGCATCCCCAACGGTTGATTTGGGTATTTTCAATCGATTTGCAATGTAGCGAATTTTGAACCCTTCATTGCAAAGTGCAAGGATTGATGCACGCTTTTTGATGCTTATACTGGGTCGACGACCCATTTTCTTCTTCTTCAAAAAAAAAACTCTAATGAAGTGAAAAATTTTATTTAATTAACCGTCAATAAATTAATAGTTAAACACACTTCAAATTCAATATATTATTCGACACGATACGACGGGAAAATCTAACGCGAACGTTTTTTCGATGCTTGCCGAAGAAGTACTGAGTCGAAATAATTTTTGAAATTTTTTTCATTGTAACACGTAAAGAGTGCGTGAACGTTTCTCCCACTCTTTGTAGAGTAGTAAAAAAAATATATATCGCTCACCTATGCGACAAAGCGAACGCTCGCGAACGCTCGACAATGCGAACCTCGCGAAAAAATAAACAAGGAACAAGGACAGACACTCCGTCGCGAGATTCGCTATGTTCGCTGACTACTCTACTTCGAAAACAAGAAGAAAACAAAGAGTGGGAGAAACGTCCACGCACTCTTTACGTGTTACAATGAAAAAATATTCAAAAATTATTTCGACTCAGTACTTCTTCGGCAAGCATCGAAAAAACGTTCGCGTTAGATTTTGCTGTCGTATCGTGTCGAATAATATATTGAATTTGAAGTGTGTTTAACTATTGATTTATTGACGGTTAATTAAATAAAATTTTCGACTTCTTAGAGTTAATTTTATTTTTATTTTTAAGAAAAAAATGGGTCGCCGACCCAATTTAAGCATCGAAAAGCGTGCATCAATCCTTGCTCTTTGCAATGAAGGGTTCAAAATTCGCTACATTGCAAATCGATTGAAAATACCCAAATCAACCGTTGGGGATGCTATAAAACGCTTCAGAGAAACACAATCGAACCGCGATAAAAATCGTTCCGGGAGGCCTCCTGTTACTTCCAAAGCGGAAGACCAATCAATAATTGTGATGTCTAAAAGGAATCGAAAACTTACGGCGGCAAACATCCAAGCGCAGTTTGTCGAAAGTCGTGGAAAAAACATTTCAATTACGACGATTAAACAACGCTTGCGCAGCGCACAATTATACGGAAGAGTCGCAACGAAAAAACCACTCTTGCGCCGTGGAAACAAAAAGAAGCGATTGAATTGGGCACGCAAGCACAAGAATTGGACGATCGAAGATTGGAAACGGGTGTTATGGACCGACGAATCCAAATTTGAAATATTTTGAGGAAAACGTCGAGTTTTCGTTCGTCGCTCAGCTAACGAGAAAATACATCCTGATTGCGTAATTCCAACCGTTAAACACGGCGGCGGTTCTGTAATGGTGTGGGGATCTTTTTCGTATGCTGGTGCGGGGACCTCTACTGAGTCAAAGGAATCCTGGACCAAAAAGGATATCACGCGATTCTGAAAAACCACGCCGTTCCTTCTGGAAAGCGACTCATCGGAAGGGGGTTCGTTTTTCAACAAGACAACGACCCGAAACATACTTCAAAATTCTGCTCGAAGTATCTTGAAACGAAACAAAAAAGTGGGGAGCTTCAAATTATGTAATGGCCTCCTCTATCTCCCGATCTCAATCCCATAGAGCTGCTGTGGGATGAAATGGATCGGCAAGTGCGCACGGTCACGCATTCATCCGCCGAAAAGCTATGGGAATCCCTACAAAAATCATGGAAAGAAACACCCCGAGAGACATTCGAAAAACTTGTGGAGAGGATGCCGCGTGTGGTAAAGAGCGTGCTGTCAGCGAGAGGAGGTTTTTTCGATGAGACCAAAGTATAATATGTAAATAAAAAAATTAATTATATTATTATCATGGTGTTGAGATCAATCAAGTTCCGACCGGAAATAAATTTTAAAAAAATTTCGCAAAAAAAATCTGAAAAAATTCTCATGAACTCAACAAAAAGTAACGCAACTTTTTACCATCTTGAGGTTTTGTTGTTAACCTCGTCGTTTTCGTACTCCGGAGCAATTTTCATATTGTATATTTTTATCGAAAAAACGAAATATTTTTGGGAAAAAAATCGTAAAAATTTCTCTACAAAACGAAATTGAAGCTTAGGCTTCCCCTTTTATGATTTTAATAGGAGAAATGCATAAAAAAGATTTTTACTGTAAACGGGGTCCACTCACAAAACAACAAAAAAAACGACAAAAAAATGTCGTTTTCAAAACTGGGTGCCAAGTGTAAAAAAAATGGTAAAAATTTTTTTGATAAGCCAAAATGTAGGTAAATCCCCCCTCTTTAAAATGCCGTTGGTCAAATTGGCCTAGCCGAACTACCGGCGAAATGGCATAAAGAACCGTTCGGGCACTTTTTCCAACTCTTGTCCGGAAACTTTCCGCCGGTAGTGTATATATATATATATATATATATATATATATATATATATATATATATATATATATATATATATATATATATATATAAATTAATATTAGTAGTAGCATTAGTAGACTAACCATATTATGATTTACTCATTGTTTAACGATAAAAATATTCAAAAATGAAAAATTTCGAGGCAGACAAACAAAACCATAATTCGATTGAAAGAAGGAGGACAAAGTGGTTCTTGATAACACTAAATATTCAATGGTGTTATAACTATACCACTATAAAACAATCGTCGACATTCAATATCCATGGTTTGATAAAATTCTTCATCAATTAACCTTAAAAAATAATTGGAAGATATGAATTCTTGAATTTTTAACAGTTACGAAAAATATATGATCGAAAAGTACATTGGAAAACCTAAGTTATCTTCTTCAACATTTTTTTGTACACGGCATCACTTTTTGAGTATAATGAATCGAAAAAAAAAACGAGAAGAATTTCCCGGTATCCAAATTCGAGTGTAAAATGCAATTTAAAAATCTAAAAAAATTGTAGTTGCTTGTGACATTCGAATGAACTTAAAAACAAATTATAAGCCCATTTTAAAATCACATGACTTTTTAGTGTTTCACTTGGTGTGGAATGCTTCATTTATACATTATGGATCGGCATTTTCAGTATTTGTTATTTAAATATAGTACATGGTACATAATATACAGAACTTCCAAATTCCTAACTAGTTTAGTTTTTGCGATAGACACCGTAACAGAAATGGTCTAACAATAAAACTGACAACTTTAATCCCCCCCCCCCCCCATTTCTTTATTTTTCAAGACAAAAAAGAAAAAAATATTTATACTCTACTCAATGAGCTTTAAAAAATGACACCCCACATGCCAGGGTAAGAAAGACATTTTTTCTGCTCCTTTTTCGTGTATGGGACCCCCATGAAAAATAACTAAATTCAATTTCTAATTCGATATTCGGTTTTGGGTCAACATTGTACACAATATACAAATTTCAGGTCTGTAACTCATTCATTTTACGACCTATAGCTCCGTGACATACGGACGGACAGACAGCAAAATGACATTAATAGGGTTCCGTTTTCCCCTTTGGGCACGGAACCCTAAAAATGACAGTATTATTTCGGTGTAGCAGAATATGTATTTTCTGCGTAAACATTTAAAAAAAGGACTTTTCTATTAAAAATATTCAGAATTAGTGCCACTAGTGTACATAAAAATCTTTTGTTTCTGCGGATGGATGTATAAAATATTTTTTTGAAAAAATAAGTTAACAAAAGTTACACGAACTAACTTGTACCATTATGGAATACGAAAACTAGCCTTGCTGATTTTTTTCCCAATAGCCCGTGCGGAAAACTGATAGGGCAGCCTTAATAAAAATAAGGGCCCTTCAGGGCTTCCCTAGTGCTTTCCCTAGTAGGGATTTCCACAATGGGCCCAGACTTGGCCATTATCGGGATAACCTTGTAAGGATTTCCACAATAGGCCCCGACTTCGCCATTATGGGGATAAACCTGTAGGGATTACCACAACAGGCCCAGACTTGGCCAGTATAGGGATAAACAAGTAGGGATTTCCACAATATGCCCAGTTCTGACTATTATAGCGATAAACCAGTATAAATAGGTTAGGCTACATGGTTGATGGTATTTCAATCATTCAAATCGATTATATACATCGATCGAATAATATTATCGAACGCAAATTGGGAAAAAGCGTAAGGGCATTAGCAAATAAAAAATCAACGATGAACACAAATATTCAGTATATGAACACATCAGACAGTATTTATTTATCAAATTAAAGAAACCTTTTACATAGACACAAACAATTACTCATGGTTTCACTCATACATGGAGTAATGCTAGCGCATAAGTGTGAACAGTCCCAACCGGTTTTCTCGACATTTTTATAGCAACTAATTTCCGCTCAATACTCATCATAGGGAAAATGATTTCTTCTGAAGACTTCGCTGATATTTCCCATTCATAAACTTTATCTGACTGTGTAGGATAAGTAAATAAATTCGTCTTTGTTTTCCAGATCTTTCCCTCAATGGAAATAGATTCCAGTGATTCAGTAGACCCATATATTTTTTTATTTCTACTACACATCCATTCCTTAGAATGGATGTGTAGTAGAATATATTTGTTTAAATAATGCAAAAAACTGGCATAACTATATAACTATAAGCAATGTGATAATCTCATAATTTCAAACTTAAGTGTTACAAGCTACCACAATTTAAAAAAATGTTATCATAGTGGATATTTACTCAAAAATAAATGTTTGCAGTGAAGAGAGGTCGCCTCACATTATTTTTTTTATTAATTTTGTCATGGCAGTTTGTCATAAAGGCTCACATGCAAATACGCAATCACATTTCTACGCGCGCACACATACGTACACATGTACTCACGCCCACACCTATGCACAGGAACAATTACATAAAAATAAATACAGATATACCCTGACGCATTTAACATACACGAATATCCACTGCTACGGATATTTTATGGCGCAGAAATGGTTTTGATGAGGCGCCGTTGAGGCATTTTCAGGGCGCTAAAATGGTTTTGATGAGGCGGCATTGAGGCAATTTATAAGGCCCTGGTCGTTGCGCCTTTAATGGCCCTTGTTGACAAAGTGTGACCGGCCGCTAACGGCCCTCATGTGGCTTCCAGATTGGGGCCCGAATAAAGTTAGGGGAATATTATTGGGGCCCGATCACAGCCCTAACTCAATTTCCGCACGGGAGCTGTTATACACATTGCATTAAACAAGCGCACCGTAGGTTAATTCTAACTATTTCGTTATCATTTGCGGGATAACCAATAACAAATAGAATTCCGACTTGAAGTTTGTTTCGCTGCTCAATGTTTCTCCCAATTTCGAATCTCATGATCTCGAAGTATCAGGACATTCTGGAACCGCAGAATCGTCATGATTTGCAAATTAGGAGACTCGACGTCCCAATAATTCCTTCAATTATTTTAATGACCCGTGTACGATAGCTACAACGAAAAAAAAGCACTCAAGTATCCATCGATTTAGAGTATTACAACTTCATACCCGTATAATTTCACTTTGATGCTGTGAAAGTGCCTTTATAAATTCGCATAAAAGCCTGATTTCGCGAAGCAGGTATCGAAAAATTTCACTTCCGGCATATTCGCGTAAGCTTGTTCGGCATTCGTCCCGTAACAAGAACAAAAATAAATATTTTTTATAGTACCTGGCGTCAAGAAGCTACCACATCTTTTGATATGCTTGTGTACCTGTGTGTGTGTGTGTGTGTGTGTGTGTGTGTGTGTGTGTGTGTGTGTGTGTGTGTGTGTGTGTGTGTGTGTGTGTGTGTGTGTGTGTGTGTGTGTGTGTGTGTGTGTGTGTGTGTGTGTGTGTGTGTGTGTGTGTGTGTGTGTGTGTGTGTGTGTGTGTGTGTGTGTGTGTGTGTGTGTGTGTGTGTGTGTGTGTGTGTGTGTGTGTGTGTGTGTGTGTGTGTGTGTGTGTGTGTGTGTGTGTGTGTGTGTGTGTGTGTGTAAGATATTCCACGCCATTTCAGCTAACCCGTGACCCCGACCATTTGTGGTTCTCCCGATTTTTTTTTTGTAAAATTGTACCCCATGAAAGGAATATGCACGTGAATTTTTAGATTTTTATCTCTTCTCTTTTAGGACTCATGATTTTCCAAAAAATGTCGATTTCAAACGGTTTGGAAACGTTTAAATGCTGATAACTCCTGAATTAATTGAAATATCGACAAATGGAACTAAATTTTTTTTTTTTCATTTTGAAGCATACTTTTGTTAAAAAATATGCAAAAAACTATCAATTATCAATGTCAATGTTTTTTTTCCTTCTAAATTGAAAACTATTTTTTTAAAAGATGATTGCCTTTTTTGTTTTGTCAAAAAATTCTCTACAATAGAGTGACCCATTCTATGATTCCTAAGACGAGTCTCATCATGGGCTTATTTTTGCTCATAGTTTTTCCGAATTAATCATATTTTTTACACGATTTTGATCATTTTCACATCCAATAATGCTATTAATGATTTTGCGTTTCCCATTTCGGCTTCGACAGGCCTGAAACGGTTCATTTTTTATTTGTGTTGAATTTACCGAATTTTTTTTTTACTCAGTCATTGTATTTTTCACAGTATTTTTTGTTAAATTCAGTACAAATGAAAAATAAACCGTTTCTGGCCTGTCGAAGTCGAATTGGAAATCACAAAATCATAAATAGCATTTTTGCACATTAAAATGATCAAAATCGTTTAAAAAAAGATTAATTCGAAAAAAATAGAAGGAAAAATGGGCCCATGATGAGACCAGTCTTAAAAATCATAGAATAGGTCACTCTATTTTAGAGAATTAAAAAAAAAAAAAATCAAAAAGGTAATCATCTTTAAAAAAAATAGTTTCCACTTTAGAAGCAAAAAAACATTGACATTGATGATTGATAATTTTTTTCATATTTTTCAACACAAGTATGCTTCAAAATGAAAAAATATATATAGTGCCATTTTTCGATATCTCAATTAGTTCAAGAGTTATCAGCATTTAAACATTTCCAAAAGTTCTGAAATCGATATTTTTTAGAAAATGTTCACTCCTAAAAGAGAAGAGATAAAAATCTAAAAGTTGGTATGAATTTCCCTTTCATGGGGTACAATTTTACAAAAAAAAATTAAGAAAACCAAAAATGGTCGGGGTCACAGGATAAATGAAATGGCTTGGAATATCCCATATATATATATATATATATATATATATATATATTTATATACATATATATATAAATAATACATAATTTGTCCGTGGCTCCGATGCGGTACGACTTGACGCGTTAAGTGAGCGAAGTGAGTGATTCACCGGGGAGGCTTGTTAATTATAATGGTTCCTCTTGCTCGGTGGTTTTCAATCTCATCACTGTCCGGCCGACTGGATCAGGCTGACCGGACGCGGGCATACACCGGATCAACATAATCCCGAGACTCCGGATTCCAATGCTGAGCGAACACCTTCTCCTCGGTCCACCCCTCTTCGCGGTCTTTGTCGTCATCGCTGAATCCTCTGATGATCGAGGCCTGCGTGCACGCACCTCTCGGTGCTAATTGATACTCTGGCGCCACACCGTGAGCCGATCCAGCCTGTATACGTTAGCTATTTCTTCGAGGCCACACTTACTTGTGGCAGCTGTTGCTCGATGCCCGCCGCATATAATCGCGTTCCGTCGGATATTTAATTATACACCACGAAGCGCGAGCCCCGTCTGCACTATTGCACTACCGTGCGGAGCGTGTTCCTCGAGACGCACGCTCTCGAGCTTCTTCCACGTTGCGCGATCCGTTAGCACTTGCATCACACCATCCACGAATTTCGCTATCGCGAAGTCCAGCAGCCATAGATCCGATTGAACGACGCTGAGGTCAAGGGTTCATCAGGCGCTCAATCGCGTTGCCTGAAGAAAAGGTACTTCCAATGTGTTGGAAAAATCTGCGCTCGAGTCAGGATTCACCTGCACGCGGACAAGCACCTAGGGTGTAGATCAAGGCCCGGCACGGTCTTCCAGGCTGTTGATCGAAACGTACGAGACCTCGACGTACCCACCAAGCCTCCCTTTCAGCTTCCCCGTTTCCAACTAACCGATACAATCTACCGGATGTTTTTTTTTTCATCGCGTATCTGCGAGCTTGATTAATGCGTACGTCTATTGCTGATAGGGATAAACGGCGACAGATTGTATCGATTCTGACTCGATGCCGCGTAATAACCGACCCCGACACGTACGTGATTTGTACGCGGTCGCGAGAAGTGAGCAAAAATATTGTGGATCACTGGAACGAAGGATACACATGGCCGATATCGAGGAAACGCATACCCTAATTCCCGGTGTGATAACTGAGAGATAAGTGCTGAAATGTATTAAGGCCGAATTGATGCGTGTACGCGTGAACGCATGTACGAACTGCAGCAGTGTGGAAACAGGAACAGTGATGTTCTTCCGAGATTATGTTCCGCGATCTCTACCGATCCTACCACATTTCCTAATTCATAAGATGACCCCTATGCCTGGATCTACTTGGTCCATTTACCCAGTCGATTATTCCAACATTGACTGAAAAGTTCTATTGATATTAATTAGATGCGTATGTTTGATTCTTTTCAATTGAATTAACTAGATTTTTCGTGAATTCAAAATTTTAATATTGCATTCCATTATTTGAATTATTTATTTTAAATATAATTATTCATTCAAATCAAGATCCATTTAATATCTTCTAATAACTAAATATTTTGTTTATTCCTAATCAATGTGTTATTCGGTATCATCTGTTTAAAAAATAAATTAGTTGAATCCACTAAATGTATCTATTTCATATTTTCTAATTTGAATGAAAAAGAATTTTCGTAGAGCCAAACAGTTTTCTATTCGATTGAATTAATGGGCTGTCTATATTGCAACACACACGTCGATGGAACGCGGCGCAGAGGGGGAAGAGAAAGGAATTTTATATAGGGATTTAAATATATAGGCTATGTTTCAAAAATCTTTAGCATGATATTCGATAAAACTCTCTAATTGTCACAATCATATTGACTAATTGATATAGTTTTCGTGATACAACAAATAATTATAGGAATTCATTTGGTCTCTTATGACGTATCTGCGACCAAGATGATCCCAACATTCGGTGGCGTAGGGGTAGTGTCCGTAGCTATGGGTACGTGGTAAGTTTGATGTCATATATTGGCGTAATATTGTCTTCGATTAAAATCATTTCAGCACGTCAGGGAATTACGAATTATTATGCAAAATCATTGTTGTAGAACTCAAAATTGAGCATCCCATTTTATTTTGGATTTATAAAATATTCTATGCATAAACATATTCCATGCAAATATATTCTATGCATTCCAAGTACACTTGGAATTGCAGTCTATATAGTAAACAAATAAAAATTCACTCGAATCGAATCTTTATTTATTTAAATTTGAATATATTTAATATTTAAAAAGAATAGCTGAAACAAATTAAAAAATATATTAGGGGTGCGTATCATTTTGTCAAAGTGTAGATGACATAGTCTTTTTGAACGCCAAATATGTTGTCGTTCTAAAGGATTTACAGGAGAGGGACCATAACCTAACCACCTTCATGTTAAAGCGTTATTATTCGGCTTCAGTTTTCAGTGTGTATCATTTTGTCGAAGTGTAAATGACATAGTCTTTTTGAACGCCAAATATGTCGTCTTTTGTGCCAACGAAACACAATTTGCGCGAAGCTTGACTTTTATGCTTCCATTTGAAAAAAAAACAGCTGAAGGTCATCGATTGCTGGGTGAGGCTTATGGGGACCATGCTCTATCAGTCTCAACTTGTGAGTACTGGTTTAGACGGTTAAAAAGTGATGATTTTGACACGGAGGATAGGGAACGTGAAGGAAGGCCACAGACGTTTGAAGATGCAGAATTGGAAGCATTATTGAACGAAGACTCATGTCAAACGCAAGGAGAACTTGCAGAATTGTTGGGAGGGATTCAACAAGCAATTTCATTATGCCTCAAAGCCATGAAAATGGATCAAAGGCAAGGAAACTGATGCCATACGAAGTAAAGCCAAAAGACGTGAAAAGCAGATGTTTCACCTGCGAACAGCTACTCCAAAGGCAAAAAACGGAAGGGTGTTTTGCATCGAATCGTAACTGGCGATGAAAAGAAGATTTATTACGACAATCCAAAGCATAAGAAATCGTGGGGTAAGCCCGATTATGCATCAACATCAACGGCGAACCCAAATATTCATGGATCAAAGCTCATGCTCTGTATTTGATGGAATCAGCTGGGTGCAATCTATTATGAGCTGCTAAAATCGACAAAGTGATTTTGCAGCACAACAATACTCGACCAAATGTTGCAGTGCCAGTCCTTAGAAATACTCAAATGGGATATCCTACCCCACCCGCCGTATTTTCCAACATTACTCCTTCCGACTACCACTTGTTTCGAACAATGACTCACGGCCTGTCTGAGCAGCACTTCCGTTCGTACGAGGAATGCAAAAAATAGGTCGATTTTTTTATTGCCCCTGAAGACCAGTCGTTCTTTTAACGCAGAATTCGTATGCTGCCAGAAAGATGGGCAAAAATAGTGTCTAGCGATGGTCAATACCATCGCTATGGTATTGACCATCGAGACCATTTATCGAGATGAGTAATCAATTTGTTACCATTTTTGCACAATAAAGCCCCAATTTTCACCAAAAAAACCTTTAAAACTTACTTCTGCCCCCAATATATGAAACAAATTGTATCGTAGTGGGCCGTGAGACAAGGAAAAAACCTATTTGATTTAAATAGATTGATAGTAAATTAAATATTTTTTTGGCAGTGTTATAAGTAACGTTAGAAGCAAACTTCATGGTAACTTGTAGTCCATTTATTTATCCGGTATTCGTTATCCTGATAATTTTAAACAGCTTGCCATATGCTGAAATCACAGATCGACAAATGGACTTGCATTGGACTTACACTTCACGGGCAGCGACAAGCAGCAGCATTTTACGAACTTACTAGTTGTTACCAGCGTCGGTCAAATTGGTCATTGACCCGTGCTGATAGGTAACCAGACATTCCCTACTTTGTGTTCGGCCCTGTCCAGACTTGCCTTGTCTGATTTACCTGACCTGACCTGCCCATGGAACAAACCGGAAACATCACAAAATCGATTCTTTACGGCCAGAACATTGACATGTTCTGAAAAGTGGAGCTGTCTTTAAGAACTGAAAAAAAGCTACTTTGTTTTTCACCTCATCAAAGATATTTATAATTGATTGGGATAAAACGAATACATCTGTTGTAATTCTATTCGTCATTAACAGCATTCATTTCATCAATGATAATCGACGAGGATAACGATGCTTATCATGAATACCAGGATAACGATAACTAATGATTTGAGCATAAAGAATAGCGAAATTATTTTATGAGGGAAAAAAAGTAAAGCAAGTCATTCGCAGGTTTTTGAACGACTTGTCGACATGTTGGGAAATATCAATGTTCTGACCGGCAAGACATTACCTGGATGTATTTCGCCAACAATGCGCCAGGTTGCTACAAGCGAAGCGCTTCGCGTAAGCAAGGTACCATCGTACGAGGATAAAAGTTCGACCTGTGAGTTTTACCACGTACCGAAGTGCTCTGCTTACAGGGTGCACTTACGCTTATGATTTTGCGATACTTGTGAAATAACCGTTTGCACTCTAGGCCTTTTTTCGCTTGGATAGTGATTTGTGTACGTTTTTCTGTCTCTTTGCCTATCAGGAAATGCGAGCAAACGTATCTATACACTCCTATACTACCTTAGCAAGTAGATAACCAACAAACAATATGTTGTCGAAATACTAAATTGAATACACTCCCGATTTTACCTCCTCAAGGATTCCAAAAACGCTGAAACGTCATTGTTAATTTCCTTTTTTTACCAATTTCGTCATTGGTCATTTGCCGCTTATTCTCAGCCCCGTTCCTGATCGGTTCCCTAGAAAGTGAACGGCGGATCGGGAACCAGCCTCAGACTGGTAACATTGCGAACCTCTTCCAGGGTAGAAGGCCCGACCAGAACCTAATATTATCTAGGGAAGGCCGATCAGGGGCAGTACGTTTTCCTGACTCAAAATTCTACACGGGGAGTCCCCCAGCCAACCCTGCCAAGTTATTAAAACGCTGCTGCTTTTTTCGTCTGTGGAATGCCAGCCTATCAGACATTGATGGGAAGTCCAACTGCTGCATCTCAAAAGAGTCACCCGGTCACCCAGCCAACCCTGCCAAGTTATTAAAACGCTGCTGCTTTTTTCTTCTGTGGAATGCCAGCCTATCAGACATTGATGGGAAGTCCAACTGCTGCATCTCAAAAGAGCCTGAAATCCGCGACTCTGCCATATTCGTGAATCCCTTCGACCGTTGGGTTATAAATCTGAATCAACCGTACCAAAAACCACTCGTTCAGGTCGTTATTGCTGCAAGAAACGTAATCATTATGCGACTAGTTGATCAGCCGTGCTGCAAGACCGATAGATCCTTGAAAAGTTTGCCGCGGAAATTGGTGACTTTCGTTCGTATCATTCATGCCGAGTTTGCACAATCTGCGAGGTACTGAGACAGTCGCGTATCTCGCATTTCCGTTCGCAAGTGGAGAAAATGGTGAGGTAACTGGCGCCACGTAGTCCCAATAATTTGTCGATAATTATTGGAAGCCCCAGACTGTGGAGTATGGCAAATCATAGAGCACGCCACCTATACCTGGCTACGAACCGGCTTACGGTCGTTCACGAGGCGACGTGCGTGTCGCCTCCAAATCGTTTTGGCTCGTTTAATTGATACTTTGTCGCTCTGTACCACAGACTCTTGTTCGTTCTACACGAGCGGTCACGTGCCGTCCGCATGAATAGCACATTCATTTACCGTACAAGGGAATCTCCGTCCTGGAAATGACAAAGAGGAAGTACCGAAAGAGAACAAACTACCCATAGACAATAATCATATTATTTGTCCACGATTTGTACCTCGGTGCCTGTTGCTCATGCATCCGCCTTGTACGTGCACTGATCGCTCTCACGGAAGGAGCTATTATAATTACTCCAGCAAACTCGAAATGATGACGCAAGTAAGCTAACGTTTCCTCATTCGTAGACGACGCCAATACTGATAAATCCGGTGAACCAGAAATAAAATTAATGACGTGAATAAAAAGGAAACGCGTACGAATTATCTAAATTGTAAGTAATGAGATATAAAATATCTGTCTATTTTTCTGTATGTTTTATCAGTGATATCGTAACCTACATCTCGAAGCTTTTAGATTCGATGGTACACCGTTCACCTAGCGAATCAAGACACTTGTCAAAATCAAAGGTGCACGAGCAGGCAACTGATCAGCGTTGGTTGAATTCCGTTCACTCTTCTAAGGGAGACTACCAGCCTAGAGCCTGGAAGAATGGTGAATTTCTGTGAAAAATCCTTTTAGTGGATCTTATTTTACATATCTTCAAGTATCTTTATGAGTTTCACAAGATTTTGTAGTTAAATAGCGGCGCTGAAGCTGGATGATGGGACTGTGACTCACCTACATCGCTAATTATTTGGTGATTGTCTCGATTTTTTTGAACCTTATAACAACGTTTTACATTGGAGTTCGTAGCCGATTTTTAATATGTTGAAAACATTTAGCGAAAACAATTATTTTGTTTCGAAGAGGCATCTTTTTATAAAAAATCGATTTTTTCCATTTCCCTACGTACTTCGAAGGTGAATATTATCGACGACTCAAATTATTTTGTATTTCCATTTAGGACAAAAAAATTGAGAACTCTTGTGGGCTGCAGGCCACTATCAACCAAGGAAACTTGCTTCGACTGGCTCCTAACTACAACGCTTTTCTAGCTAAAAATTCACAATGAAAGTTGAAGATATGTAGTAGAAAAGCCACCGTAGGGGGGCGATATCCTTCGGCGAGGAAAATTTCGCCGATTTTCGTGATGTTGTTTAAAAAGAGAGATTTGTTCACAATTTTTGGGCCTTAGGGTATGTTTTATTACTACTTTTGGCTGTTACATGGTATTTTTTTCTTATAAAGCTTTAAAAATGACGGAGGTATAGCACGGTCTTCTAAACTGCATTCTCCACACTGATGTGACGTGTAGCTAAAAAACTAATCGACCATCCATCCGTCCGTCCGTCCGTCCGTCCGTCCTTCCATCCATCCGTCCATCCATCCATCCGTCCATCCGTCCATCCGTCCGTCCGTCCGTCCGTCCGTCCGTCCATCCATCCCTCCATCCATCCATCCGTCCGTCCATCCATCCATCCATCCATCCATCCATCCATCCATCCATCCATCCATCCATCCATCCATCCATCCATCCATCCGTCCATGTAATTTCCACTACATTCCAATTTTTAACCGCAGACGTAAAAGAAATCTTTCCGTTTGAATTTCTTCCTCGCCTAAACATCTCCGTGGACGGAATTAAATTAACTGGGTATCCATAAGAATGATCGAAATTCACCTCTTTTCCGTGCCCTAAACTGATACTCTCATTTCACATTGCACCTGGCTTATGCAGCCTCTTGGTTCGAGCGAGTACGCATCTTACGTTGCATCGCACTGTAAAAAGTTTTCGGATGGGCAAGATTGACGTGCCGGTCGAGAATATTATCTCATACTGCAAATAACACCGAAACTCAGCACGAGAGAGTTCAGAAAAGAATTAAATTAAATGTGCAGAAGAAAAAAAGTAAAATAAAAACTAATTTCTGCCGGGTTCCTCTTTCACACGTTGGATGACCACGAAGCTTACAGTTTATTCTCGTGTAACACCTGCCAACACGTTTGACATGACGCAGGGCCCTGCCTTCGATACAGCCATCTCTCTTCTCTTTCTCTCGCTCATCTGCGGTAATCCCCAGCAACTTTCTCGCCTTCGTTCTCCTTCTCGCGCATACCCAGACTCATCGCGTCGAACACAGAAGCTGGTTGGTACCTGTATCATTTGCTCCGGTGTACCGGTATTATATCATAACGGCCCACACGGATGTTGTACGACAAGCCACGAGAGATTCCGCGGCCCAAGATGAGCATTTTTTCTCCCTTCCGCCCGCTCCGCCGTTACTGCTTCTCAAATTGTGCCCTCGCAATAGTGCGGTGTTACTTCGACGCCTTATTACTGCTATATATATATATATATATATATATATATATATATTATTATATATATATTTTTTCGGTTGCATCCACCAAAAACAGGTGAATTAAGGTAAAAAAAGAAGAATCCTCGAAGGAGAGCTCAAAAAAAAATTATTTCGAACGGCGCATTGCATTTGAATACTTTCCATAAGAATAACACAGGAAAATATTGGCACTTCTGTACGTCGTAGTAAAACTCTTCAGAAAAAAATCTCACAAAAATGTCTTTAAGATATTCTGATAGAGAATTGAATTCCCTACAAAAAAAGTTCCTACGAACAATTAGCTTAGAACAACCGTTCAAGTGGTATCGCTGTCTGAAATTCATTTTTTTATTTAAGCGGCGTGCGCGCCCTAGCACAGGCTGCCACCTGGCGACAGCATGCGGTAGCTCGTAGTGCAAAATTACAAGCTTCAGGCTAGCGCCACGAACGGGAAACCGCGACATTTTTCCCCCAAATCAAGATCTGTCACTGCTACAAAATTTCATTCGTTATTGCGAAGTGAATCCTGTAGTAGGGGAGGCTGACGCGAAAAAATTAGCTAGTCACTTGTGGTACTTTAACGAGAAAATTGTTGCTTTGTCGTTTTTTGACAATGCTGTGCCGATAAGTGTAAAGGCAAAAACGGTACAAGCTCTGCAATCTCGAAAAAAATCCAAAAATCCTTCCGAGCGAGTAATTGTTTAAAAAAATGATTGGGAACTGGTGCTGAAAGAAGACATAAGCGATTTCGTTACTCAAGAATCCTTATTTCTTTTCCAGCAATTAAATTTATCTCATGATTTTTTGAGAGTAAATATTGAATTATGGCCGGAAAATGTCACTTATTTGTGTTGCTTAGATTTTTTTAAATCCAAAAGTCGTTAATAGCGTAGCCGAACGTGGTGTCACTTTGATAGAAGCATATAACGGTTCATTAACCAAAAACGAAGAGCAGCTACAATATTTATTGGGCGTAGTGCAAAATCATCGACAGAAATACCCTAATTGCAACAAACAGACTCTTAAAAAAAGGAACGATGATTATCAAGCATTATAATGTAAAAACAAATCATTTTATCTTATTAAACGAAATTAATTCAATAAAACTTTTCGAAACACGATCAATGATGGACGTCGTTCCTTTTATATTTCTTGTTGTACTTCATTCTTTTGTGTATCAGAGAAATATTTTGAGGACGATTCCATGCAAATTGTATGTTAGAGCAGAACATTCTCTACAAAAAAAACCCAAAAAGTTTTTTCGTAAAGCGAAAAATTCGATTTTTACAGCCTTCTGAATTTTTTTTTTTTTTTTATCAATTCAGTTTCCGACAGCGATTCCACTTGAACGGTTGTTCTGAGCTAATTTTTCGTAAAAACTTTTTTGTTGGAAATTCAATTCTCCATGAGAATATGTTAATGACATCTTTGTGTGATTTTTTCCTGACGAGTTACACTACCACCTTCAGAAATCCCAATATTTTCCTGGGTTATTCTTATGGAAAATATTCAAATGCAATGCGCCATTCGAAATAATTTTTTTTTTTGAGCTCTCCTTCGAGCATTCTTCATTTTTTACCTTAATTCACCTTTTTTGGTGGATGCAACAGAAAAAAAAAGTATCGATTTTTTTCCGCACACCCTAATATATATATATATATATATATATATATATATATATGACTGAGCGTGGGCTATATACAGATTATGTTATTAGAAGATTAAGGCGAATGCGATGATCCATTGGATTAAGTTAATAATAAGATAGATTAATATATCATGATAAGTAACTTGTAGTTAACGATATTTAAAGTACATATTATTATTAACCTACATAAATAATTATGTTAGAAAGATGTATACTAAGGTGACACAGTCTAGAGCTCTATTTTTTTTCCTTTTCCTTACCACCCAATTATCTTCATTAAAAAAAAATGGTCGCGAAAGCTGCGAGCCGAAAAAAAATATTTAGAGATACTAATATTTAATATCGTATTAATATTTAAAAATATTTAGAGATATTAATATTTATTATCGTAAATATTTAGAGATATTAATATTTAATATCGATATTTTCTTCATCCACTACTCACCCATGAATTTTACACTTTCCTATAATTTTAAGATGAACCTCGCGAAAACTCTAGCCGGCCAATGAATATTTAGTGATCACTCAAGGGCTTCGAAATTTCCAATTTTTGCACATTTTTTTAGTCTTTTCACTCATAAATTCGAAACTTTGTAAAATTTTCGTAACAATTAATGCTTTTTTCTTTAGAAACAGATCGAGACCCAAATTCGTTTCGACTAATTTCAATCATGATTCAACTCCAATGATAATTTAATGAGCCACTCAACTCCAAGTATAACATGTTTATTGAACATGATCTTTCCCGTGCAGAAGTTATGGTAGGGATCCAATTGGATTCTCATACATGCCTCCACTTCCTGTTAGGGACCTAATGGATCATCGCATCGGATCCCTATTCGAAAACATCACGACCGTACATTTGATTCTAATCGGGATGCCCCATTGGAATCCAATGTGCGAATCCAATTTTAATCATAAAGGATTTCCACATCATCGCATAGAATTCGATATGATTCTTGATGGGCCCCATCGCATTCGGTAGATTTAATTTTCTAAACAGAATTTATAAATATACAAAATAAGTAAAACTTCAAAGAGTATAAATATTATCTTGAAAAAACTATAAATCCCTTTAAAAAGTATATCTTATGTATCGATTTGAATCATATCACTGAAAATCCACGGTAATTATCGTTTGTTATTTATTGAACTGCACAATGAAATAATATCAGCACACACGCAGGTACACGCTCACGAAGCAGGCAGGTTATGTTTCAACATGCCGAGATTTTTTTCGTAACTTTTCACATATTTTCGATTCGAACGTGGTAAGAATTCTCAAATGGCGTTCATCAGGACAGTGCAGAATCCAATTGGATCCCGATCAGGACTCCCTGTTCATTGGAACTCCCCAACAAATTTGTGTACGGGATTACAGAAGGATATCTCTTTTGGGAGATCCAATCAATTCTGGTAAGGAATTTCAAATGAAAAATGCTCAACCGTGAATCGGGAAATAGCGCGGAATCCACTTGGATTCCAATGTGAACTGCTCGCGTGCAGTGTCCCAATCATATCCCTATAGCGAGGTGGTAGGATCTGGGGACTGCTACTCAAATTTCCTATCTAGTAGTAGAGTTCTCTAGAGTTTTTACTTATCTAGTTCCTCCACTCTGACCTACTTGGTCAAAGGGAAAAAATAAGTACAGCCAACTTTCTATTACAATATGAAACATCGGGCCCAAAACTCAGGTTGATTTTCGAACAAGATCGAAATTATACACACAGTATTGAGGGATAATACCACTCTAGGATTTTTGAAAAATATTTTTTTTTGCCTTCAAGACACTTTGGGGCCATAAAAACTATATGCAATTGGTCCTGTAGCGAATTTTTTTAAAGGTTCAATTATCGATTTGCCGTAACGCCTCGGACTTCTTTCAAGCGCCTTTAAACGCGTTTTTCTCGAAACCACTTTTTTTTTTAAACTGACAGGACGGATTTCTCGAACACTTTTGCATGGATCGATTTGAAATTTTGATAGTCGCTTCACAATTACATTCTTTATGGGATTACGTAGCCGTTTTTTAATTAAATGTAAACTTTTTTTATAAACAATTTACTGCTTATTTTTTGCCCAAAAAATCGATTTTTTTTGCAAAGAGCGCCATTTTTTCAAAATTTGATTTAAAATAATCTTCCCGTGAAGCTATTTGTAAAAAAACGTTTTTCAAGATGGGATCTGTAACCGCCATTTTGTATGAAAACTATAATAATTTGTTTTTATATTTTAATCTGTGTTAAACAAAACCTATCAAAAAAATCCTATTCCTTATTCCTTGTTATCCCTTATGAGGTGTTGTAAGTGATGTTATCCCTTAAGGGGCCAGTCTTCTTTGGAGCCATAAAAAAGGCGATTTTCGCGATTTTTTTTTAAGGATGCTATAAAAGATATGAATATAAAAGTTGTTGGGTTTAATAAATAAAGTCTTGAAATACATTTTTTTAAAAATTAATTCATTCTTATTCATTTTTAATTACAAAAACTATAGTTTAACGTAACGCCTCAAAAATAGGTGGGCTAGGTAGCTCCATCACAACTCGGCAACGGCTTGTCTGAAACAAAAAAATCAAAGTCCATTATATTCAGTATGACACAAGCTACAAAAATGACGCTCGGATATAAAGTTTTATCAAAAAATAAAAAATGCAGATGAATAATGACAAAAGTAAAAAACGCGTTTTCCGCAGTTTTTCGCAAAAAAAAGAGTAAAAATCGAAATTTTAAAACCATCGAGGGTCATCTTGTTACGAATCATGTTTACGATATGTGGTTCAAATTTCAAGAGAATCGGTTTATTATTTTTAGAGATACGATGGAGCTAGATTTTGAAAACGTTGTTTCGAGAAAAACGCGTTTGAAGTTTAAACTATGAAAAACTCGTACCTAAACTCAATCGGCAATTCCTGCACCGTACAAAATCCCTTCTAATTGCTCATTATCGTCGATTTTTTAAGGTCTGCTTTCCTTTCGATTTTTTTAAATTTTCAAAGTGGACTCGCCCCTTAATGCATGGTACTGCTTAGTTTACGTTTTTTTATAGAAATGTTGATAAACAATGAAGTTATCATTTAAACAAAGTGCCGCCAGTCATTACTACTTGGACAATCGGTGTAGTTGGTTTGGCAACTGGGGTGATCTGAATAAAAAATTAAAAAATGCACTTTTAGTCTACTCACAAAACTTTCGCATGACCAAATACTTGTTTGAAATCTTTTACCAAAATGGCCAGTTGCCACCAAGAAGTTTGATTTTGGTTTCATTTGTTATCAACAAATGGATAACCGTATCAAAAAATCATACGACAGAAAATGTTGGAAACTGCGCTTCTTCCGAATTTGAACCGAATTGGACGAATAGATATTGAGATACGACTTGCACCACTTCATCGGACATAATATCGAGAAAAACACACCAGAAAAAAAGGTACATCGCAGCGGGGCGATTCACTATAGCGCAGTGAGCTATCCGACTCTTCACAAAGATCGTCATAACTCCAATTTTTTGAATTTTTGCAAAATCTTTGTTGAAAATCAAAATCAAGACCCCGGGCTCTAAAATTATGCAATAAAAATCGTATTTTAGTTTTTAAGCTTATGCACTCGGCTTGAAAGCAAAATATCTTTTTTTTTTTCAATTTTATCTTAAGGGGTTACGTGGGTTTGAAAGTTTTAAAAAATCAATTTTTTAAATTTCATTATCTCATGGTATAATGTGTCTAGAATAGTCTCCCAAAGTTTGAAGTTAATCGGCGTAAGAGTCTAGGAGAGAGAACCTCTGGGGATTTTGGGAGACTCTGGGAGAGCCTCTGTCGGTGAACACGATTTCTCAAAAACGAATGCACCGGACTTATAGAAATTTTGCCCACTTCTGCAAAATAGCATTGACTAGTGATTGAACGAAGGTTTTTTTTTCAATTTTTTAAATTGTACCAAAAAGTGAAATATTTTGCATACAACTCTGCTAAAAATTCAAATTTGAATTTTTTTTAATCCTTCCTTCAATCACGAGCTATACTTATCTACTAACGGAAAAAATTGGTTTTTAAATTTCACATAAAGCTATTATGAATTATCCTGACCACCACGAGGACATTTTTCTAAGGGTCTCCGAAAACCAGGTCCCACGGGCTGAATTTCCCAAATTTTTGGATGCAAATTTTCTTAAATATTGTTAAAATGATGCTTTTTTATGTGCTTAACATTTTAAATATAGAAATTGATATATTATGTTTTTTTTCAATAGAGAAAATATGCTTTTTTGGCTTTGAAACCCTCGTAACCCCTTAAATACGGGCCAAGGAATTTTGACAACAGAGTGAATCTACCATTCTCGGGTACGAGAAAACGATCTGGCTTGGTTTCTTTAAAAAAAAAACTCCCTCAGAGAGTATCCCGTTTGTTCCCCACGAACTGATGATCCACCAGTGAATTGATCTCGAAATAATATTACATTATAAATGTTGGTCATTTAAACTCACGTTAATATTCTAACAATTGAAAGTCACATATTTTTCCGTTCATCCGGCCTCTATCGAACTTGCTCGGATTTCCCAAATGCTTGTGATTAAGGGGTAAGGCCACTGTAACGGCCCAAAAAAAAAGGTTTTTTTCACTAATTTTTTGCTCCCGAAATTGAAGGTATTTGAAAAAAAACTTTTAATGGTGTTATCGGGCATACATTAAACTTTATTATAAAATTTTTTTACAGTAAAAAAAAAACAAAATGGCGGTTCCACAGCTATCTTCCCGGGACATGTTTTGCTTCCAGGGCTCCGCGGCACGCAGCACCACTGGTGCACTTTTGAATCTAGAACAAAAAAAAAACCATTAATCTAGAGGGCTATAGCTAGAGAATGTCGATCGGATTTTAAAAAGTATCAATTTTTGTGGATTTGGCGTGCGTTTGAAAAAAAAAATTGATTTTTGGCGAAAAAAACGGCAAGTTTTTTGTTAATAAAAAATCAATAAATAAAGTTCTTGAAAATTCCGATCGACATTCTCAAGATAATGTAAATGTTCACATCTGGTTAAAATTTCAAGTAAAAAAAATGAAAATTGTTCGAGTTATGCTGCGTGCCATTTTGAAAAACCATGTTTCGAGAAAAACGCGTTTAAAGTTTGTTTGGGTTTTGACACGCTTGGCGGCGACCTTCATTTCCTAAGGACAACAAATTTTTTTTCGCACAGGACCTTTTTTTTCTTATTCTAGAGGGTTTAAACTATTTTTTAAGCCAATAAAAAAAAATCGATTTTTCAAAAAATTTACAGTGGCCTTACCCCTTAATCAGCCAGTAACGATGATTCCCACACACCCAACAATAAATCCTTGATGGAATAAAATCTGCATGCCTTCGCGAAATGTTGTCCGAAGTGGTCCAACGATAGAAAACCGTCACCCGATCCTTATTCATTTTTCTTACTTGCCTTTAATCGGTTTTCGAGTATCCGATAATACGATTATAGTACCTCGAAGAGAAACGATAAATTTTCATTTCCGCGCCACCGTGGGCACGTTGAAGGTGAATCTTTCATTGTGGTAACGTTGGATCTTCGATCCTCGCCTGTATAGTTAGTGCGTCGTATTATACTCGACGCCTTTACACAGATTCGACGCTGTACCGCCATAAAAGAAGTGAAGAGGTTTCGCAGGCTGTAAATAATTCAGCGAGCTCGACCTCGTCGCTCGTAACACGAGGAATGAGTTGTTCGGTGATAAATACATGATCGAGCTGACGTACCAGGCAATCTTTGCATACACGTTGAATTGGACGATCAGACACTCTGTATCGACGGGATCGGGGCAGCGAGAACGATTTTCCAGGAAACGTAACCACACGAAAAAAAAAGAAGAAGAAAAAAGTACACAACAAAACGCATAAATCGTGTTCGCGGGCTCTAGAATAGATACGATGATAATGTGGCTCCGTAGGTGCGCGGTTATCGGCCGAGTATAATCGAATGGGGAGTTCTCTATATATTGTGCACACCCTCGTTCCGGGACTTATGAAATTCCATTTTGCCTTTCCTCCTTCCTCGTGTGTGGGGTTTCCTATTCCGCAGCTAGCAGAGAGCGACGGAAGAGAAAAAGGAAATGAATAATACCCGTAGATATATGCATCCACATGTGCATACACGTATATCCATACCTGTGGTATTTACGTACATATAAGAACACTATATATAAAACGTGGAGGCGGACTAACTCGGCTCCGACGTCGTCCTACGACTATTTATAGCTTTCAATGGACGCAAGAACTGAGCGCTTACACCAGACCAGTCGAGAGTCCCTCTTACATAGCGCATTATACATTACATATGCCATGCCCAAGCTTTACTCGCAATCCACAAGATTCCTGAAGACCCCTGAGCGCGTTATGCTTTTTAGTCGTATAATTTCCGGCCGCTAGATTCATGTTCGAGTGCTACAACACTGCCTCTTTATCCTTTCTCCGGCCTCCTGTAATATTCTTCTTTACATCGGAGGCCTGCGCACTCACCGTCATTAAATGACTGGCTCGCTGACTACTAGCGTTGATGGAAACAAAATGACGATATCGAAAAGGATACGATGGCGGAGCAAGAAAACGTTCTCCATATGGGCACTCCACGGAGAGCTGCCTCCAAAGAAGCAATCGTCACTTTGAAGCATCTTTAGCATCCTCTTCGCGCACTTACAACCAACAGCCTCATTTTGCTCGAGGCTCCTTTTGGCAACTGCAATTCGCAATGTTCAGCACGTCTCTGGGTGATGATCAGCTAAACGCCGAGAGACTGCAATTCCATTGGCAATGAGGAGAAAATCCTTTGCATATCGTTCAGTTCCTCGAGGAAGACCTAAACATCATCAGGCGGATCAAACGTAAACGAAGAGCTACAGTTTTGATCGTTGAAATTACTGAAAGTCCGTATCGACGAATCATGATCACGCCACGAACCGTTCCGCTAAATTGACCGATAATGCTGTCTGACACTGATTGTTGGATAGCAATGATAAATGCACGAGATGGAAGGCCCTCGGGGAGTACCAACGATCGAACCTCGGCGTCGCTCTACTTCGATCCGCGGCGTATACACCGCAGTGCGATCCTTTACCATATTATATACACCTCAAGGTCGCTAACCTTTCCAAGCCCTCGGGTACACTTTGGCGCCACACTCTCCCATGCACTTTTCATCGACGTTCACCCAGAAGCTCGTATATGGATACCAACTGTGGCAGTTGTTGCCAGTTCTATGCGTATATACGCCGCCAGGTATACTGTACAGTTATGCCTGCTTTTTAGTGAAGCTGAGAGTTTTACGATAATACGAACGTATCGCGTTGAAATTCTCCTTGAGGCGAAAAACATATGTAACGCTGTATTGGGGAAAGCTGGCTATTCAAAATACATTATTTTCGAAAAGTAGTCTCAACAAAGTTCAACCACTGGTTTCTCCTGCCAATGTAGCACGTGCGGGCGCGGCAAGGCGGATGTGTGGCCCAGACCTGGAAATTCCACAATTCCCAGCAAAACCACCTGTGCAATTCACTGTCCAACACCGACAAAGTCAAATAAATCTTGATGCATTATACGCTTTCTGAAGTCTGAAGTGATGTTTTGGAGGTGCTTTTTAGAATGGGATATCTAAAAAAATACATATGGCTGATTCTCCCGAAATGATTATTTTGCAAGACAACGAAATTTATCAACAACAATATTTTTTTATTTTTATTTAAACAGTGCAATTGACGGGGCCGGGTTGAAATTCCTAACGTTGAATGATCAGAATGCTTAAAACTCGGAAAGAACACTACCCCGAAAGAATTTTACCCGAAACACCAAAACTCCGAAAATCTTAACACCGTCAAAATAATTCGACTATAGAGGTTTTAAAAGTTTCAAAATTTTCAATAAATCGACGAATTATTTAAAGAATATTTTTTTATTAAGAAGTGATTTTGCGTAAATTTTGAAATTTGTCCAGACAATGTTATACGTTCTACATAATTTACAGTGAACTGTGTAGACTTTCGCTGGCATGATCTTGACGAACCTTGTAATTTCGGAACATTAGAATTAGGAATTTTAAACCGTCGGCGCATTCAAAGTTCGGAATTTCAACCTGGCATGTCAAGATTATTCCAGTGAAAGTCTACACAGTTGACTGTAAATGATAATCTAGACAAATTTCAAAATTGACGCAAAATCGATTCTTAATTTTAAAAAATTCTTGAAATGATTCGTCGATTTATTGAAAATTTTGAAACTTTTAAAACTTCCTAACCCGAATTATTTTGACGATGTTAAGATTTTCGGAGTTTTGGTCTTTCGGGGTAGTATTCTTTCGGAGTTTTGAGCGTTCTGATCTTTCACAGTTCGGAATTTCAAGCCGGCCCCATCTTGAATTTCGGAATATTAAAATTCGGAATTTTAAACCGTCGGAGCATTCAACGTTCGGAATTTCATTGACTTCAGTTCTAATCGATATAATGTAATTCCCTATGGATCACACTGATTTTTCGGGTTTGAGAGATTTATTGTGATCTAAAGAAATAGTAGGGGCAGAGAAATGATGCAAACTTTTTCTTATCAAGTTTTTATTGGTTTATTGATATCTTCTTCTCCTTTTTCTTTGAATATTGATCTCGCTCATTTCAGCCTTTCAGATATCCGATTTTCAGGTTTTGTTTTCTTGCGGAGCCTCTGTAGAAAAAAAAGCGTAAGCTGCAAAAATGATACGACTCAATCAGTCTCTGCGGAAAGCTATATGCAGAAGGCAAGCATGATCAGCTAGCACCACCTGTCACACAATATATGAACTGATTTACAGCTCTCCAGAGGAATGATTGAAAACCGGTTACGATTTTTTTTCAGGGAGGTATTAACTAAATGTTGCAAGAAATGTTTTTTCTGATGTTTTTGAATTTGTAGTACCTCTTCATCTTGCTAGTGTATATGAATCTGGATAGTTGCATTCCAGAGGAACGATTTTCATACTTAAAATACAGGGGAAAAAGGATAACGACGATTTTTCTGCCAAATCTGTCCTGTAGGACGATTTCGAAATATTTCAAACGGTTGTATTCCAAAAAAATCTACAAAGTAATCGAACAGCATCTGTTAAAAAAGTCTGTTTACATGCAAAGTGATAATTTCGGGAGAATCACCCATATACATGTTTATTGATCCTTCAAGAAAATGTACAAATTTAAAAAAATGGAATAATGTATTATCATGTACTTTAGTACGTTTGTGTAGAACGGTTCGCGAAAAACCTCCCCAATTGGTGACCAGTGTTGTGGATGTTACGTGAATCCGGAAAAAAACCAAACATATTCTTAACCTATATGAGTTTTGTGATGTTTAGTACCAGATTCACAAAAAAATTAAGTTTTACAAAAAGGCGGCATGCCACACTTTGATTATAAATTTTTCTTATTTTACTGACCATTCTAAGAGTTGTATATAAAAGAGAAAAACTATTCAGACTCAATTCTGCTACCAACGTTGAAAAACAGTATACTGAAGGTGTATACCAAATTTGAGCTCAATCAGCCAATTGGTTATCGATGAAATATCGTGGTTGCCGATTTGACAAGCATAGTTTCGAAACAAGTGCGTTCACAGATGCTGCGTCTTTACCGTGCTCCTGGAGCGTACTCCTTAAATTTCTATAACTCGGCTATAATTTTATGAGTATTATTTAACGATTTTAATAGCCGTATTCAGAAAGATCTGTAAAATAATAAAATTAAATGAAAAAAAAAACGATTTTTTTTTCTTCAAATTTCTCGACAACAATACTGCCTCAAATACATAAACTTTCAAGATTCATATTCTCGAATCTATTTCCAGCACGAATTTACAACTCTGCCACGTATTCGAGGTAGAAAATAGAAAATAAAAAACTCGAGCTGAAATTGGTGGATTTCGAAATTCCATAATTTAATTCGGTGATACTACGCGTAATTCTTCCAGAGACTGAAAAAAATATTGAAGAAAAATTAATCGTTAACAAATCAATGATTGCATAAGTCGCGACCTCACATAAAACCCATCGTCATATGGACAACATTTTCATCACTGAACAATCAAAACCCTCTTGGAAATTTGATATTTTTAGTGTTCTTTGTTTTTTGCTCTTAATTCACTCTCATAATTTTTTTATCTTGATTCAGACTGAATAATCATTGCGCAATAATTGTTGCTACAATGATAATTAATGATTACATTCGCTAAATTATAAATTAATGAACATTGCGTGATCAAAAGCGTTGCAAAGATAAATATGCGAAGAGAAAAATGCTCTTTGTCGTAATGCGGTCGGTGAAGTTATGAACGAGAGAGGGAGACAGAGAGAGAAAGAGAGAGTTGCGAAACTGGAAAAGATAGTGAGTATAACTGGATGTGAAAATTATGAATAATTCAATATTAACTAATATTTGTTATTTAACAAATGTTAATATTTATTCTTGGTTTACTATTAATATTTTATATAAACTTAAATACTCATTATTTATTTGCTAGTAATGTTTAAGGGGTCCAGCCACTCGAAGATGTTCAAATTTTCATAGAAGAAAAGAAAGAGGACGTTGGTAATTTGGAAGGCCAAATGAATAGTGCTGACATTGCAGATTAGTATAGGTAAATCGAACATTTCTGTTACTAAATGTGTGCATTCTCCGTGGAACTATGTACGGAATTTAAGATTGGTTGCAAACGTTTTTTATAAACCATTAGTCATTTGATTTTTTGATAAAAAATGAAAGTTTCCATCCAAATATGCACTACCTTTGTTAAAAAAGGTATTTTCCAATTTCCGTACGCAGTTTCATAGCTTTTCGTATATATTAAAACTTTTATTTTTTTATTTTATTTAGGTGGATAAGTACAGCAGGAATCTTTTCGGCCGCGGAAAATTTTGCACTATGAAGCACTGCGCGATCTTGGACTACGCCACTGCAATTTTTAATTTAAAAATTACAAAAAAAATTTTTGTACACTCGAAACTGTGTTTAATAAAGTGTTCCAATTCAATGTTTTACTGCTTCCAGTGTACTCGTTAAGAAATTTCTCAAAGTTATGTTTCTTTTGAAGAGCTGGAGTGGCTTTATTCCTTAATACTTACTCTAATATTAATATCAATGTTAATATTAACATTATTAGCATTATTAATATTAATGTTACCATTATAAGCATGATTAATGTTGATATCTACAATTTTACCATTACTAATGTCAATATCAACGTTATTAGCATTATTAACGGGGTATGCCTCTCTGGAAGCCCAATTTGACGGGTCAGAATGATGATCTTCTTTCTAGTAACACATTGGTTCGAATACATTTATTTTTCCCAGCATGTTGTACACATGTTTGTGGTTACAATGTAATGTTTTCGGTCGAAAATATTTCAAAGTGTTTGTGGTGCTGCAGTTGGCGTTCCAGTCCTCCAGCGGCGAGGCCCGACACGGCGGGATCTCTGCCAGGCTCAAATGTAATCTGAAACGAAATAACATTTTTTTCTCGAAATATATCCAACTAGCTATATGTTCACGATCCACTTTTCGAAATTTCGAAAAATACGAAACACGACAGCTTCTCCAAAGAAAACCTCATTTTTCTCTTGAAAAACAGTTTGCTGAAGTCATTGTTATCAAAAAATGGTTCATCCAATTAAAAAATGCGATCGTGAACCGAAAATTACTACTGTTTGAACGCTAACTGTGCAAATTCAAGTCAATAATGTGAAAGTTACTGAAGACATCAATCTCGCCGTGTATGTAAGATATGCAGTTTCGAGATAATAGCGTTCAAAGTTTTGGTACATATTTTAAACGATCTTGTGAAATATTGTCGTTTTACCGCTAGTCAGCGATTCTGGCACCATATAAGTGTCCTTTCTTATCTTCGAGATCGTGTTTGCACACCTAATCTATACAATCTGTGGGCAGTTCGGGCCTCTTTCGAGTGTTCTTGTGCTTTGATCGCCGCTTTCGTTACACCTGAATCATCCTTCAGTTAATCCTACTGCTTCACACTAATCATACCACTGATCATACTTGAGACTTGTACAATTTATATTTTTAATATATGCAAAAAAAATTATTTGCAATAACTAAAATTTTCCATCTGTAAATTGTTTAATGTTCACATTTAATTGGAAAAATGAAAAAATAGTTATTCCAACGATTTGCGCAGTATTTCTCGGTTTGATATTTGACAACATTGGTTCTATATCCGGCTCCTTTTACTCAACCAGGTGAGTTCAACCTCCATGCTTTTCAACCTCGATCTGTCAAAACAATGTCAGGTGTGGGAAATATAAAGCCTTGTATTCGGGCCACGATTGGTAAAAAACGTGGAAAATTTGTGTCGGCGAAATATGTCGGTTAAAAATTAAATATGTGTAGAAATTCGAATGAGTGAGATGAGGTTAGGACTATAGTCAGCTGTTGCCTTGCTGTCATGTCTCTTTATCGTAGCAAGTGATAATAAATCTACTACCGGAAGTTAAAATTAAACTTGATATTACGTTAAAATTAAGTCAATAAGCGTAATTTATTCTGCGAGCATTGGATTACTACAAGTGATAAGTATGTACATCTGATTATTTTTAAGAATCTGACGGATTCCCACTATTATATACACTTTTGTAGCGACCGGATATTGGGTTTTCTATGTCGTCTCGGAATTCCGTCACAAAAACAGGCAGTTTTAATTTGTTTTCTCTATAATTAGGTCGATAACCGACCCTGAAATTTTACAGAGACGATTATTGATATATCCAGTGAAGCTCAAAAAAAATTATGATTGTCCTATGGCCTGGCGATAGAATTACCTTAACCCGACGTGCAGTGTTCCACTAAAATAGGTGTAACTTCGTCAATTTTTAGAATTGTAGGGTCCGGTTGATCTTGAAATATTCTTAAAAGTTCACACTATAACAATAGACAAACAAAAAATCGATTTTTGTAGGGTTCCAGAGGATACCCCCTTAATTTTAATATTGACATTATAAGCATTATTAATCTTAATAATAACATTATTAGCATTATTAATGTTAACATTAACGTTATTAGCATTATTAATGTTAATATTAACATTATTAGCATTATTAATGTTAATATTAACACTATTAGCATTATTAATGTTAATAAAAATTCTTCTAAACGCTAATACCATTCAGAATATCTGTATGAATAGATCATTTTCCAGTGCGAAGTGGATCAATACACATGTGGATGAAAATAAAAATCCAACGAATCCCAAAGTGATGGTCAAAAAACTTTATCGACTGGATAAAACAACTGATACCGTAGTTCTAAAACCACTTTTTCGAAAGTTCCGAAATTTTTGCGTTTTCTCAACTATCGTCGCCAGAATCGAATTCCTTTGCATTCATACTCACAGCAATATTTGTTCCTATAATTTATTCGAGAAAACGAACCTTTGTTCGCCCATTGCAGTGAATGCATACTGCTCCGGCGATAATCTCCGATGAAATATAGTCGGGACTCATATATCGAGCCCAGCCGGAGCACAATAAGGGCTGAGGCTGTACTACTTCATCGCAGATTTCTCAAACGATACAATCGGCGAGAGAGAAAGGAAAAGAGACGGAGAGACAGAGGATTCGCTTAGAAGTATGCTTTGGCATATGGCGAAGCCGGAATAACGCGATGACCTTGAATAGAGTATAGCGAAAAGTAGACGTTAGGTACCCTTTGCTGCATTCGCAATCCTGTAGGCACAAGCCTGCATGAGCGATCAATGTACAGACGTAAAGAACGCCCGCTCTCGCGGCAGTGAGCCCTTATGCCTGCAGAAAAGGACTCTCGGAATGCGTACGGCTCGATTTTCAACCGCAACCAGAATTCCTACGTACATACACATAGATGTATGGGCATAACGATGTTTATGCATGCAGGCATACAAAAGAACAATATGAAAATAATATTTAAAATCAGTAATATTTATGTACAGGGTGTCACTGAAATATAGTTGTCGAATTCGAAGGGCGAGTAATGTAGCGTTATTCATTTTCCACATGATTGACGCCCTTCAGGTCATTTTTAGGTCAAGTATGTATTTTTTTTTAAAGATGAACCTAAATTGTTTGGCATAAAATTGTATTCTGACAAGGGGACAGTACGGCAGTCGGATTTTTGTAATTTTTCGTACTCATGGTACGCGAAGTTCAGAGCTCGAATATTAATATCCCAAAGCAGTTTGACGCCATATTCAGAAACTTTCGAGAAAATTGACTTTGAAGTTTTCGAGCGCACTCTTATCCCACAAAGATGCAACGATATTCGAACCGGGCTCGTGGCGTACCCGGTAGCGCTCGAGTCTAGTAATCGCGGGGTGGCTGGTTTCGAGTCTCACTTCGACATTTTTTTTTTTTTTTTTTTCATTTTTTTTTAATTCGCATACCTCCGTCATTTAAATATCCCGATAAATTTTTGTTGTATATAATCACATATTATTATATATAATTAATATAATATATCTATATATGTTTATATATGGACAAAATCCATATATAGTTATTTATGTACAAAATTCATTATAGTTATACATAATTATATATTTTCTCATATATGATCATATATTATTTATATATAACAATAGGTGATTATTTATAAAAAAATAAATAAATAATCCCGGGATAAATATCATAAAATCTATGCTAATTCACATATATGTAATTATAATTGTCAATGATAAATGCAAGTCTTATTTTTGATTATCTCTTGCTTGAAATTGCGAATAGGCGACGTAAAAATATCCAGTAATAATATTTACATAAACTCCCTTGTAGATTAATAGGAATATAAATAGAAGAATAAATGTTGAAATATGTGAATATAACGCTTGCTTTGGCAACCGTCGATATTGTGAATAACAGTTCTGCGTACATCGTTTGCCTTTGTCCTGATCAACTACCTGCGAAGCGTATTCAAAAGTATTCAAGTCCTACCTGAAAAGTATTCAATTCCTACCTGATCAACTACCTGCGAAGCGTATTCGAAGTATTCAATTTCTTACCCGACGTTTTTCATTTTCATCCTAAAAATGTTGTTGGTTATAAATATTGATACTTGAAAATGTATGTTTATAATCAAGAGATAATTAAAAATATGGCTTGCGTTTTTTCATTTAAAAAAAATGAAAAAAAAAAAAAAAACTTCGAAGTGAGACTCGAACCAGCGACCCCGCGATTACTAGACTCGAGCGCTACCGGGTACGCCACGAGCCCGGTTCGAATATTGTTGCATCTTTGTGGGATAAGAGTGCGCTCGAAAACTTCAAAGTCAATTTTCTCGAAAATTTCTGAATATGACGTCGAACTGCTTTGGGATATTAATATTCGAGCTCTGAACTTCGCGTACCATGAGTACGAAAAATTACAAAAATCCGACTGCCGTACTGTCCCCTTGTGAGTGAAAAAAAAACGAATTACTTGGACACGCAACATTTTTTTAAAACTGAATCATTATCGTAAAACGGGATTAAATTGACATGAAGGGTAACTTTGACAGTTTTTGGGTCCACTTTAAGGGGTTGTATACAGGCAGGAGGCCCAAAAGGATCGATTTTTCAAGAATTTTTCTTGAGAAGACCTTTATATCTATAAACGTAAAAATTTGTACACATATTATCGTAACTTTTAACTGTATTTTAACATTTTTATTGGTAAAAATCATTATTTTTAAAGCTGCTTAGCCGATCTCCGGAAGCAGCTCTAAAAAAAGCATCTTGCGGTGAGCACGATACCTCTGGACTGGATCATCTAAAATGAAAAAACCAAAAATATTTTGTTAATATAATGGATTATTTCGTAATCGATCGACGGCATAAGCAAAATAATGATTTTTGACAAAATAGGGGCTTCTGAAAATAAATCGATTTTTGACAAAAATTTAGGCCTTAAATTGTTTATAAAATGGAAAATATTTATCGGTGAGAAAAAGACTTCGATTAATTACTAAAAATATATTTGAAAATATTGTTTTAAAATTAACCGTATATAACCCCTTAACAGAACGCTAAAATACGGTGTGGGAGGACACAGACTAATTCTTTAAAAAATTTTTTTTCTATTGTTGCTCAAATTTGTTGTTCAAGTTTATTATGATGTTTCTAAAGTTGATTGTAATCTTGCTAAAGGTATCTTCCCGCTTAAAAACCAAAAACCAGCAATACTCTGTCCAATATCTTTGAAAGTACCGTAAAATGGAGTTACTTTGAACAGGTGCTGGAAGTTTCTTGTGGGTAACTTTTTTTAACATCCTAAATTCCAACTTTTTTTGCTCCAATAGAACAAAAAAAGTTTGGCTATAAAATGTATAAGAAAGTCGAGCCCCACCACCCCTCCACAATTTTATAAATATTTTTTTAAAGTGTCAAAGTAACCTCGAGTGTGGGGTTTCTTTGACAAGGCATTGAAATGCAACTTGTGTCAAAGATTAAGGGTTAATTCGACATCATTTTGATTTAAAAAATTAATATTTTATGCATTATCCATGGAACTAAATTAAAAATAAAGATTTTTAACAATCAAATTATCACCTTTATTAAGGAAACATTTTACATAAAAATATCAAGTACGTAGGGTTCTATTATAGGCACTCAAGGCGTCTGGCCACCTTAGCCAATCGAAAAATGGGTATATTTAAAAAAAAATAATAAACTCGAAAGTATGGGCCGGAATATTTTAATTTTTTTACACAACGTCAGAAAGGGCTTTAAGAATAACGTTAATAAATTTCCGTTCAAAATATTTAAAAAGGGCGCCGTTATGCACATTGCCGCGGAGGTCCTCCGCACGATACGCGCGGTCGTTGTCCCAGCTGTTACCCGTTCATGTCACATTTCAAAAAAAAAATCAGCTCATTCGTGAGGAGTGTCGCTACAATGTAGCGTAGCGGTTTTTTTTTCGACCATAAAAAAAATATGTTGAGCCATAATTTCGGTGAAAAATACAAACTTTTTTCTTCGGCTCACCATCATTTCTTAATGGTCGAAAAAACCGCTACGCTACATTGTAGCGACACTACTTATGAATGAACTGATTTTTTTTTAGATGCGACATGAACGGGTAACAGCTAGGACAACGACCGCCGGTATCGTGCCGAGGGCCTCCGCGGCAATCTGCATAACGGCACCACTTTTAAATATTTTGAACGGAAATTTATTAACGTTATTCTTAAAGCCCTTTCTGACGTTATGTAAAAAAATTAGAATATTCCGGCCCATACTTTCGAGTTTATTATTTTTTTAAAAATATACCCATTTTTCGATCGGCCACGGTGGCCAGACGCCTTAAGTACCTATAATAGAACCCTACGTACTTGATATTTTTATGTAAAATGTTTCCTTAATAAAGATGATAATTTGATTGTAAAAAATCGTTGTTTTTTATTTAGTTCCATGGATAATGCATAAAATATTAATCTTTTAAATCAAAATGATGTCGAATTAACTCTTAATCTTTGACATAAGTTGCATTTCAATGCCTTGTCAAAGAAACCATACACTCGAGGTTACTTTGAAACTTTAAAAAAATATTTATAAAATTGTGGAGGGGTGATGGGGTTCGACTTTCTTATACATTTTATAGCCGAAGGACACATTGTTCTGTTGGAGCCAAAAAAGTTGGAATTTAGGATGTTAAAAAAAGTTACCTACAAGAAACATCCAGCACCTGTTCAAAGTAACCCCATTTTACGGTACTTTCAAAGATATTGGACGGAGTATTGCTAGTTTTTGGTTTTTAAGCAGGAAGATACCTTTAGGGGATGAAAAAATGCTTCATTATCAGGATAATCTTTTCAAGGATTTCTTCGCCACTTTTTAGACTTAGGGTGTTTTATTACTACTTTTGGATGTCACGTGGTATTTGCTTTGATAATCTTTTAAAATTACGGAGGTGTGGCACGGTCTTCTAAACGGGTTGTGGCAGATGTCGTCAAACGACGCGACACGTACCTTCGGCGGAATTAATCTGCAAACAACCAGCGGGTGGGGGGACAAATGTCGAACGATCTATATGTAGATGGGCCAAAATGTCGAATTCGAAAATGACGAATGTTCGAATATAGATAGATCAATCTTACTAGAGTCTGTGAAGTCGAAAATAACAATTACGAATATGAACATCTCGGAAGTTGATATGTAGCGAAAAACAAAAATCAAATTTAATAAAATATCGAAAAACATAAAATCGATGGGCCTGTATGTATAACACCAAATAATTCGAGACGACAATTCTCCGAATTAAAAAAATGGCGATGGTTCACAATGCAGAAAATCATTAAAGCGAACGGCCGAAAAGTCGAGTGGTTGAAATCGCGGAGGGTCATAATGTAGAACGGCCCAAATGGCGAATCGAGCAATACGTCACTTGCGCCTCAGAGTGAAGCTGCGAGATGGCGCTGGCGGTCTGTAGGCTGAAATATCGTAAGACAGTCATCCCACGTAACGGGCCCCACCATGTTCGCCATTTTGGCCGTTCGACCTTTCGGCGTTCGACATTTCGGACCATCGACATTTTGCGTTTCAATATGTTGCTTTTCGCCATAGACGGCATTACGCATATTAGGCACTCGCTATTTTCTGTTTCGGAGATATGGGCGTTCTACATTTTTCGATTCTGTATTTTTATGTTCCGAATTGCAGACAATCTGAATATTCGTTTTCGAATTAATTACCTCTCCAATAAATAATGGTTCGATTTATAGTCATTCGATTTTTTTATCAGTCGAAAGATAAAATTTCGAATGATTTAACCTTCGTTATTTTGAGAATTCATAATTCTGTCGTTTCGAAATCTTTGTCGTTCTATATTTAGTCATTCAACATTTTTACCCCCACCCCAACCAGCGAAGGTCTTTCTTTCATTAACACTCATACGCAGAATGTGAATCAAGAAAAAGTAAGAAATGTTGAAAATCAATGAAACGATATGCTTTGAAACAAAACGATTGAATTTTCCGAAAAAAAGGCTACATCTTGCAATAAAAATATACTTAAAAAAAATGTTTTAAAACATTTAGTATCATGTTCTGTTCGTGAATGGGAGTGGAGTATATGAATTGTTTTGAATTTATATGGGATAACTTTTTGAAAAGATTCATTCCTACAGTTCTAGCAGATGTTCGGTTGACTCAGGAGTACACCCATGGCAATTACAGGGTGCGGCAACATAACTGCCTTTTTTAAAATGCGGTCCGATCAGTCGGTTGATGTCGTAACGAAGCGCTAGTAGTCTCGTTCGAAAGGGGGGACTGTTAAGTTTTATCCCGACACAGTTCAATCGCCATCATGCGTTGGAACAGTGAGGAGCGTGCTGTTGCCGTTGAGGCCTACTTTTCGAGTGGATGTTCTGTGATCGCAACCCAGCGTGCCTTTCGGAATCGCTTTAATTTAGCTTTAGTTGGCCCCTGTCCCAGACCGGAAATCAAGTGTTACGTGGGTCACTACGTTCAGACAAACTGCAAGTGCGACAAGACGAAGAACTGGAGCGCCTCAGCCCATTAGATCACGCGATAACATTGAGGCAGTGAGAGCTTCAATGTTGCGATCACCACGGCGTTCTGCGCGCAAACATATTGAGTTAGGCTTAGGGGAAAATTGGTTCCAACAAGACGATGCAACGGCACACACTTTAAGAGCATCGATGGCTGTTTTGAGGGAACACTTCCCAGAGCGCCTCATCTCAATTAGGGGCGATTTGGAGTAGCCGGCCCGCTTTGCCGATTTGGTCCCTTGTGATTTTTTTATGGGTTTTTTTTATCCCGTGTTTATGTGAACCGTTCAAGGATCCTACAAGAGCTGAAGACCAAAATCCGGGAAGAAATTGCCACCATAACACCTGCTATGCTGGCAAGAGTCATGAGAAATGGTAGAAATCGGTTTACTCAATGTATGGAGAATGGGAGACGTCACCTATCTGATTTGATCTTCAAAACTGTGTAAAACAAAACTTTAGGCATGCGCCTACATTATAAAAAACAAATAAAAATGTTCTGATTCATACAATGGGTTTTATTAAGTTTTGAAAAAAGGAAGTTATGCTGCCGCACCCTGTATAACAGTTATTAACAGTGATAACAGTTGCAGAATGCAGAAAAAATTAAAATGATTTGTATTCACGGTGAAGCAGGATGAAATTCAAATGACGCTTTGAGATTGTCAGATCGAAAAAAAGTCACTTGTTTTTTATGTCGAATATGGTTCTGCCGAAACATATAAGATCCCTTTTTTAAGTCCACGTTGAAATCAGCTCCAGGATGTCCATCAAATGGAAAACGGATCATGGCATTTCACTCGTCCTCTGAATCCGTTTGTTGGGTTACTGTCTGTGTTACACGTATTTCAGCGCTTGTTATTTTACTTCGTTGTTTTCGAGCTCTGTGTGTGTGTTTTTTTAAAAGAGGTTTAGTGGGAAAATGCCTCCGCACCGTAGCAAATAATTGCCATGTGTCGGGCTTGCACCGACTAAAAACGCCTGTTCCTCTGCGGCCTTACAAATTCTCCCGCGGGACGACCGCTAGGTATTACATCGCGGGAGACGCCTTAGCCATAGCTCTTCATGCAGTGTTGTCAGATGACCTTACATCCCCCGTTCCACTTGAGATGGTATGAGTGTTTTAGGGGTTCGTGTCGCTTATTTCATCTATAACTTCCTTCTCTTCCGGCGTCGTCTTCTTCCTCGCGCGTTCTGCACGTCGCAAATCCTTCATTACTGCGGTAGCATAGCCGAAACCACTGTCCATGCGTCTGTTGACTTCAGCATCAACTCCACCAGGTTGTCCGAGGTGATGCGTGTCTCCAGCTGATCCTCGACTATCGCGGCGCGGGAGGCAATGAAACGTGGGCATTGAAACAATGCATGTTCAGCGTTTTCCTCGACTGTTACACATGCTGGGCAGTCCGGGGAATCTTCATAATTAAACTCATAGAAATAAGCCCGAAAACAGCCGTGTCCTGAGATGACTTGAGTGAGATAATAGTTGAGCTTCACGTGTGGACGGTTCACCCATATCTCCACCTTCGGGATTAGTCGGTGTGTCCACCTTCCCTTGGTAGAGGCAACCCATATCGTCTGGCACTGGTTGAAACTAGTTGCTCTCGCTTCTGTCCTTGCATAACTGGAGTTTCTAGCTCCCTTCTGCTGGTACATCGATCTACGCTCCTCGGCAAGCACCTCAATGGGCAGCGTTCCCGCGATAATGTTGATAGCGTCCTCGGAGACAGTGCGAAATGCACACACTACCCTCAAGGCACTGACGCAATACGTTGCTGCAGCCTTCCTGCGGTACTCCTGGATTTTCAGTGCATCAGCCCATATGGGTATGCCATAGGTGAACACTGACGTCGTTACTGGTGACAGCACTTTCCTCCGCTTCTGTCCGGGGCCACCGACAATAGCCATTAGCCGCGCCAGTGTAGTAACGACCACAGAGGCCTTTCTGCTGATCTGCTGGGTTTGCTCTTTAAAGTTCAGCCTCGCGTCGAGAATCACACCCAGATACCGAGTGAACGGTTGGAATGTGATTTCGGCGTTTCTAACCCTGAGCATCACCGTTTCCATTACCTTCCTACTGGACACGAGAAGTACTTCTGTTTTGTGGGCTGCAAGCTGCAGTCCAACAGAAGACATCCATTTCTTTATCTCGGCGAAAGCTTCGCCGAAGAGTGCGGTGATTTTCTCCAGGAATTTGGCGATGAGAATCAGCGCCACGTCATATACGAACGCTACGGTGGACACTCCTTTCGGCAATTGTAATAGCAGCAGATCATTGTACATCATTATCCACAGAAGCGGTCCAAGTACAGAGCCCTGAGGAACTCCTCCAGTCACCCTATACGTCTTCGGTCCATCCTCTGTGTCGTACATGAGCCACCTATTACATAGGTAACTTGACACTATTCTCCGTAGGTACCATGGTACACCCAATGTTTTTAGGGCATCCATGATACACTTCGAAATCGCCGAGTTGGAAGCGTTTTTGACGTCGAGACCGACAACTGCGCAGTACTTCCTGAACCCTCTTGTCCATCGTTTCCCCGCAATCGACTCCTGCGCCTGCTTCACCAGTGTGTTAATGGCATCCAGAGTAGAGCGCTCCTTTTCGAAGCCACTAGTGGTCCTTCGTCAGTAGAGGGCCCACGTCCTTCTCAATTCTGTTATGGATGATGCGCTCAAAGATTTTTCCGGCGATATCCACCATACAGAGCGGACGATAGGATGAAGGTTCGTCCGGCGGCTTCTTCCCTTTCGGGAGGAGCACTAGCTTCTGCCACTTCCACTTGCCCGGGAAGATTGCTTCCTCAAGACACGCATTGTACATGCCCAGGAATATTGTCGGAGCTAACTTGATCGCTGCCTTGAGTGCGATGTTCGGTATCCCATCCATGTTGGGGGCTTTATTGTTGCCCATCCTGGCAATCGCCGTAGGAAGCTCTTCTTCAGTAATGGGTGGGATGTTCTTATCGACGTCCTCCTCGAGCTGGTAGTCCGCCTCGGGTTGCTCAGGGAACAGATGTGTGACAATGTTTTCCAGCAGGGCTGCGTCCACAGGCGATGGCATTAGCTGGCTTTTCAGCCGAGTCATTACCACTTTGTACGGCCTGCCCCAGGGAGCATGTTTCACCTCGCTGAGCAGTTTGCCCCAGTTTTCAGCTTTACTCTGCTTGATAGCCTTTTTAAGCTTCAAGCACGCCTTTCTGTGCTATTCTTCCAAATCGGGGAACGAGCGTTTGCCTCGAGCTCGTTGCGCTAGGAGGCGAGTTTGATGACATTCCCTTCGGAGCTCGGCCATTTTTTCGCTCCACCAGTGTGCCGCCGGTCGGACGTCGACATCACGTTCCCGTGGCATTGTGGCATCCCATGCTTCGGTGACCCTCGGCATGACCACCTCGACCTTCTCGGTTGCACTTTTCGCTGCGTGGGGGCTGGTGTCAAAAGTTTCACGAAACAAGTCCGCGTCAAACAATTTCCCTTTCCAGCCCTTGTCGCTTGTCTTCGGTGCCTTCGCTGTTCTGCTGAAGTCTCCGCGAATCTCCCAGAGAATCGCTTGATGATCACTGTGAGTGTAGGTATCACTGACTACCCAGTGGCACTGGTTTCCTCTCGCCAGGCTACTACTCACAAAAGTGAAGTCCACTCTAGAGGAGGCTTCACCTTTAACAAAAGTGGGCTTTGTACCTGCATTAAGTAGTACTACATCCAATAAGGGCATATGCTCAAACAGGGCTTGGCCCTTCCTGTTCGTCACTTTACTACCCCATTCCACAGCCCCCGCGTGTTAATCTCCGGTTACGGCTACCGGGAAGCGTTGTTTAGCGTCTACGACTAAGTTGTCGAGAAAATTCTCAAAGTCATCAGTCGTAAGGCTAGGCGGTGCGTAAAAACTGTAGAAATGTACTCCTTCTGCTTTTATTCTCACAAAACCAGTTTCCATCCGACTCGCAAGATCCTGAAATGGAAGCTTTCCGCAGAACCAAATAGCGGTCTTCCCACTTACGTCAGATTCTCAGGGTTGCGTGTCTAGATGTCTATGTGGTTTCGAGAGTATCGCCAAGTCAGGCTTCAGCTCGCGCACAGTCTGCATGAGCAGGTTCTGTGCGGCTTCACAGTGGTTGAGGTTGAGCTGGAGTACTCTCATTTACATCATTTTTGGAGTGCCTGGAGAGCGCGGAGAGGTCGCGTATATGCTGTACATCCACTGCTACCTGCGATGTGGGCCCCATCTCCCGCTTCTGCACATATGACACACTTTGCGCTTGCTGTGCATTCGGCAACTTTGCGGCCAGTATTACCGCACTTGATGGAGTCTTTAGCCCGGTCGACGCTGCTCTTGCAGTTCCATGATAAGTGTCCAAATTTCCAGCACTTTAAACACTTTAGTGGTCTCACCACCTCTCAGATGCTGCCATTACACCAGCCGACTCGGATGGTTCCTGTATCTAGAGATTTCCAGGCAGCAGGCACCATGAGTCGTATTACCGCGGTCTGAGTCCTGCCATATGCTTTACGCAGAGACTTAAGAGAGTGTTCCGTGGCCGGACAGTCCGGACCCAAGACTCTCTGCAGGGCCGCCGATATCTCCTCCTTCGTCGCGTCCTCTTCCAGGTCCTTGATCTCCAGATCAACTTCCTGGACTTTACTCTGGACCGTTGCTGATTTGCCAAGAACACCTTCGAATTGGTTACGCAATTCCGTTGCTTTGGCTGAGCTCTCTTTATTCAAAACGATCAGCAGATCTCCCGCGTTCGTTCTGCGTACCTTTCGGACGCATTCACCTGCATCCGTGTGTGTGTGTGAGTGCGTGTGTGTGTGTGTGAGTGCGTGTGTGTGTGTGTGTGTGTGTGAGTGTGTGTGTGCGTGCGTGCGTGCGTGCGTGCGTGCGTGCGCGCGTGCGTGCGTGCGGGCGTGCGTGCGTGCGTGCGTGCGTGCGTGCGTGCGTGCGTGCGTGTGTGTGTGTGTGTGTGTGTGTGTGTGTGTGTGTGTGTGTGTGTGTGTGTGTGTGTGTGTGTGTGTGTGTGTGTGTGTGTGTGTGTGTGTGTGTGTGTGTGTGTGTGTGTGTGTGTGTGTGTGTGTGTGTGTGTGTGTGTGTGTGAAGGCGTTTACACCTTTACCTCATCATATCCCTTGCATCCCCTCGCGCCTCCACGCCCGCCCTCGCGGCCCCTTACTCGCCCAGGCCTTTCTTCGCGTCTCCTCATCATCCCCTGACCTCCTTCGTCACCTATCCCATCCCCTCGCCATTTTTCGCCTTCCCTCGCGGCCCCGCGACATCCCTCGGTATTCTCTAGGTGCGCGTATCCCCTCGGTATTCTCTCGATAATTAGAAAAAGGGAAAAGTCGATAATAAATAGACGACAGTCAATTAATTTTGTATGCAAAATTAAACCTTTTCGAGCCACCCTGTATTTATCTCAACATGTATATACTTTAATATAAATTATAATATAAATATAATTCATAAGTTGACCCAATTATTGGATAAAAATAGGATATTATTGGAAAATATTTAATAATTGGATAGTTTATAAAATCTAAGATAATTAATATAAATATTAATTATTACTTATAGATATACATGTGTGTGTGTGTGTGTGTGTGTGTGTGTATGTGTGTGCGTGCGTGTACATACATTTATACATATTTATGTGGCGAAAGGCATTTTCAACTCGTTTCATCCATATAATAGGGGTTATCAGCATTTCCGGCCGTTTGAGGGAAAGCTCTCAATTTCTTTTTAACTTTTTCTCATCGTTTACTTTGCGGTCTGATTCGTCCCTGGAGTCGAATGTCTTCGAAATAACTGCTCTCCATGTGCACACTCGTGCGTGCGTTTGTATAAGTGCATGCTCTTGTGTGCAATAAAAATAAGAAAAGATAACATTATTGTAAAACCAGTTCATCGGGCTAGTCTCGATTCATCGGTATGCGCTTGGATTATAATTGCGGCTTAACATCACGTTCTTCTCTTGCTGCTTACCCCGTCCATCTTCATTCCCCTCGATATCCTTATTTTTTCTCTTCCCGCAATCTTTTTTTCCCACAGAGCCCTCGAGACTAATTGCATCAGACGTGATTCGCTGATCGGCGAACGATCCGCGTTAGCATTTTTTCCCCTCATTTCTATTTACTTGGAGATAATTGAAAATTACGTCAATCCGGGCTCGTCTCGAGGATACGCATTGTACAGTGCCCTATGTACGCACGGAAGAGAGGCAAGTTCCAATAGTTACTGCAATCTCGGCAAGGCTCCCCCAGTGTAACGCTCATTTTTTAATGACTTGGAAAGTCTAGACGCTGATGGGATAGACTGACGTACATGATTTCAATGTTCGAATAGCTGACTTTTTTGGCAGAGAAAAATACTGGAATTCGAGCGAAAATGGCCGCGCAGACGCGATATCGAGTGGTCCGTTTTTTTCTGGCATATGTGAAATCGCTGCACTATATTTATTGGGAATTGCAAATGTCGCGAATTCATGCGTTATTACAAATTTAAGTGTTTCTTTTAATCATTGTTGTTTGGGTGCATCGAGAGCAAGAGTCTGCAATCGGAAATTGAGGAAATTAAGCCTCAAAGCCGGAGGAAGCTTTGGATAAGAGCAGACTTGATAGTAACATGATTGTTATTTTAATATTTAAAATACCGATTGACGTATTTTGTGAGTCGGTACCAACCAATTGCCAATATTGTCACATTTTTCGCAGAAAAAGAGGAGGCGAACAAAAATAAATGGAATACACGATCTACAGTCTTTTTTTAATTAGCAATTTCGTTCTTCCATGACGTTGATCTCTCCTTCTTGGCTGGCACCGACTCCAAAAATAAGTCATCTGGTATTGTAAATGTTTGAATAACAATTATTTTATATATTTTCATTATTTATTTATTGTATTATGTATACAATAAATTATTATATATACTATTTACATTTTGAATCGGCGTTTTTAGTATTCAAATATTCAGTTGTTTGAATACAGTATATGGTACATAATATACAGAAATTCCAAATTCCTAACTAGTTTAGTTTTTGAGATAGACCCCGTAACAAAAATGGTCTAAAACTGTCTACTTTGACGCCCCCCCCCCCCCCCCTCGTCCCTCTATTTTTGAAGATAAAAAAGAAAAAAAAATATATTTGTACTCTACTTAATCAGCTTCAAAAAATGACATGCCCTATGCCAGGGTAAGGAAAACCAATTTTGCTCCATTTTCGTGTATGGGACACCCATGAAAAAAAAAATTGAATTGGATTTCTAATTCAATATTCTGTTTTGGGTCAACATTCTACACAAAATATCCAAATTTCGGGTCTGTAACTCATTCCGTTTACGAGCTAGAGACCAAGGACGGACAGACAGCAGAGTGACATTGAGAGGCTATACCAGTGTGAACGCTGAAAATTTGGGTGATTTTCGGGAATTTTTTGGAAGAAAAGTACTTAATTAAATGTTTCGGAAAATTAAGAATATATTTGGCTATATTTGACCTATATCACATAACTTTTCATAAAAAAATATTGAGATCCAAGCGACTTATGGGCTGCCTTCGGAAGCGCCAAAAAAAGTTCCTCCACTGCTGACATGATTCCGGCCGATTGAGTAGCTGAAACCGAAAAAGGAAAAAATGTCGTTAAACTGGAAGGTATTTCCTGTACCATGACGTAGGATTTTCGAAAAATATCAAAATCTAACGAAATGGCGTAGTTATGACAAAAAGTCTGTTTTCTTGCCTATAAAAAGGTCGTTTTTTTCAACGCCAAATCGTCAATTTTCATCCAATCAAAAATATCCTACGTGATTGTAGAGTAAAAGTATTCAAGAGTACTCAGATCAAATTTCTATCGGATAATTACTCTTTGAGTTACAATGTTAGCAAATTTTTAAAATCTCATGTCGAGAAAAACGCGTGTAAAGATTTAACTATCGATTTTCACAAGATAAAATGATACAGATAAGGCCATGAAATTTTAACAGGATATTCTTGAAAGTATACACTATCGCAAAAGGCCAAAAACATCGATTTTTTTAAAGTGTCACACGGGTATGGAACCCTTTAATATGGTTACGTTTTGCTCTTTGGGTACGGAACCCTAAAACTAATCGACCCAGTCTGATGACATTTGGTATAAATCTTTCTAACCTTATTTTCTAAAAGATGAACCGAAATGTTTTTTCAAATAAAAAAATTAAATATTGTTCAATTGCGAAATGTAGCCATTTTTTCGGAAAATTCAATCCTTTAGTTTCAAAACCATTTCATCGATTTTCAACATTGCTAACCTTTTCTTGGTTCATATTCTACGTATAAGTGTTGATAAAACAAAAATCTTCGTTGATTGCGTTTCAGATTAAACCCGCCGACGCCCTGTGTCACGCTGATGTACAACATCCACCGTAACCCGTTTAGGAGACCGTGCCATACCCCGACATTTTTAGAGATTAATAAAAGAAAATACCATGTAACAGCCAAAAGAAGTAATAAAACATACACTTAGTCTCAAAAATGTGGTCCCCTTAAGTGGACATACAGGTCAATGTTATTACAGCATGAACAATCCTTTTTGGACGACCTATTGGAACAGGTGGACGTTTTTCATCTTCCACCAAAGAAACTAAATTCTAATTGATCGTCCTCGAGCACCTACAGCGAGTCGAAATCACTAAAATATTCCACATTGTATTTAAGTGACAAAAAATTTAACATTTTATCAAAATTACTAAAAATTCCACACGTTATGAAAATTACTAAAAATTTCACAGTCAACTATAATCACTAAAAATTGCGTTTTTTTCCAAAAATGACCCAAAATTGCTAATTTTACTAAAATTATCAAATTGGTACATTTTATAACAATTACCAAAAATTCCACATTTCATTGAAATTACTAAAAATTGCACATTTATTAAAATTACTAGTAATTCCAGATTTATTTATTAAAATGCCTTGACTTACCCATCTGAATATTGGCCAGGCTCCCGCTGCTTCGCAAGAGAATATGGCCAAAGCTGCACACCGACCGCATGTCCACTACTGCTAGTTAGTCGCTTTGTATATTAATCGATGCGGTAAAATATAATGCAAATGATTGAAATTTCCAATACTAATCAATACGATGAAAAACATAATTAATTTTATTGGTTTTAGTAAATTTTCATAAACCTTATTATCTTTGTATGTTTAATGATAAAATGATAAATTTATTGAGAAAATGAAATAATGCAAAAATAAAATTAATCAATTAATTAAAAAAACCTTATTGATTTTTATAAACCTTATCAACGTTTCAAATCAACGACTTACTGTGCTCCGGCTGAACAAAATGAGTGCTAATACTTTTCAATAATTGACTAAAAGGTCCGAACATTAATTGTCATTGTTAAATAATGTTCGACACTACTATACCTAGTAGAAAAACACAGTAGACAAATTCAAATAGTAGTCAATAGTTTAATAGTATTGAATAGTAGGTAAAATAGTATTTTTAACTAAATTCGTTAGTAATTATTCGCCATTAGTATCGACAACGGCCTCTTCAATATAGCCGATTTTTTTCTGAAAATTGGCCCGTCGCCAATTTAAATTGATAGTACCAAATAAAATGCTACTCACTTCGCTCAAAGGGAGAGATACCTTGAGGCGAGGAAGAAAATTTACTGATATTCATGATTTTTTTAAAAGAAAATATGTCTTCCCCATTTTTTTCGGTTTAGGGTATGTTTTATTACTATAGTTTTAGGGTAGTTTTTAGGGTTAGTTTTAGGGTAGTTTTAGGGTTAGTTTTAGGGTAGTTTTATTACTATATTAAAATAAAAAATACCATGTAAGAGCCAAAAGTATACTTTTGGCTCTTACATGGTATTTTTTATTTTGATTAATCTCTAAAAATGGCGAAGGTATAGCACGGTCTTCTAAACTGCATTTTCAAAACTGGCGTGACGTATGGCTAAAAAACTAATCGACCGATTCTGATGAAATTTGGTATAAATCGTTCTAACCTTATTGTCTAAAACATGACCGTAAATCATCTTCAAAATTTCTTCAAAAAAGTATTTTTCTTGCAAAATGTAGCCATTTTTCGAAAAATGTAATCTTTTTGTTTCAAAGCATACCATTTAATCGATTTCCAACATTTGTCATTTTTTATTGTTTCATATTCTGCCTATTAGTGTTACTGAAAGAACAGTCTTTGTTGGTTTTATTTTTCAGATTAATCCCGCCGACCCTACGTGTCACGCCGTCTGATGATATCCGCCGCAACCTGTTTAAAAGACCGTGCTATACTTCCATCATTTTTTAAGATTAATAAATAAATAAAAATGCCAGGTAACAGCCAAAAGTAGTAATAAAACATGCCCTAAGTCTAAAAACTAGCGAGAAAATCTTTCCTTTGAAAAAAAATTATGAAAAAAAGCAATGTTTTCCTCGCCTAAAGGTATCTCCTCCGTCAATCTCTAAACTATCCATCGCGCCTCATTTTCCGTAAGACTGGCGCCATCTGGCGGTGCACGTCCGAGGTGAGTAGCGCGTGGGCGTTACGCGCTCTTTCACTCGTTGGGTAACGGAATCGGTTGGTAGCGAAGAGGAAAGTGCGCGAGACGAGTGGCGCAGATCTCAATGAGCTCGGAGTGTTGAAGCGTCGTCAGGGTAGGGAGGAGCACGCGATATTTAAAGGTCCTGACGTGTTTTGTATCGAGTGCGCGCGCAATGAACCAAGCCCCAGTATCGTGTATTCCTGCCGGGAAGATGTCAAAAGCGAAGAAGGTCCTCGATGAGGCTCGGGAAATCCAAAATCCCGAGCTTGATCTCGCTGATAAAGGCATATCAACATTCGAGGAGGTGCCAGGATTGCGTGAGTACCTTGCGTTCCCTATTTGTCCGGCGGCATGCGCCTCATGCCGTATTAGGCATGTTGTCCCGACTGGTTTTTTTACTTTAGGCCTGTAGCGTCAGCCATTAGTCGTAGGCGTGGTTGCGCATGCGCCACCCCCCCCCGCCTTGATTCAGTCAACACTGCAATAGCATTTTCCAAAATACACTATCTTTTTTTCATAATTATCTCCTTTTAGCTGTATCATGTACAATCGTAAAAATTCTTTAAAAATTTCAATAGTTTGTTCAATAATCAGGGAGCTCTGAATTCCACGCCTCGGGCATGTGAAAAAGCATTGACGTTACTTAAAACGGCGCCATATTTCGCACGATTTGAAAACAGGAAGATCTTGCAATTTAGTTCGCTATACTTTTTGCATGAAATGAACTTGAATTTTTACAATGAAAATTGCGGGATCCTCAAATAGTCCAAAATTCTACAACTGGAATACGAGATCAACCATGAATAATTTTTTTCAGTGAATATGCTCAACATCACGAGACTGACTCTGAGTCACAACAAAATTCAAGGCAAGTTGACGATGTTTTATGGCACTTTAGTAGTTTAGAAAGTTTTTATGAAAAATAATATTCGAAAATAACGATTGCAGCATAAAACGCGAGTTTTTTGTAACGCGATTGCGAGAGAAACATTTTAACAAAATAATCTCTGTCGGCAATGAAAAATATATCATTATTTTAATTACTGGGTGATTTGAATTAACTTCGCTTATAATGAAATGTATTATCTTGTATGCGGAAAATACGAAATAGTACTTTTAGAGGGTTTTGTTAGTACCGTTGGAGGGGACAAATGTTGGGAACTGTAGGAAAACCAACTTTTATATTATTAGTACACATATTAACGCAGTTATATGAGAAGTTTAAAGTGAAAATTTGAATAATTATAAAACTTATTGAGCATCGCGCAAATGAGAGCGATCGGTTGGTGTACCGAACTTCGATTATCCGGCTAACCTGAAACCGGAATCAAGAAAATTTATTCACACGATAAAGCGTGTTAGTGATCGCCGGACTGCCGTATTTTTTATACGATTTGCAGATGAAATATTAATAAAAAAAATAACGGGAACTTCATGTCAGAAATCGTTAAAAAATCGACAACTTTTTTCATTAGTCGAACAAGCTGAGAAAAGCCTTCTTCAGACAATACGATATTTTGTTCGTTTAAGGGAAGATATACACCTAGGGACCGGAAAAAAGGTCATTTTTGTGAAGTTTTTCAAGAAAAACTACTTGCAATTTCGCATTGAGGTTTTAATTATCTAAAAGTACATACATTCAACAATATATTTAATTCTCTTTATTTAAAAATATCACAAATATACAAGGATATTGTATGATCCTTGGAGCGTCGTAAAAAAATCTGCGTATACGGCACTGGCGTTTCTTCAAAAATCATCTGAAAAAAGAAACAAAAAGATTATTAAATTAGATACTACAGTAGAACCTCGATTATCCGAACCTCGATTATCCGAACCCTCAATTATCCGAACGATGGCTTAGTTTATCCGAACGCTCAATTATCCGAACGTTGGCGCGAAAGATACGTTGTTGCTCGCTGCCACTGCCGTGAGCAACAATGAGCAACCCAACGCAACTTCTGCTTCTCAAACGGCTACGAGACTTAGCCGCTCAAAAACGCGTTATGGCCGTTCGTCAATTAAAAATGGACAATTTCATAAAAAAAATATTAAAAAAGGCATTTGACTTTTTTCAGGTGTTTAATATGTATATATATATATATATATATATATATATATATATATATATATATATATATATTAACATCTGATATACGTATGTACATAAAAACAGTACATACATATATATTAAAATTTGACATGTACTGTACTGTATTTATGTAAAAGGTTGTTGTTTATGATCTCGTCCCAAAAAACCCAAAAGTCGAATGCGTTTTTAAATATTTTTGTTATAAAATCGTTCGGATAAAAAGTTCGGATAATCGAAACGTGGGTTTTTTGTATGTACCCTAAAGGTACATACATATGTGTATAAAAACAGTACATGCATATATGTATGTACTGTTTTTATGTAAAAAGGTGTTGTTTATGATCCCGTCCCAAATAACCCACATTTCGATTATCCGAACTTTTGATTATCCGAACTAGTCTCGGTCCCAATTGGTTCGGATAATCGAGGTTCTACTGTATAATCGAATACTTGTCATGGCCGATTTTGAAAATATCGATTTATGACAAAATGGCGGACGTTTGAACATGAATAGTGATTTTTGGGCCAAAAATTAGTTATTATTTTGCCTATAAAACAAAAACTAACTAATGGAAAAAAAATCCTATGATGAGTATTAGATAACGGTGTATAGAATAATCACAAAAAACCTCAAGGCAATCGGTTCATTGGTTTTCGAGAAATGTTGGGTACCGATTTGAAAAACGTGGTTTTGAGAAAAACGCGTTTGTGAATTTGGGAATGAATAAATCATGAAATTTATCAACTTACATGGAATCATCGATACCAGGCCCATAGTGTAGGTCTTCTACGGTCGATGGAATGTTCATAGCTTCTAAATCCTCGACTTCGACCACGTAAGTGTATATCTGCCCTTAAGCAGTTAAGGCTACTGTGCCCTTAAGCAGTTAAGGCTACTGTGACGACGCGAAAATCGGGGTCTTTTTTCAAAAATTAAATTAAATTAAATAAATTTAATAAAATTAAAAATTAAATTTCACTAAACATATTAATAATTAAAGAAGTTAAACAATCTCGTAAAGGACCTTTGATCGTGAGGGACTCAACGGTGTATTGGATTTTGGACACCCCGTTGAACTGAAAGGAATAAAATGTGTTCTTTCTTGAAATAGACAATATCGGCTAAAACTTGAGGAAACTAATTTGTACTGCCAATATCTTTAAATGTTTTCCTTCAAAATTTTACGGCCGTTTTCTTACAATGAATTCTCAAAAATCGCACCAACTTTGAAAATATCACTGGAGTGTATCCTTTTCATAAAATTTCAATGAGGTGCAATTGACGAAGGGAAATGATAAAAATGAAGCATTCTTGTATGCTCTGTAGATTACAAAAGCAGATATAAACTACCAGTGAAAAGTTTCCGGACACTTCAGATAATTGCAAAAGTTTCCGGACACTTCAGATAATTGCAAAACTTTCGATCCCTTGTAATAATTGCAAAATTATATTGGAACAATATAATTCATTATATAGAGTTATTTAGTATATTCGTAAAATAATACATTAAATGAATGACGTTATTCTAACATTATTTAGCAATTATCCAGTGATGGAAAGTTTTGTAATTATCTGAAGTGTCCGAAAATGTTTAGCTGGTAGTGTACTTCGTATACAAAACTCAATTTAAATATCGATGTAATTGAAAATTTGCAGTCGTTCCGCCGGGCCTCGCCAACCTCGTTAATTTGGAGATCCTGAATCTGTTCAACAACCATGTTACCGAGCTACCGATATCACTGTCGCAAATGCCAAAGTTGAGGATCCTCAATGTTGGGTGCGTAGATACGATTTTCAATCGGTATAGATTGCAAATCATCATCCGTAATAGAAATGAATTGGTATTTCCTTCATATTGCAATGGATCGTTTCAACGAATATGTACGCGATGCGGGATCAATCGATATACGTGATCATGCAACCAGGTGGCTTACCAGTCTAAATGGCAACAGATTATGACGTTGAAGATTGCATCGTTGGAATGCAACGATTTTTTCTCTTCATTTGCCATTTCTGTAATTTAATTATTATACAAATCCTTTTTTTGCGAATTGAGGTCATAAATTTCTAATAAAAATACGTGACGACGTTTTTGTTATTTTTCACCACGTAAATCAGAAAAAAAAATGGAGCGATTAAAAACAATGAATTTTCGTCGCATTCCAACGATACTCTCCAACATCATGATAGATTAGTTATCCTACACGGAATATTGTCTACAAAAAGTCCTGAAAGAAGACACGATATATTATATTTGAAATTGCAATACACAAAAACGACAATAGCCGCGTCCAGACTAACCGAGGCAAGGACCGAAGCAACCTCGCGCGGCTCCGCCTCGCACTATATGGACGTGCCTCGCTCGCTCGTCGCCGCGGTCTTAGCAGCCACGGTCTGAGCGGTCGATGGTGGCGCAAATTTGAGAAAAATTTTGTTTATGAAATTGTGAATAAAATAATTTTTGTTTTGAGTTAATCAAGAGAATAATTTCGAAATATTGAATTAAGGGGTTGAATTTCTAGAAATGTTTTTTATGAATTTTTAAATAAAATAATAATGGTTCGGTTCTCGTTTGCGCGACGCTCAACGGTGCCTTGATCATGATTCGCTCGCTCACTCCTAACGAGTTAGGAACAGTAGCATCATCCTTGTAAAATTGTGCACCGTGTTGAGGATGACAGTTTCTCGTAACAGGCGATTTCCGCATTCAATACGATTTGTATATAATATGTTCTTCCACATACATTTTCTTTTGTAACCCTTCGTTAAGGGGTCTTCTCACTTTAGGCGCTGAAAAAAGGCGATTCACATGATTTTTTTAGATAGTTTTATATTATAGATATTAATATAAAAGTTATTACACTTAATAAATACATTTTTTTTTAATTATTGATTTGAGTCACTATTTATAGACGAAAATGGTAGTTAAAAATGTCCTAAAAAATTGTAGGTCTGCCCTGTTGATGAAATCACGGAGATGAGGATCATCCGAAACAAAAAAAATCAAACGTTTTTAGATTCAATATGTTAATGGCTATAGCGCATATCATACGATTTTTGATATATGCAAAAAACAAAAAAAAAACATTTTCTTTACACCGTTTTTGACAAAGAAAATAGTAAAAATCAAAATGTAAAACAAAACCTTGATATGCGCTATAGCTATAGTTGTAAAGACTATGTGGTTAACATTTTATAAGGATCGGTTCGGCAATTTAGAAGATTTTATTAACCCTTTAACTGCCATTGTAGCAAATTTGCTACGTCCACTTTGACCCCGTCGGTAAAAGCGTGTAAGGACGCTATAGCGGATAACCTACTTCAGGGTTCTATCAATCTATGCTAGATGCAGCTACAAATGCCGGGGCAGCTTGAAATTCAAACGTTAACATATGAATTATGTTAATATGGCAACAATGTTGTCGTGAAAATTTACGACGCTTGCCCCAGCACTCGATCTACTGCCCGTTTTTTGTCCAAAAAAGTAAGTAAACGAACATACTTGAAATATTTTTTGATAGAATTGTGTAAAGGATGCTTAACTGGACGAACTAGGCTTTGAAGATTTTTTATTGAATTAGAATAATAGTTCGAACCGAACAGGTAGTAGCAAATTTGCTACAGTCCGGAAATACTACTTCCCAGGCCCTTATCGACAGAATTATGGTTGGACATTCATATTTAACCCTTTTTTAGCTATACTGCCAGAGGAAATGATTTTGAGCCATCCAAAAATAGGCGTGGCCGTTAAAGGGATAACAAGCTGTCAAAAAAACGTTGTTTCAAGAAAAACGCGTTTGAAGTTTGTTTGGGTTACATAAATACATCAACATTTTTTACATGTATTTCGAAAATGTATTTGTTAAGTGTAACAACTTTTATATCAATATCTATAATATAAACCTATCAAAAAAATGTATGAAAATAGCCTTTTTAGCGGCTAAAGTGAAAAGACCCCTTAAATTTCGATGTGCTGCCAAAAAAAGCTAACGCGGCAGCTGAGACTCGTACGTGTGGTTCCATTTGGGCTTTTGAGCATACTGGCGTGCCTCGGATAACTTATGGACCGCACTCGCCGCGCGAGGAAGCCTCATGACGATGTACCGCGAGCCCGAGGCTGCCTCGCGAGGCAGATCGGCCAGTCTGGACGCAGCTATTCGCTTTTAAGGACTTTTGGCCTAGATCAATTGTTTTTCGTGTATGTGAAACAGCGTATTAACGAGTATGGTTAAAATCCAAGTTTGAAACGATAATTCTCCAAATTGTACAATTAAGACTAGATTAGAACGATAAATCCTGAGAGAACCATAGTTACATTCATAGTTCCATGGTGATCAGCACTGAAAGATTGGTTGTTCGCGAACCAATATCTCTCCAAAACTCTTCTTGGGCGGCAATGTAAGTCAGCTTACGGAATTACGAATGCCAAACGTATTTTTAGAATGAACAGACTGGACGTCCTCCCGCGTGGATTCGGCGCTTTTCCCGTTCTTGAAGTTCTCGACCTGACGTACAACAATTTGAACGAGAAGCAATTGCCTGGAAATTTCTTTATGATGGGTAATGAAAAATCGTTTTGCGGGATCATCACAGTGTAACGGGTCGAAAAATAGCTGATTTTCGCGATTTTTTTTTTCGATAGTTAAAATACGCTAATCAGCCTTTTTATGTCAAATTATGTCACTCGTTACAATTATTTATGTCACTCGTAATGAACAGAAAATCAATTTTTATAAGTTTATTTTTATTTTTTTCACATTTTCTTAACGGTTGAAAATGTCTTCGGAAAAAAGGAGTCCTCACAGTGTACACGGTTGTGGCCGTAAATATGATCTAAAACAAAATTTGTAAAAAGATTTTTAATCAGTATGAAAGCCGCTAGCTTGCCAGGAAGGTTTTTTTAATCAAAATTGACAAAATGGCAGCGGTTTGAAAAAAAAGTATCGAATTTAACCGACTTTTCGATAGTTTTTCGTTAAAAAAGATGAAGATTTTAAAAAAAGCTTCATAGCATGATAAAGAATGGCGTGAAGAATGTTATGTCAAAATTTGTGACGAATAGCTTGAAAACTCTTCCTTCGAGAGTGCACACTGTTTTGAAAAACGACATTTTGAGAAAAACGCGTTAAAAATTTCGAGTGCGATATTTTCAGATAAATTGTCTACGTACGACCAATGGGCGATGTCAGGCCCATGTTCATAGCCGTCTATACTATCGGATAATGCACAAAAAAAACAATTTTGTTTTATTTTACAATGTGATGATCCCTTAATTGCGATGCAGATCGAGTTGCATCGATTTTGATGCCGATGGCATAATTATTGGTTTAATTAGAAACGCTGAGAGCTTTGTACCTGGCGGACAACGATTTCGAGTATTTGCCGCCCGAAATAGGACAACTGAAGAATCTTCAAATCGTAAGACTCCGATACTATCCAATACACGTCCATATTTCCTCGGGATTAACGAATATATTGTACTCGTAGTTGGTGCTGAGAGAAAACGATCTCATTGAGTTGCCTAAGGAAATTGGCGATCTCAGTCGACTTCGGGAGCTTCACATTCAAGGCAACCGATTGACCGTACTGCCACCGGAAATAGGTATACCTTTCTTCTGTTTCGTTCTTTTCGAGAAGTTTTCGAAGCTGTGCTATGAACGAAATAAGTTTCGCTCGATTCGTCAACTGTTCCTCAGGTAATCTGGATCTCGTGAGCAACAAGGCCATATTCAGAATGGAATTTAATCCCTGGGTAACGCCGATCGGTGATCAACTGCAAGTCGGTATTTCACACGTCATGGATTACATTCGATCTGAGACATACAAATAGTGAGTAGTTCTGATACGTATTTCGCATTGCGTTGTGCTGTGACAATCAGAGACAAGTTACCTACGCTCAAAGGTCAATACTACTCCAGAGGGTTGAAAAAACTATTTTTTTAACTTTAAATCATACTTTTCGATTCTACAAAACGGTAAAATTCGTCGGATAATGGAATATTGCCATTTTTAAAACTTAAAGAGGCTCCTCAGGGTCTTTGCGGGGGGCAGGCGGCAAGAGGCGGACGCATATGCTTAAACACGGTTAAGCATATGCAATTTCGGTTACGTGAAATAAATAAACGTCAGCTAATCAATATGTGGAATGTATATCATTGACTGTTTAGTCAATGACAACAACAACAATAAGTTATTAGCCAAGTTGAAATGTGGCAAGCGCGCAATTTAGTTCTCAGTAACTGGTGTCACTGAGCTCAGAAACGAACGCCACATCGTGAGCGCGTAGCTGTCAAACATCCTTCGCGAATTCCGTGTTTTTGTTCGGCGAAAATGAAAAGACGGAAGGGAAAGATGCAAGCCGAAAAACAATACAATCGACGGTTGGAGCAAGTAGAACCTGGAAAGCGGGTGAAAAAAGTAGTCGAGCCGGAAAATGAATGTGCAGACGAGGGACGACGCGTAATTGATTTGAAGGTTATGTCGCCACACATGCACTACAGCTTCTGTGAAGACTTATTTAAAATATTTAAATACTCTTTATGAAACCGCGGTGAGAAATTTATCGCAAGGAAGCAATAGTTTGTGCGTTTTAAATTTTGGCGCCTATTCAAAATGGCCGACTTGACAGCAGCGTTGCCACGTGCCGTAGGGTGCTTTATCGATTCACGAGAATCAGCTGAAATTTCCTGTTTTATGTCACGAATATCTCGATAACGAGACAGACAAAACGATGTACTCTTCGTTGAAATTATTCATAGAAATCTCAAAAAAAATTTCCTCCTATTTTCATTCAATTTTTCCTATTTTTATGATGTCGCGACAGTCGTATTAGAGTTCGCATGAAGCTTTTTCTAAGTCGTCCGTGTTTAAGAGCATAACATCAATAAATTTTATCTCATAATTAAAGTATTTAAATTTGTATTCTGTCTAAATTTCAATGCAGACCCTGCAGTGTTAAAAGTTGCAATTTTAAAACCCATTATCTCCCAATCTAAATAGTCGACTGTTCTGAAATTTCACTCAAGCATGCATAATGATATGAACAATGTCTGGTTAAAATTTGAACCAATTCTATAGAAATCAAGAGCTCTCGTTCGTTCTAAATTAGGGCCATATAAGACACGTTAAGGTGGCGAAACTTTCATTGCTATTTTTTTCTCCGACGCAGTTGATATTTCGGAAACCCGAAAAGCGTAATTCTCTTCGCCGTTTCGACAAATGTCATTAATAATGAATTTCCCATCCGTTTAGCGTTTACAATCGACACCAGAGTGCCAAAGGACCGCCGCCGCCCATCGAGAACGACAAAAGCAAGAAGATATCACGGGCTCGTTGAACAAAAAAAAAACCCCGTTTGACGTGAATCTAGACTAATTGACAACGTGTGACATTTCGTTGAATAATATTTTAATCGGAGGAACGATATCGCAACATGTCAACTGTCTGCATGGTCAATGCAGCACATTTCCATAGACTTGAAGAGTAAACCAACAAATTATTCGCTACACGTATTTTCAAGATGACCGACGAAAAATATAAGAATCACGCAAAATTCTGCAGAATTGTCAGCCTATCAAGAAATGAAATTATCTTTCGCGTCTCTCGGAACAATTTTTTACCGATTTAAATTGTGCCCAGATGCGGCGCAACTGGACTTTCAATGTAGACAAAAACTTTTGCTACACATTCTCTTTTAACCGATACGCACAGATTCTGTATCGAAAGTGAGCGATAATATTTCAATGTCTTCGATAGATACGACAATATTTTACACATAGTTTCATAACGTTAAGAGATATTTACACTGCCAATTATTACAGTTTGACGATTCGTCGAAGAACAGAATGGTGCCTTAAATACTTTATGTACCTCGATTTAACGATGCCTCACATATTTATACACGTCAGTCGTTAATTGCCTTCGATACTAATACCAATTTTTATAACAATACGGCAGATTTAACTTGTTACAATGCAGAGGTGCACCCCTTCGAAAATATATGTCATGAAAATGACTGAATTGTATTTTTTTTTACAAGATACAACGATTGAAAATGGCAAGTTGTACGAAAATAGAATCGGTATTTTCGAACGTGTTCAACTTTCGCCGAAATGAATCAATACATTCTAACAAAAATTGACGTATAAACTCATTACAATGATCATGTACAAGCTCCCACGAATTCAATTTCCCAAATATGTATATCGAAAATCTATTCAATGATTCATCAAGGACTGAATTAATCGTCTGCTGCTGACACATTTGTGTAGCGGCAAAATTGATTAGAAAACATGCCAAGGCGTGATGGGGAAATGCAAACCATCGCGAGCCCCAAACGTGCCAGCCAATGAACGAAAAAGCTTACGTTAAAATAAATACTTAAACATAGTCAATGGGTACTGCACGTCCTCAATAATCCTCTAATTCATCGTCATTATAATCATCATCCGTATACTCGCATTCTTCTATCAGTCGCGTAAGCTCGGCCTCGTGCTCGTATGTCTCGTTCTCCAACAAATGATCCTGGCCATCTATGAATTTCGCAAACCTGCAAAAAATAATTAAACGGATCGAATCGAAAGGAAAATTTGAGGCACAGCTCAAAAGTTGGGTGTGTTTGGGTTCGTTAAGGACTTCAAATGCACTTTTTATTGCTAGTTCTTTTTATAACTAGTTCCTTTTATCACTAGTTTTGTTGCTGTTAATTTTTATTATTAGCTCTTTTATTACTAGTTTTTTATAACTAACTCTTTTTATTACGAGCTTTTTATAACTAGTTTTTTACTGCTAGTTCTTTTTATTACTAGTTTTTTATTATTAGTAATTTTATCACTAGTCCTTTTTATTACTAACTCTTTTTATGACGAGCTCTTTTATTAGTAGTTCGTTTTATGACTAACTCTTTTATTACTAGTTCTTTTTATAACTAGTTTTTTTTTTATTACTCGTACTATTTATCACTAGTTCTTTTAATTACTTGGCGTCTAGACGCTGCCGCGTCTCTTGATAACCGCGCATTGCACTTGGAAAATTTCAAACGTCAGACTTTATGATCCATACCTGACAGGATCTCTCAATTTCAGCACCATCTTCCATTGCTTGCAATCGGGACTAGAGCAGAATTCTCGCAGATGCGTCAATGCTTTCTTCGTTTCCCTTATTCCCTCCTTGCGATATTCATTCTCGGTCAGTAATCGGCGACGTTCCGGGAATAACTTTTTCCTGTTCATGGACGAAACGGCGTTAGTCGACGCAATGTGATCATCGAGACCTCGGAACTAACATTCCACGTTTCATAACAAACGTATAGAATCCATTTTTTGTTATCAAACATTTATTGTCGAATTATTTTCCTGATATTTAAATAACAATGGTAAACAGTGTAAACGGCTTTTAAAAAATATAAATTTTCATTAAATTTCCGTAATATATTCCGGAAATGAGGGAGGTAGCAGATCACAGTCCCACCCAAGAGAATATCAGTCTACAAAGAAACACACAAAAACTAAATCAGTTGAATGCACATTCAACCACGGTAATTCATTATTGGTGCGTTTTCGTTTCACTTACCAGTATTGTCTTCCTTTTCGAATCGCTACGATTGGAAAGTGGTAGAGAAGAACGACAACGGCGCAACATGCCAACGAGGCTTCTCGAAAGTGACTGCTGTAGTATATCAGTGCCAACCCGCATGCCTGTGAGACGATTGATGGGGTAAAAAGTTGAAAGCCCGCGTAACGCGTAGGCAAAATATAAATCTCGTCGAAAATATGACGAAGTTTGTATCGTTGGAACGCAACGATATTTTCTTTTCCATTTTTTATTTTTTTATTTTTATCATTATTCTAAGCGTTGTTTTTGCACATTGAGATTGTACATTTCTAACAAGAATACAGAGAAACGTTTGAGCAATTTTCACAGCCTAAAACAGCAAAAAAATGTGAGTAATGAAAAAGATTTAATTTTCGTTGCATTCCAACGATGCAAACTTCAAACGTCATTTGAAATTTACCTGTAAGAACCATTGAATAATTGTCTTTGTCCGCGTGTTCGTGACTGGGCCGAATCGATAACATATCACGAAGCTGATGAGCGATGTTACGAGGATATACCAGAGTACCCAATCTCGGTACTGTAATAATATCACTTGAGCATTTTCCCAGAGGGCTTGAGCGAGCCAGAAACTCATCGTCCATCCGGTGGCGATCATGGCATACATTAATTTTCCCTTGTCAACATAAAGATAGGTAAGAGTTAATGAACACCAATGAAAAAGATCGCGAGATAATTAGCGGTATCGGTAAATTACTTAAAAATGTAACAATTTCTTTATTTCTTTAAATGAATCGAAAGCAGCCTGCAAGTTTATCGTTTGCAAGATTCGTTATTCCAAGCCATCCCGGCGTGAAGCTTAATTAAGGGATAACACCACTCTAGGATTTTGGAAAAATCGTTTTTTTTGCTTAAAAAGTACTTTGGGGTCATAAAAACAATATGCAATTGGTCCTGTGGCGATTTTTTTTTTAAACGTTCAATTATCGATTTAGCCGCAGCGCCTCGGACTTCTTCCAGGTGCCTCGTACAACTTTAGACGCGTTTTTCTCGAAACCACTTCTTTCAAACGGGGAGGACGGATTACTCGAATACCTTTGCATGGATCGATTTAAAATTTTTATAGTAGCTTCACAATTACATTCTCTATGGGAGTACCTAGGCGTTTTTTGATTAATTGTAAACTTTTTTTTATAAACAATTTACTGCTTATTTTTTAATACATATATTAGAGTGATTCGTTTCAGGGCAACTTTTTTTTTACCCATCGTGCCCGAAAACCTTTGGATAGTACCCAAAAACGAACTTTCGTGAAAGGGGGGGTGTTGTCAAAAAATATTTAGAGGTCGCGAATCAAAATTGAAGTTTTCCCATTTGATTAACATTGAAAAAAAAAATTCTAATTATTAGTGTTACCATTCCGCGAATTTTGATATCGCGATATTTTCCAAGTGGCTTCTCATAGGAAATATGATACTCCATAATAAAGTTCATTGAGCCATGGCCGTAAATTAAACCGTTTCAGCGGCATCATTATTTCAAGGGAATATTGTGCAAAATATCTATTCAAACGGCTGTAACGCCTAAGCTATTAGATATATCGAAAAATGTAGAGAAAGTAATTTTCTACAAAAAAGTCTTATAAGCCGAGCCCGAAAATTCAACTCTTTCTCAGCTATAGGTGGATGAATTAAAATAAATAGATATTGTTTGTTGAAAAAAAAATATATTTATTTTACTTCATCCACCTACAGCTGAGAAAGAGTTGAATTTACCGGCTCGGCTTATAAGACTTTTTTGTAGCAAATTACTTTCTCTACATAGTTCTCATTTGAATTTTTTTCCATATATCTAATAGCTTAGGCGTTACAGCCGTTTGAATAGATATTTTCATACAATATTCACTTGCAATAATGATACCGCTGAAACGGTTGAATTTACGGACATGGCTCAATGAACTTCATTGTAAAGTATCATATTTCCTATGAGAACCCACTTGGAAAATATCGCGATATCAAAATTCGCGGAATGGTAACACTAATAATGAGGAAAAACATTTTTTTCAATGTTAATCAAATGGGAAACCTTCAATTTTGATTCGCGACCTTTAAATATTTTTTGACAACACCCCCCTTTCAAGAAACTTCGTTTTTGGGTACCAACTAAAGGTTTTCGGGCACGATGGGTCAGAAAAAAAAATTACCCTGAAACCAATCACCCTAATATATATATATATATATATATAAACTGGAATAGGGGATACAAACTGGAATATGGGGTATGTATCAAGGGGGAAGAATCCTGTACAGCTGGAAGTTAACATTTTTTTAATACTGTTTTTTTGGGCAAAAAATCGATTTATTTATTTCAAAGTGCGCAATTTTTTCAAAATTTGATGAAAAAATCCCTACCTAGTTTTTGTTCTAGGTCTTATACTTTACGAGAAAACTGTCCCCCCGTTAAGCTATTTGTAAAAAAAAACACGTTTTTAAAGATGGGTTCTGTCGCCGAAATTTTGTATTAATATATTAATAATAAAAAATGTATACTTTAATGTGTTACATAAACCCTCTTACAAGAAATCCTCTTCCTTTTTTCATACTCACAAAATAAATGGTCAATGTTCGACCTTATTTTCTGCCGCTAGGGTGGCTTTATCCCTTAATGTGAAAAAAACGATATTGCCAAATTTAAGAAAAGTAGAACGTTCGTTATATTTCCAAATATTCAAAATTGATCGAAACCCTATATTTTTACAAATTTAATACGAACATACGTTATACTCTATTTCAAAAATTCAAAACAATTTGAATACGTTCACGAATTCTATCAAGATCCAATATTAATTACGTTTTGGCAGTAGTCTATTCGTTTAGCACGTTTCGCCTCCACAAATATACATTTACGAAAATTGTATCAAACATTATCCATGAAAAACAGAAACTTCTAAATAAAATGGGGTGCGCAACGGCCAAATTCAATAACAAACGTACTTATTCCCTAGAGTATTGATGCAAAAAAAATCAACTCGGAATCTCAAAACTTACGGAAGCTAGAGTGACGGCAGGTAATTTTTGCTCATTCGAAATACTATAAAACCAAAATCATTGTGTCGGTTTTGACCTAAATTATATGGAACAATGGCAAATCACTGTTCTACTTGTGTGCCAAATTTCAGCTCAACAGCTAGAATCATTCTCAAGTTTTACTGATTTACATTTTGGCCCTGGCCACACAAAGACACGCACACCCATCCGTCCCGGCACTTTTTTTAAATATGATCTTTCGACTGTTTGGAGTATGTTGATTGCTCTGCCATGAAATCCTAATTTTTTATGAGGAAAAAATTAACTACGAAGCTCTGGATCCGTAAAATTAGTGACAAGGATTTTGAAACACTGACAAAGAAAACGGCGCGTAAATTCATCGCCATCTTTAAATGTTGGATAATATTCTATATACGTAGCAATAGCACGGAAAAAGAATTGTAGCACCCTATTTATAGATCGAAATCGATTAATTCATGACAGTTTGCAACTAAATATATTTTTGTTTTTTAAGGAATTGTCTTTTTAAGAAATCGATTTTATTATTATGCCGATTGTAACGAGTTATAACTAATCTTATTGATTAAAACGTGATCTTCACTACAAATAAAAAAATTTCTAGGAGAAATGACGTTTAGAAGAAACGAATTCCTTGGGTGGGTATCGAAGACGAAACAATGTGTACTTTTAAACAAAATACTTACCCTGGGAAGAATTAATTTACTAGCGAACCATATGAGAATGACAATCGACGTAGTGACACCGGCTGTAACACCACATATGTAGTAAAACAACGTGTTTTTACTCAGTTTTGTGGCACTCCAAAACAAAATTATTCCTATGGCCATCGAGGCTATTTTCCAAGGATCGATACCTGCAAACCAAATCAATTGTTACATCCAAATGAATAACCTCTGCCTCTTTATCAAGATGAATTCTCAGAGAGATAAAACAAAATACTAACTCAATTGTGTCATTGACATTTTGTACTGATACTGATTGTACGGGTAGGTGAAGACTCCGATGCATATGTCCTGGAAGGGATCTATGCTCATCTGTTTGCTCTTTTTCGTGCCCAACCAGTTGAATTTCCAGGAACGTTGATTATCGTTGTGCTTCTCGACAACTTCGATGGGAGTTTTTCCATCGTACAAGTCGTAAGTATCCAAATTTGTGTGCAAATTCATCTGGCAAACAGATCAACGGAAATTGAACAATTGTGTCCATGGAGTCTCATATTATTATTCAATTGTAGCACATTGCATGGGCAAAATACTAAAAAAAGAAATAGTTTTCACTATCAGAAAATATTCGTGAAGTAATTACTATTTCGATTCATAACATTTAACAGAGTATTCAATTTAAAAAAAAATGTTAAACAGATGCAACTAGTTTTTTAAATGGAAAATTCGCAATCGCCTTTCGATTGTGTAATATTCTCTAATGATAAAGATCCAACATTGAATATTTCCACAATGAACTGCTCAGCACAATAAGGTTTTCTGTTATATACTGCTGTTATATTTTTTGCGCATATACTACTGTTGTTTGAATACAGGAACATAATATCTTTTTTGTACTACTTCGTTTTATTTGTTTTTCGAGTGATTCGATACGAAAATGTAAAGTTAACAATTTTACATATCATATAATATTGAAATTTGCAGCGTTGGAATGCTACAAAATATTTTTTTCACTGAATTACCCAAATTTTCTTCGACAGACTTAAGGGGTTAGGCCACAGTAACGGGTATGAAATCATATGCAAATTTAACAGATTTTTTTGTTTGAAAAAGTGATTCACTCATAAAATTAATTACGCATCTATTTAGTATGAATATATGGCTGGTAGAAAATATATAAATATATTTTTTTTCGATATACAAAATGGCGGACTACTAATATTTTCTTTTGTTATCTTCATTTTAGACGCTCCGCGGCGTGACATTTAGCATCAACAATTTTTTACCTAGAACAAAAAACAAAAATTCTCGTCAATCTGCATTAGAATACTTAGAGAAGTATGGACGGAATTTGAAAAATATTGTTTTATTCAAAAGTTGTAGCTATTTGAACTTATGAAATGAATTTTCAGCGAAAAATTTCGTTGTAACTGCTCATAAAATGAAAAGTTTAAAATGAAAAGTTTATTAATCAGAAATTCCATACGTACTTCTCTGCGAACTGCAATTAGGAACATAATTTTCCTTTTTAATTTGAAGTAAATCAAGTGAAAATTGTTGAAGTTATTTGTCACGCCAATTGGACAAAAGCTGTTTCGAGTAGTTTCGAGTAGTTTCGAGTAGTCGGCCATTTTGTACAGCGAAAAAAATTCTAACAGCTTGATATTCATACTAAATAGATGTGTTATTAATTTTATGAGTGAATCACTTTTTCGTACGAAAAAAAATTGTTAAATTCGCACATGATTTTATACCCGTTACTGTGGTCTAACCCCTTAAGCTCCAATAATCCTACGTTTTTTAGGTCCCTTATTTGGCGATCTACAACCCAAATCTACAAAATTTGATTTTCGATAGTAATAAAAATGCGGAAGTGAAGAAAAAATCGTTGGATTCCAAAGATGCCGAATTTCAAACCCCAAATCACAAGTTCTTGAGGTCATTTTTTATATACCGCTTACTAATAACTGAAATGAATAATGGCCTTCTTGACAGAAAAATTATATATGCGAGGATCTTTACTTGCCACCGGGCAATCGATACATTTTGTACCTTAATATTTTTCCACAGAAGTGAGAGAACAGAAACGTATTTTGATGCATTTTTTGCAGATAACATAGGATTACGATTTTTGCTCACTATTGCTAGAGTGCTCCCACATTATGGTCGCCAACGAGCATTAAGTTGACAACGAGATGCTCGCTTACAATGTATTAACAAAGCCTATTTTTGGTTTACCGAACAAAAATTGTATGTAAGAAAAAAAAAGAACGATGTTGAAGTTGGCGTCATTAGAAGGCAACGAAAATTCGTTTCTATTTCATTTCTGCTACATTTTATTTATGATCCAAAATATTTTATTGCAAATTTAGACTGTAGGTTTCCGCAGGGATGTCGAAAAAAAACTGCCCAATCGAAATTGGACTACACATTTTTGCTAAGTTGCAACTATGCAAATATCAATACCGCAGAAATAGCATGCATTTATTTAATGTACGAATTAATCGAGAATAGGAAGAATATCATAAAACCATTTCAACATTTACCAAAAGGAATTTTGGACAATATACATCTATGAATATGCGAAACGTGCTAATTTTCAAATCCAATAGATGGGACATTCAATATTTGGCGGAAATGTGACCTGAAATAGAACATTCGACTCAAGTATTTGAGTCAGAATGTATATACATTTCCGTTCTTCGAATCGCATGTCCATTCTCTTAATTGAGAGGAAGTAGAAGCTATATCACATGACACATGAGTGCGAGAGCTGGAATTTTTTAAGGGAGATCTCTCAAAGTTAAACGATATTTAGAGCAAAAAAAATATTCGTCAAGCTCTACATCAGTGAATTCTACAAGGCCTGATACTTTGTTTTTCCTAAAGAGCTAAACCATCGATGAGAAAACTGTGTTCGAAAATTTGTGAGGTTACATTGATCTTGTACATGCCCTTAAGGGGTTAGGTTACTGTGAAAATGACGAACATTCGTTCGTCGCTTGAGGCAACTCAAATTGAAGAGATAGGTCCATCATATGGTACAGGAATTGCAGATTAAAGGTAAACTCATGATTATCATGATAGAACTGCTAATAAAACTTTAAACACATTTTTCTCGAAACTACGTTTTTCAAAACGATGTATGTGTTATTCTCGAAACTACGTTTTTCAAAACGATGTATGCGTTATTCTCGAAACTACGTTTTTCAAAACAATGCACACGATATATTCACATCTACTGAATGGATTGGCTTGAAATTTGGTACACTTATTCAATGTAATAGTCGTTTAGTCTTGATCGACGTTTTTCTTCTTAACATTTTTTCTTCATTAGTTATAAACTTAAGAAAAGCCCAGGCTCTGTCTGTTTGTCTGTAACGCTTTTTCTGTGGAGATGTAAAGCAGATTTGAGCTGCGTATGTTCAACAAAGTCAAACATCGACAAACTGTGATTATAGTGAAGTGACATTTAGAGTGACAGTTTCCAATTTCAATTCGATTTCTTTTGTGACTTTCTAACTTGCTTTCCTTCAAATTTGCGGGTGAAGCCTGCACCAGTGTCCCAGGCTGCTGCAGCAACAGGCTGTCCTAAGAGAATTATAAGGAGGTGCACAGTGGCCCTGGAAAACCTTGTCAACAATAATTGTATACTAGATTACACAAAAAATATTAATTATTAAAGAAGTTATAAACAATCTTGTAAAGGACCGGCGATGTCCCTTTTTCTTCATTAGGTATTAACAAAGTTGTGTACGAAATTTCATAAAAAAATATTTCTAATTAAGGAAGTTACAAACAATCTTGTGAAGGACCTTTAAACATGAGGGGTCCATCATATCACTTTTCCTCGACATGTCAAAAATAATGTCATTTTCCTCCGAAATGTTAAAAGTGTCATTTTTTCTCAAAGTGTCAAAGATTGTGTCATTTTTTCTCAAAATATCAAACATGATGTAATTTTTTTCTCGAAACGTAAAAAAATTGTCATTTTTTCTCCAAATGTCAAAAATGATGTCATTTTTTCTCGAAATGTTAAAAATGATGTCATTTTTTTTCGAAATGTCAAAAATGATGTTTTTTTTCGCAAAATCGAAAAAAAAAATTCAGACCCTTTTTTTGATTATTGAAACACGATCACAAAAAAAGCCTGGTCCAGTCATAGGCAATACTATCTATTTCAAGAAAAAAAAATCGCTTATTTCGTTTCGGATCAACCAGGTGGCCAAAATCAAGTATACCGTAGGGTCCCTCATGTTCAAAGGTCCTTGACAAGATTGTTTATAACTTCTTTAATTATTTATATTTTATTATGACATTTGGTACACGACTTTGTTAACATACATATTAGGGTGGCACAAATTTGAGCTCTATTTTTTTCCCTTTTTCTCACCTTCCAATTATCTGCTTTGAAGAAAAAAAAAATTGTCGCGAAATCACTCAAGCTGCCCAAAAATACGAATTTTCATTACAAAATCGATTTTTTTGTTTTCGCCCACTTCTCACCCATGAATTTTACGCTTCATAATTTTTTAATTGACCTCACGAAAGCTCCAGCTGGCCAATGAATATTGAGTGGTTGCTCAAAACCTTCGAAATTTCCAATTTCCGCCAATTTTTTTTTTACCCTTCTCATAAGTTGGACGCTTTGTAAAATTTTCAAAACAATTAAAACCTTTTTCTTTAGAAACAGATTATTCCAATTTACCCCACACTTCTAACCCAAGAATTATAATCTTTGTTCTCATAAAATAATTCTTCAAAGCTCTTGTCCGTAAACAAAATTATAGGTCGATTTATTTGTAATACTGACATGGCAGCTGTTTTTCATGCATCGCAATGTGTCCCACAGTTGGTCTCGTTAGTAAAACTGCGGACCGATCGTAGCTGTACTCTGTAACGAGCGACGCCACAATACAATAATACATAAGAACACATATCGTCTAATTGGTGTTTGTTACAAATTATTATAATAAATTATTCAGAAAATGTAACACTTCGCTGTTTATTTTGTTTTTGAGTTACAAGGAATTATAGTGCATGCGAGATTGATTTTTTGGCGGAAATTATAAATTTTGAAAACCTTGAGCAACCACTAAATATTCATTGGCGGACTAGAGCTTTCACCAGGTTAATAAAAAAAAAAAATAAAGCCTAAAACTCATGTGTGAGAAGTGGACAAAAAAAAGTTGATTTTTTAATGACAATTTGAAATTTTGGGAGCCTCGAGCAGCCGCTATATATTTTTTGACCGCATGCAGCTTCAGCGACTATTTTTTGTTCTTCTTTAAAGATGATAATAGGATGGTGAGAAAAAGGAAATAAAAATAGAGCTCACATTTGTGCCACCCTAGACATACAAATACATGTGCGGATGTTATGGATAAGGATGAAACGGCAGAGATTATAAGATTTGTTAGAGATATATTTTCTGACACTGTATAAGTTTTGTAAAGAACTTTTTAAAAGTTATGCAAATAAAACTCTATTGATTGATTGATATATGGTCCGGACGATTGTTTATAATTTTACTTAACCCTTCAAAATTAATTTTTCCAATTAACTCTGATTTTTTCCTCATCGTAGTAGCCTAACCACTCAAATGCAACAAATGATACTACGCAAAGGGCAAGATCGAAGACAGAAATTCCTAACGCACATGACATATACGTTTGTGTGTTGGAATGTGTCGCAAAGACTGCCATTGATGGTACGTTACCAGAATAGAAATTCACTCCTCAAAGTTTCGAGCACAGCGCTCGAAAGATTTATAAAAATAAAAATTTAGACAAAAAACGCGTATATTAACTCACAATCAGAGTTTTCCACATGTGAATGAGATACTTTGACTTGGCATTGTGGCAAAACACGCGCAAGCCTGGTTTGACATTTTCCACGAATTCTCCCGGCTCCAGAAAGTGCACTGGAATGAAAAAACAGGAACGCAATATCGTGTCATTTTGGTAAGAAAAAACGGCGAACCGGCTTGCGAAAAAAAAAGCGAGTTTAGAGGTTAGTAACGAGTGAAAAGGTGTACTCACGTGAGTCGGCCGATACCGCCGGATCAGCGAAACCATGATGAAAGAGTATAAATAACAGTAACGGTCCCAAGCCGGGACAGGGGGACTTCATATTTTAGGAATCTAATTTTTATCACATTTGTCATATAATAAACATTGAATATCAATGACGATGAGGCGACTGGAAGCGCGAGGCCACTACGATCATCGCGATTTGGCGTCTTCGCTGATCTTCGGCCGGCAGATAACCGACGGTTTAATATTTCACACGTTCCCAAAACTTCAGAGCGCGCGGCTGGGCGCACACAGCTGTGCAAATAGCAGCTGGTCGTATGCAAAATGCGCGGGAAAATCAGGAAGAACGTGCGCATTCGGTAACCACGCAACGCACGCGGCCTGTCAATTACGCGGCGACTAGCTTCACTCTCTTGGCGAGAAAGGTTCTTTGGTTATGAGCCAGTTCATTACGATACAAGGTTAGTATACGCTTATCTTTAATTTTAAGTTAGTATATGCTTTTTCCTGCCGATATTGATGGAAAGGTTCTCCATAAAATACTATTAAATTCTGAATTGACGGAAAAATGCGTATAATCAGTTCGCTTTATGTGCACACATTTTCGTCCTGTACACATGTGTTTAGCAGGACGATACAATAGTCATTTCGAGTTTAAAGAATGAAGAAAATAACGCCTGAGTTTCTCAATACACCGCAAGGCAGATACTGCATTAAGGGCATGTAGAAGGTCAACATAACCTCACAAATTTTCCAACCCAAATTTCTCATGGATGGTTACTTTTTTTAGGAAAAACAAAGCATTAGGCTCTAGAGAATTCCCTGACGCAGAGCTTGATGATTTCCTTTTGCCCTCAATAGTATCCATCTATGAAGAATCTCAGTTCGAAAATTTCAGCTATCTCTCGCGCTCATATGTCACGTGGTACATGTTCTACTTCGCATTAAGGAGGGAGGTACCTTGGGCGAGGAAAACATTTTTGATTTTCGTGATTTTTTTTTAAACAAAATATTTCTTTACCATTTATGAGGCTAAGACCCGTATTCATAGATGTACCTTGAGAAATCCTTATTCCTTGTTCTTTATTCAGAACAAAGAACAAGGAATAATTCTATTACTACTTTGGCTGTTACATGGTATATTTTTTAAATTAATCTTTCAAAATGGCGGAGATATGGCACGGTCTTCTGAACGGGTTGCGGCGGATGCTGTCAGACGGCGTGACATGTAGCATCAGCAGGATTAATCGAAAAAAAACCAACGAAGATTTTTTCTTTTATTAACACTTATACGCAGAATATGAACCAAGAAAAAGTGAAAAATGTTGAAAATCAATCAAATGGTACGTTTCAAAACGAAAAATTGAATGTTCCGAAAAATGGCTACATTTTGCAATAAAATACTTTGTTTTATTTTTAAAATCTTTTAAACAATAAGGTTAGAAAGAATTATACTAAATTTCATCAGAATAGGTCGATTATTTTTTTCGTTACAGGTCACGCCAGTTTTGAATATGCAGTTTGGAAGGTCGTACCATTTTTAAAGATTAATAAAAAAGATTGCATGTAACAGCGAAAAGTAGCAATTCCTTAAGTCTGAAAAAAGGTGACAAAATATTTTATTTAAAAAAAACATGAAAATCAGCCAATTTTATCCGCGCCTAAAGGTATCTCCCCCCTTAAGGGGTTGCTGTGACGACCCGAAAATCTGGGTTATTAAAAACAAAAATGTGAAGGGACAAGTAAGATGACTGAAAAATGGTTTGAACATTTATCTGTATGTACACTAACAAAGTAATGTTCAAAAATATTAATAATTAAAGGAATTATAAGCAATCCCGTGAAGGACCTTCGAACGTGAAGGGCTCAACGGTGTACTTGATGTTGGCCACCCAGTTGGTTTGAAAAAAAAACGATTTTTTTCCTTCAACTAGATAATATTGGCTAAGACTTGACCAAGCTTTTCTTTGGTATCGCGGTTCGATCATTGAAAAAAAGCATTTTCAATTTTTTTTTCGATTTTTCGAGAAAAACTTACATCAATATTGTTAATAACTAATGGAAAAAAATGTGAGGGCGAAAAACGGCGGTCAAGACTAAACTACTATTACACTGAAGATGTGTACCAAATTTCAAATCAATCCGTTCATTAGATGCTGAGAAATCGTGTACACCGTTTTGCAAAACATAGTTTCGAGAAAAATGCGTTTGAAGGTTTACTAGCACTTCTATTGTTGTAATCATAAATTTACCTACAATTTGCGATTCCTGCAACATATGTTGGACCTTTTTCTACAATTGGAGTTGTCTCAAGCAACGAATGAGTTTTCGTCATTTTCATAGCAGCCTAATAAGCCATAAAATCATTGAAAACGTTGACGGGGACTGGCCACTGCGAAATATGACGTTAGATTGCTCCGCGGATAAGATATATTTCGATAAAATATACACGGTCTTTATATACGTCGTTTATAACGTGATACATCTTTAGATACGTCGTACGGTGCCGAACCGTAATCTTTCAAGTGTCCGCGGAAATAGCGTCTCCACATGAATAAAATGTACGCTCGTCAGGAAAAAAAAAACATGAAAAGTAAAACGCATGTAGAAAAGAAGGTCCGTGCGGGCAGTTTGGTTGTCAATCTTCAATGAAACAAAATGTGTACAACTTCTACAGAATATATTATAGTGGCCGTTTTACTGATTCACGTGGAAACTATTCGCAAGGATTCTTCCCGCTGTATTAACTATCTCAAACAGACAGAAGAAGATCCCATTCGCCATTTCGCTCGACGTAGCGCCATTTTGGTCACTGTATCGCACGTTTCACATAACCTAAAAGGATCGCCTTTAATAAGACGCCCGAGCCCATTCGCAACCGCGGTTTTCATTTTCCCTGGAATGGTATAACTGATCGTGAAAAAAAATTGTTCCATCAACACAGGAAATGTGCAAGAAGTTATTGAGGAGCTGGTGAATAAAACCATACTTGTCCACAATACGTTAATTAAAAAAAATATTTTCTCATTTTTTTGTGCCTAAAACTGCCTTTTCGCTTGAAAAGACAGTTTTCAATCAATTTTGAGGAGTGTAGGGCTGGGTTTGACTAAAAATATTTCGGAAGTTAATAAAGGTGTGCTTGAAAAACACGAAAATTTTTACGTAGTGTGGACAAGACCGATTTTGTTCGCCAGCTCCTTACACAATGCTTCACCATTATACGGATTCTTTCCAGTCTGCAAAAAAAGCTAAAGCCCTCCATTTTGATGACAATCGTAGACTTTTTAGAAAATTGTTCCTTCGACTGACATAGATCAAATCTTCCTTAAAAACGTTTAAAAAAAAATACAGAATCAATAAAATGTACATACTCGCAGAATCGATGGGGCTGATAAACGAATAGACTAATGTTTAATTATAATAAATTATCATTATGTAATTCATTATATAAGATGTATTCATATAATACACAATTACATAAAAAATAATTATATAATAAATGAATAACAATTAATTGTACAATAATATAAACGAATATTTCATTAAATACAAACATAATGAATGAGTTTATAATTTTTACACGACATTGTTTTATATAATATATAGATATTTTTCTATATAATTTGTATTTATCACATGAAAAATGAATGAGCCTGCAGGTATGGATAGAAATAGAGGAAGTCGGGGCAAGATGATAACGCTAAGGTCTGTTCAAATAAAACAATACATATATGGGTCAGTCAACTTTCATTATTTTTTAAACTAATCAACATTTATTAATCTTTTAATTTTGGAAGCAAAAAAAAATCAGTTTTCCTGATTTGTACCATACAATATATATTTTTAATTAAACCTCTATTTTTCCCACCTTACCTCGTATGCGGGGCAAGATGAAACAGCGCTGGGATAATGATGGGGCACGAATTATTGGCATCTTTCGCATATAAAAGTGGTTTCGTTCTCAATACCATAAATTTGACAAGCCAATCGTCTAAGTTGTGTAGGATTAGCCCGAATAATCTTGCTTCCAGATCATTTTGATCATTCGCAAGTTCTTTTTCTTCCCCTGGTAGAAACACCGTTTGAAGAGGAACCAAAAGCTTTACTTGTTTCATTTTACCCTTTCTAACGTAAATAGTGGTACGTTGTAAAATATTCCAGGTTTGTGACAGCTTGTATTCATCTTGCCCCATTAGACGGTTAACGAATTAACAAAAAATCACGCAATAACCTTGAAAATTTGTGACAAACCGTTCTTATTATATTAATAATTAGTACTTTCATTGTGTTTACCTACCTGTCTCTAATCAATATCAGCAACTCAAATAAACCGAAACGACGTTAAGGGAAGGGGTTTCAGCGTGAAAAAAAAATACTTTTTTGCGATTTTTTTCATCCATATGGGTAGAGTAAATTTATTGAAACCTTTTGTACGTTGTTAAGTGTCATTTCAAGAACATTTCGTGAAATTTGTACGCGAAAATATGCACAAATAACCCGGTGACAAAGCTTTTCCGAGAACGCCTCATGAAATCCTGCCCCCAACGGTCTTTGATAATTTTTTTTTCATTTCTAAATTTTTGGTGGTCATGTAAAGTAAAAAGTGCTTTTTTCACCAAAAATTCCGCTATTTTGGGGATGGAAAACCCCCTCAATGTAAAAAAATCCCAAACTAACCGTTGGGGGGAGGTATTTTACATGTAGAAAGTGTGTACCAAGTTTGAAATAAATTGGTAATGTAGATTTCAAATGGCAGTGAACACGGACTTTGAAAAAGCGGTTTCAAGAAAAACGCGTCACCGGCTTGTTTGTGGATATTTTCGCGTACAAATTTCACGGAATGTTTTTCAAAAGACACTTAACAATGTACAAAAGGTTTCAATAAATTTTCTCTATCCATATAGATGAAAAAAAATCGCAAAAAAGTGTTTTTTTCACGCTGAAACCCCTACCCTCCCTTTAAACTTTACCAAAAATTACATCGTTTTGTCAAAAAATCGATATTGTTTTCTCACTCGAGACGCGTGCTTCCGCCACAGTTGATACTTTCACACTCATTGACATCACCGCCATCCCTCCAAACTCCAATGGGAGCACTGTGTTCGCACACACTGTTTAGTGGCTAGGCTTATGATTCACCTTACCCCACGTATTCGTCTTGCCCCGAGTTCCCCTAACATCCGTATGAATTCTATAATATCGGGTCGAATATAAAATCCAAAATTCTCCACCGATTCGAGCCAACCAGCTATTCCAATGTTACACCATGTGCTAATAACGAGAAATAATGACTTCACTCAAACAACTTTTATTGCACTTATCAGTTGGACAATGTGGAAATCAAATAGGAGGAGCCTTTTGGCCGCTTGCCTTACACGAGCATGGTATAAATACGTCATCATTCGGAATGAATCTCCTCAAAACTCAGAGAGATCATGTAAAACACACCGATGATCTTTCGCACGCTTTCGACAGCTTTTTCTACGTGCCCGGAAATACACAGCAGTTGTCGTTCAAACAAATACCGGACTTGGTAGCGGCCAAAGTCAAAGCAAGGGTGAGACAGTAATTGAAGCATGTACAAGATTAAGTTATTAAAACATTTGTATAATCACAGTGAGATTAGTTTTAAACCGTGACTTTGTCGACGAAGACGAAGATAATGATCGGCCCACCTTTGAAGAATTCTTCGGTACATTTCGATAATTATACAAACAAACAAAACCTCCACAAATACAGTCTTTCTGCTCTAAAAATGAATAACTATCATGCTCCCTATTACTCAAATAGAAAAGCAACTGCAATTAAGATCATTATCGTTGGGAGACTGTTTTTATACTCACGCTACAGGACAACTATGTGAGCTATCCGTGAAAAAATGGACATATATAAACATATATAATTATTTATACTCATATATAACATTATATACAATTATATATGCCTTAACGTGACATCATGAATGATCATATATGTAGATATATTACCATGTATATTATTTATTTTTTCTAGGTGTGGACCATATATGCCCATATATGATCTTGTATGTTCAAAAGTTGGTACTTTGAACTCGTATACGAACATATAGTTGTATATATGAACTCATATATGATACAACATGTACTATATCATATATATTATCATATATAATTGTATATGAGACCATGTATATTAGGGTGACCGTTATTTTGGCTTCGGTAAAAAAAATTTAACGTCTAGCAAAAAAACTAATCAAGATATGAAGAAAAAAAATCTGTGTAAAATTTAGACTGGGATAAGGAGAATACGTGCCACCGAGCAGTTTAATTTTTAAAAAATACATGCATTTTTTTAAGGGGTAAGGCCACTGTAACGGCCCAAAAAAAAAGGTTTTTTCACTAATTTTTTGCTCCCGAAATTGAAGGTATTTGAAAAAAAACTTTTAATGGTGTTATCGGGCATACATTAAACTTTATTATAAAATTTTTTTACAGTAAAAAAAACAAAATGGCGGTTCCACAGCTATCTTCCCGGGACATGTTTTGCTTCCAGGGCTCCGCGGCACGCAGCACCACTGGTGCACTTTTGAATCTAGAACAAAAAAAAAACCATTAATCTAGAGGGCTATAGCTAGAGAATGTCGATCGGATTTTAAAAAGTATCAATTTTTGTGGATTTGGCGTGCGTTTGAAAAAAAAAATTGATTTTTGACGAAAAAAACGGCAAGTTTTTTGTTAATAAAAAATCAATAAATAAAGTTCTTGAAAATTCCGATCGACATTCTCAAGATAATGTAAATGTTCACATCTGGTTAAAATTTCAAGTAAAAAAAATGAAAATTGTTCGAGTTATGCTGCGTGCCATTTTGAAAAACCATGTTTCGAGAAAAACGCGTTTAAAGTTTTGCGAATAGTTTTTTATTGGAAAAAATTTTAAAAAGAAGTTAAAAGGATTTAAACTATTTTTAAACTAGAGGGTTTAAACTATTTTTTAAGCCAATAAAAAAAATCGATTTTTCAAAAAATTTACAGTGGCCTTACCCCTTAATGGCCGCACTGAAATATTCATTAGTCTCATAATATTAATTTAAAAATCTGGAATTGGGTATATTGATTGTACATATTAAGAGGTACAAAATATAATATTCACTGATTTTTTTCCATTAATTATGTACAGTCGGGAGTAGATTGAAAAATTAATAGAAAATTTGAAAACGGACTTGGCGGTTTGGTCACATTGTGGCGGGAAATCGAAGCAGTGAATTAATTATCGGAGCGGATTTTTTATGCAAATAATAATATAATAATCGTGTATAGAATGCTTCAAAATGATATTTTTTTTTCTTGAGCCTGCGAGAAGATTTTCCAACTGTAGTGGCGATACTACAAAATATAGTGCAGACATATAGTTCGAAATTTGGTCGTGACGCTTCGTCCGCTCATTTTTACCGACCGAGCATTACCGACCGGATTGGTTTGCCATTGTTGGACATAGAAAAAAAATATAACACGTGAAATTTTTACGTTTCTGCAAATTTATTTCGATTTCACGATGCGGTTCCAAACGGTATCAGGTTTTCCAGTCAGACTTTACTTTTCTGCTCGATAAAGACATTGATTTCTTTATTAGTCCCGAATCTATGGCGTTTTTTGAACGATTTAAAATTGATTGTACTTTTCTCGACACCGATGTATCTGTTTGGGACTCGAACGAGAGTTATCAAATGGGCGCGCAATTGATAAAAAAATAAGAATCTGTAATGATATAGCGAAGCGAGGGATCAAACTTATCACCGATTATAAAAATCGATTGACTTATGATGAAGATCAAATACAATTTGTTCTTCAAGTTGTCGACGAATATAAAAAAAAAATTCCGAACGTAAATAAATGTACTCTAGTTCAATCATTTCATAGATGGACTGCTATTATTTATGTAATATTTCATGTAAAGGTACGAATTTGCGGTACGTGATTGATGGAAAAAGATCAGTAAATAATATATTTTGTAACTCTTAATATGTATAATCAATGTACCCAATTCCAGATTTTTTAATTAACATTATGAGACTAATAAATATTTCAGTGCGGCCATAAAAAAAATGCATGTATTTTTGAAAATTAAACTGCTCGGTGGCACGTGTTCTCCTTATCCCAGCGCGTCCAAATTTTACACAGATTTTTGTTTTCACATCTTGATTAGTTTTTTTGCTAGACGTTAACATTTTTTTACCGAAGCCAAAATAACGGCCACCCTAATGTATATGAACCTATATATGATGTACAAACTATTTTGGTGTGATAGATAATCATATATGTAATCGTAATTATCCGCAACAACCATATTTGAACGTATATAATAACGAAAACATATATGACCATGGATATTATTCCATATATAATACCACTACAGACTATTTTCATGTCATATAGAATCATGTATACTGCGTGTCATTTTTCATATAATACTGTCTATAAGCAGCAAAATCAGCATATGAACATCATTACTATTATCAATGAAAGATTATACGAAAAATCTTTTGCTTAATATATATACATATTGAATTTGCTATACACATGACAATATTATTGTTATAAAAATACAATATCTGTTTTCTCGTAATTTCTTATTTATGCGTATGTATGCAAATCAATGTATGACTGAACATGGTTATATGTCGTTATATGCAATAGTATATGAGTATATATAATCATATATGATTACATGTGATCATATATGGCTATATATTACTATATGTGATTATATAGAGACAAATTTCATTCATGATCATTTATGATAAGATCATACATCATGTATGTATATGTTCATTTTTTCACGGGTAGAAAAATGTCATCAATGATGATATACGTTTCCTTACAACGAAGATCACTTTGATGCCCGCTTTCGATTTAGTTAAGGGGGGAGAGACCTTTGGGCGAGGAAAAATCGGGGGATATTCATGATTTTTTTTAAAGAAAGATTTCTCCACCACTTTTAAGACTAAAGGTAGGGGAAAGGTGTAAGAGTTGATTCCATGAGGTGAGTTAATCATTTTCAATAGCGACGAAACTATTAACACTATCTAGTGGTATACTTTGGTAAAACATAGCCCCCCCCCCCCCCCCCTCCGCGTTAGTCAATTTATGATGGCGGTGTGAGAGACGCACTTGTTTTGACGGGAAAAAATAAAAATTGTGAGCTGTTGATCTAAGGCAAGGTTGACTTAAGCTTAGGTAACTTTTATTGTATACTGTCGGTTGCAATCATGATGGTGTTTGTCGCTTTATAATATGCTCAATTTGGGTTTTGGTTAGCGTGGTAACAGTGGAATACTTATATGTTTTGTTACCGAGTAATGAATGAAAAAGTTGAGTTTGGGGCAAGATGATTCCCTCCTAGGTGTACAAGATGATCCCTGGAAAAAGAATAAAAGAAACAGGGATGTATAAAATCCCTGGGGATCATCTTGTCACAAATAACGTACCTACTTTATTTTTGTTAAATAGATTGTCTATTTATTTTCAATCTACACTATTAATGTATAATGGATCTCACAAATAACAATTGATATACCTAAGTGATTTAAGACTGGCTGTAGAAGACTGGTTTAGTTTAATTCTAGTTGGGTAAGATAAAACTTATAATATAAAGGTAATTGAACTCGTAAGTTCAGTTTATGTTGTATACCTATGATTAATATATATATAAAGGTTTTGTAAACGCAAGCAAATTTTTATTTACATTTGCCTAATTTCTCCAAAATAAAAAAAATCCCAAATTACGGGCAAGATGATCCGGAGGATCATCTTGTCCATGCCCTTGTGTAAGGTTAAAAAAAAAGAAATCTTTTTAATGAAACCTTAATAAATTGATCATTTCGAATATGGAAATCGTAAGATATATAAATATGCCAGCAGTAAACGCTTCCAGATTTCAATTATGGTGAATACCTTTGAAATTACTAGCATTCTCCCTTGACGCGATCATCTCGTACACCTGTCCCCTGTGTTGTTACTACTTTTGGTTGTTACGTGATATTTTTTAAAATTAATCTTTAAAAATGGCGGTGGTATGGCACGGTCTTCTGAACGAGTTGCAGCGGATGTTGCCAGACGGCGTGACACGTGACATTGGCGGGATTAATCCGAAAAAAAACAACGAAGACTTTTCTTTCATTAACACGCATACGCAGAATATGAACCAAGAAAAAGTGAGAAACAAAAAGATTGCATTTTTTGAATAAATGGGTACATTTTGCAGGTAAAAAATACTTTTTTTCTAACTTTCAAAAACATTTAGGCTTATGTTTAAGATAATGTTAGAAAAATGTATACCAAATTTCATCAGAATCGGTAGATTGGTTTTTTAGCTATATGTCACGCCAGTTTTGAAAATGCAGTTTAGAAGACCATGTACGTAAGACATACGACCGCCATTTTAAAAGATTGATAAATAAAAAATACCATGTAACAGCCAAAAGTAGTAATAAAACATACTCCAGGTCTCAAAAATGATGAAGCAATCGAGCCCATTAAAAAAAATCATGAAAATCAGCAAATTTTTTCCTCGCCTAAAAGTGTCTCCCCTCTCAAAACTTATGTATTTAAAAGAGTATAAAAAACTATTAGATACGTATTTTTGTTTATCGAAGGAAAAACTGTTGTAAGAGATGACACTGCCCCTTGCAGTGAAGCATGGCAAAGGTTGACTTAGCAAATTCACCCGCAAGGAGTCCACCGATTTTAGTGAAACAAAAACAAAAATTCTTCTCATGCAAAACAGTGAAAAGTCCACTATGAGTGTATCGAAAGAAAAAAAAATAATTAAGGGATGAACCACCCCTCTATTCTTCTTTCTCTCGTCCCATATTTAGAAAGGGTGCATTCAATCGAATGCAACGGGTAACACTTTGAAGGAGGGATAAAATTAGAGTTTACGTATATGTGCATTTTTGCAGGATAGCAAACTTAATGGGGGTAAGCCACCCCCTACTTCAGGTTCCTTATCGCCGTTGTTTTTTTCTGTCCTTAAAATGTGTATGCTGATGAAAAATATTTTTACAAACTCCAAATTGATGTTTAAAGTATTGAAAAATTTGCGAAAATCGATGGTCCGATTTAGGAATTGTGCCATAAATCGAAAAATAATAATAGCTCGATAAATTAAGGGGCAGTTTTCAGAGCACACGATTGTGAAGAGAATGCGCGCAAGGCGGAAACCAAAGTGATTTTCCTTGTTAGGGAAGCTCCACGCTTTGCAATTGGAAAGCAAGGACATATTAAACGACTAACTTCACAAATATAGCAAATCCATTTGTTGATTTTTAAAAACTGTTCTCTTTCTAAACAATAATTAAGTTTCATAGCGAACCATTTATTTTTCGTAAAATCAATGTTGTTACTCTGTGCGGAAATTTCAACTGCTTGTTTTTTTTTTGCTGTCACCAGTAATGCCAAGCCTTTTTAAGCTTCAAATAATTATTTCAAGAATTTTATCTCAAGCTCCAGAAATATCCACATAATTTCGTCAATTATACACGCACATATTAACGTGTATCAAAAAAAGTTTTTATTTTTTCGATCTTCTATTTTTGATTACGAATGGAAATAGTTTGCTTTTACTTCTCGTGGAAGAGGAAGGGGCGAGAAATAATCTAAAGCAATGACAAAATGGATAAAAATGCAACCCTGAGCGCTTCCTAAGGGGTTGTATACAGTCAGGAGGCCCAAACGATCGATTTTTCAAGAATTTTTCTCGAGAAGACCTTTAAATATATTAACGTAACGATTTGTACACATATGGTAACTTCTAACTGTATTTTTTTTTTGTAAAAATCATTCTTTTGAAAGCTGCTATACCGGGAGCACCTCTAAAAAAAGGCGTCTTGCAGTCAGCACGATATCTCTGGACTGGATCATCTAAAATAGAAAAACCAAAAATATTTCGGTAATAATGGATTATCTTGTAAGTGATCGAAGGAATAAGCAAAATAATAATTTTTGACAAAATGGCGGCTTCTAAAAAAATCGATTTTTGACAAAAATTTAGGCCTCAAATTGTTTATGAAATGGAAAATATTTATCGGTGAGAAAAAACCTTCGATTAATTGCTTAAAAATATACTTGCAAAGATTGTGTTAAAATTTGAGACTGATCGGTTCAGCCGTTTCCGAGAAATCTTGCTCACCGACTTTAAAAACACAGTTTTGAGAAAAGCGCGTTTATAGTTTCAAAAGCAGTTTCGAACGCTCTGACACGTCATTACAAGTGTGCGTGTAACTTCGAGAATATTCGCCGGATTGACAAGAAATTTTCTGTGTGTGTACTTAATTATATGTACATTACGAAAAAAAAATTAAAAAAAACGATCTTTCGAAAATTTTAACTGTATATAACCCCTTAATCTAAAAAAGATTTTAATATATATATCTATGGATAAATACTAGAAAATATATATTTGTGCCCACGTATTTAGGCTGTTCTAATAGACATGGAGGACAGCGTTGTATCTAGATTCAAACAGGGCCCTCTTCGTCACATGTTCGATCAAACTTGCTCCGTCACGAATTATCCGGGCTCTGGCAATAATTGGTAAGAATATATCTGCAGTATCCATAACAGGTTTCACCTACCTCGTAGCCGGAAAAAAGAGGATTTTTTTTCAGAGAAAACGTGCGCAGCTTTTCAAATTCTTCTTTTCTACCTTAACCCTTAAGAGGGAATTACACTTCATCGCGGTCGGTATGGTAAAACAATTATAGATTCCCAAAAATCTCTGAAACGGCTCTTCAGATCCCGTCGAAACTTTGCCAAACGACGTCAAATAGATAGACGAATAGCTGTCAGCCCCCCAAATTTTCCGAATTTAAGAAAAAAAATGTAGATTGGCTTATCATAAGCCAATTTAGTTTTTTTTCTGAAATTCAGAAAACTGGAAGGGCAGACAACTATTTGTCTATCTATTTGACGTTGGTTGGCAAAGTTTCGACGGGATCTGAAGAGGCGTTTCAGAGGTTTTTGGGAATCTATAATTGTTCTACCATACCGACCGCGATAAGGTGTCATTCCGTCTTAAAGACGGAATGACACCTCATCGCGGTCGGTATGGTAGAACAATTATAGATAACCAAAAATCTCTGAAACGGCTCTTCAGATCCCGTCGAAACTTCGCCAAACGACGTCAAATAAATAGACAAACAGCTGTCTGCCCCTACAATTGTCTGAATTTGAAAAAAAAACATAGATTGGCTTATGGTAAGCCAATCTACGTTTTTGTCGCAAATTTGGAAAATTTGGGTGACAGACAGCTGTTCGTCTATTTATTTGACGTCGTTTGGCGAAGTTTCGACGGGATCTGAAGAGCCGTTTCAGAGATATTTGGGTATCTATAATTGTTCTACCATACCGACCGCGGTGGGGTGTCATTCCGTCTTAACTGCCATTGTAGCAAATTTGCTACGTTCACTTTGACCCCGTCGGTAAAAGCGTAAAGACACTATAGCGGACAAGCTAATTCACAGTTCCATCAATCTATGCTAGATGCTGCTACAAATGCCGGGACTTGAAATTCAAACGTAAACATATATGAATTATGTTAATATGGCAACAATGTTGTCGTGAAAATTTACGACATTTGCACCAGCACTCGACCTGCTGCCTGTTTTTTGTCCAAAAAAGTACGTAAATGGACATTCTTGATATATCTTTCGATAGAATTGTGTAAAGAAAGCTTAACTGGACGAACTAGGCTTTGACGTTTTTTTTATTGAATTAGAAACCGAGCGGGTGAAAATGTTAGTAGCAAATTTGCTACAGTCCGAAAAATACTACTATCCAGGCCCTTATCGAGAAAATTATGGTTGGACATTCATATTTAACCCTTTTTTAGCTATACTACCAGAGGAAATGATTTTGAGCCATCCAGAAATAGGCGTGGCCGTTAAAGGGTTAAAAAGTACTTTTTACTATTTTTTCATTGAAAAATCTTTAAATATGTGGTAGATACTTGTGCAGACCTCTGTTTGGAAAAAGTCCCTCGCAGTGAACACTGCTGCTCGAAAACAAATCATCCGAAATAGAAAAATCAAACGCATTTAGTTTTTTCATTGCATTATCTAGTGCTTGGACAAAGGATTTACTAAAGTATCCATTTTTGGAAAAATGGCCGCTGTCGACAGTATCGATTTTCAGTGAAAAAACGCTGCATTTTTCGCTGATAAATAAAACTGCATAAAAATAATTCCTTCGTTCTAGCACTGTTTTTGATGTGTAATAGAAGCTTGTCAATTTAAATGTAAACAAATATTTGAAAAAAAAACAAGCTTTTATTTAATGTACTAAAAAGTAGAAAATATTTTTTTCTATTTTTTTATATGTGACTATTAATAAAAGCGTGGGGCTCAACTGTTTAAGTGTTTAATAAATTGGATCAATTCAGTTTCATTCACCGTATTTAATTTGGCACAATAGTAATTAGAGAAATTATTATTACACGTTTATACTTAGTTTCAGGATTTTTAATTAACAAATCTAAGGTTGTTTTACGGTAAATGAAATACAGTTCATATGTTAACGGATTTATGTAAATTAAGGATGTGCTTAAATTTTGAGCGCCCAAAGCTTTTATTTATAGTCACATATAGGTGACTTGGCAAAACAAATTATTTTCTACTTATTACATTACATAAAAGCTTGTTTTTTAATATTATTTTTTTACATACAAATTATTTTCTCCTTTTTTTAAATTTTCTACTTTTTATTTTTTAACTGATTTTACCAGGTAATCGTTACTAGTAGTTTACTAATTTACGAGTTTGTACGTTAGGAACATGGAATGCTTGTAAAATATAACAAAGACTTGGGATTGAACTTACGACTAATCGCGGCATATAAACTTTTCACATACAAACACAGTCGGCTACGAATTTGTATGTGTTAGTGAGATTTTATATGGATGATTAGATATCGCTAATTTAACATGAAAAGTTGAAAATTTTGTGGATATTTTTTTTAGGTTGAATCATGCACTGTCGACTTTTAGATGCATGTTTGAAAAATTTCAGAGCTCTAAGTAGTCGGGAAGTGGGTAAAATATCAATTTTCCGTTTTGCATCTCACAGAAAGTCAAGTTGAATAAAACCTTTTCAAATGTTCATTGGTGCATTGATTTTTTAGATATCGCGGTTACCGATTTTGAAAAAATCATTTCGAGAAATACACGCCAAAATGTTGTCCATTACTGCTCATGACTGCACGGAGAGAATTTTTAAGTATTTTTTACGGTGAAATCTCCGTAAAAATTACATTAAAAATTTGAAACCGGTGACAAATGTGCACATAGTCAAAAATTGACACTAGCTTTTAATATTTTGCTTTCATTCGTGTAAAAATTTAAGCAAGTAGCATAATTTTTTACATTTCTTTCAGTAAAAATTCTGACACATTCTCATGTAGAATTTTAACAATGGGCTGCCTCAAAAATTCCAAGTTTCTACAGTAAAAATAACCTGGACAAACTTGAAATTCCTAAAATCCCTAGCGAAAAATTAATTCCCTATGATTAAATAAATACTCTATATACTGTATTTTTTCGTAAAGAGCTAGTAAGCAACAGCAATTTGTATTCTTGATTGCTACTTATTTTAGCATATCATCTTTCCGTACCACTGTAGACGTCCTTTATCGAAGTTTCTTTTCACGTTTCTTTGTTTTCTTGCGTAGAACACGTTAGACTGCACGAGACCACGAGGCTTTCTTGGCCCATGCTTCGTACCATAATGCGCATGCGCGGTACCGCTGTTGCTAAGCAACGCGGGTCGGCGTTGTTCGCGCTCGTCATACTGCGTCATACACAAGGCACACTCTCACAGCTTGCGTTCACGTATACGCACGCTCGCGCACAGAGCTCACGCGTACGGTCAGGCGACCTAGCCCTAACTGATTTTACTACAAAGAACGTAAAATTCCGGTGGACGCACGGAAAATTTCGGCTTCCTTTTTTAAATTTTTGTGGAAAACACGCAAATTTCTCAATGTTCCACTGAAAAATTTCATTTATATTAGCACTTTTTTAACTTATTGTCGTAATCTTTACGTTTCATGAAATTTTACTATTAATTTCAGTAAAAATTCTGGAAAATATTTTAAATTTCTGTTACGCAAAAGTAAATTTTGATACATTTCCATGAAAATTTATAATTTATTTCCTAAAAACCTGAAGAATTGCACATTTGTCACCGAGTTACTGTGATTTCACAGTAAAAATTACTTAAAAATTCTCTCCGTGTGCGTAAATTTTGAACGAATCGAATTGAAATTTTCGGAGAATATTTGTGAAATGTTATATTATGAAAATTCGTCAAAAACCAAAAATTTCAACTAGGTGTATGCCCTTAAGGTAGTACGAGCGCGTAATCTTGATTTCTATAGATTTTGTTCAAATCTTAACCAGACATTATTCATATCATTATGCATGTTTGCGCGAAATTTCAGAACAGTCGACTATTTAGGTTAGGAGACAATGGGTTTCAAAATTGCAACTTTATACACTGCAGGGTCTACATTTAAATTTAGACAGAATACTTTTCCGCAAAAAATATTTGTCCCCTATAATAAGAAGACATACGGCAACACCGCATCGTTCCACGTATCCAATGACGTGAGTTCGCGCGGCGTATTTCAAATAATACGGCAACACAAATTTTAATTCGGAAGCAATTTTTAATCGAACAAAGTTTTTAATTGGCTATGAATGAACCAACATTTTTATTTGTTAATGAAGATAACATAAACAATATAAAATATTAATATTTATAATGCAAATATTTTTTTATGACAACACTTTTAACTTTAGGAACTCGATAATTATTTTTTTTTCTCGAAATATTGAACAATACTGTTCTGCGGTGTTGCCATATGTCTTCTTATTATAGGGGACAAATATTTTTTTCGGAAAATGATTCTGTCTAAATTTCAATGCAGGCCCTGCAGTGTTCAAAGTTGCAATTTTAAAACTCATCTCCCAATCTAAATAGTCGACTGTTCTGAAATTTCACCCAAAGATGCATAATGATATGAACAACTCTGGTTAAAATTTGAACACAATCTATAGAAATCAAGATTGCCCGCAAGATTACCTTAAAGGAAATTTTTTTCGAGCAATTAATATCTCCGCTTGTAGGGCAGTCGGATATTATACCCACGGACAGGCGTATGAAGAAAAGATCGAAGAAGCTGTCAGGCGCACCGCGGAGAGATGCAACAGTCTTCACGGTTTTCTGATCGTTCACTCACTCGGAGGAGGAACCGGCTCGGGTCTGGGCACTTGGACTCTCAAGTTACTCAATGACAGTTATCCGGGCATCGACAGATTCGTATCTTGCGTCTATCCATCAACGACCCAAGACGTCGTCACAGCGCCTTACAATGTTCTATTGGCAACTGAACAACTCGTTGAGCATGCAACTTGCGTTTTTCCAGCTGACAACGGCGCTCTCCTCGACATGTGCAACTCCGAAATGCTGAAAAGGGATAACACGGATCAGTCCAAGTATAATGCAACTGGACAACCCTTTCAAGATATGAATAGTATCATTGTGAATATGCTTCTTCATCTTACGAGGTATTGGCAGAGCGCTTTATCATTGTTACCCAATGACCCAACGAAAAGCCACCAAAGTTAATTGTTTTTTTTCCAAATTGGGGGTACATTCGAGTACATTGCAAAGATAAGCATTGATAACTTTCAAATAGTGATGAGACAGACGAGTTGCACTTTGCGTCCTGCATTTTCATAATTAATTTCCTATCACGATGTTTCCATTGGTGTAGCCAGGAGGAGGCGAGGGTGGGCACGCTTCCACCCGCAGGAAAAAATCGTTCGAAAATAATTAAATTCAAATAATCGATGCATTTTACTTAAGGTAGTACGAGCGCGCAATCTTGATTTCTATAGATTTTGTTCAAATGTTAACCGGACATTGTTCATATCATTATACATGTTTGAGTGAAATTTCAGAACAGTCTACTATTTAGATTGGGAGACAATCGGTTTTAAAATAGCAATTTTTAACACTGCAGGGTCTGCATTGAAATTTAGACAGGATAATTATCCTTAAAAAATATTTGTCTCCTATAATAAGAAGACATATGGCAACACCGCAGAACAGTATTGTTCAATATTTCAAGAAAAAAAATCATTATCGTGTTTCTAAAGTTAAGAATGTTGTCAAAAAAAAAATATTTGCATTATAAATGTTAATATTTTATTAGGAGTACAACTTTGCAGTGACCGTTTTACTTAGAGAGCCACTGCGGCCGAAGTAGTGGCCCTAGCTCAATAAAAAAAGTGGCATTTTAAACTAGAGGCTCTGCCAATGTAAACAATTTAAAAAAGCTAACGGATACGTGTATGCATTATAAAGTTATTGGCACTCGAACATGGCAACCTACGAGCCGAATTATCAGCATTTGCGGGAACTGCTCCAAAGACAACAAAGGAAGGGATTTTTGCACCGGATTGTGACTGGAGATGAAAAGTGGGTTTACTACGATAATCCTAAACGCCGAAAATCATGGGGACTGCCTGGTCATATTCCGTCATCGACGCCCAAACCGAATATTCACGGATCCAAAGTGATGCTGTGTATCTGGTGGGACCAGCTGGGCGTTGTGTACTATGAGCTGCTCAAACCATCCGAAACCATCACAAGGGAACTCTACCGACGTCAGTTGATGCGCTTGAGTAAGGCACTCAAAGAGAAACGGCCACAATTCAACGAAAGACATGACAAGGTGATACTGCAGAATGACAATGCCCGACCCCATGTTGCAAATGTCGTGAAAAAGTACTTGAAAACGCTGAAATGGGAGGTTTTATCCCACCCGCCGTACTCTCCAGAAATTGCCCCTTCCGACTATCACTTGTTCCGGTCAATGGCACACGATTTGGCTGACCAGCACTTCGGTACTTACGAAGAAGTCAAAAATTGGGTCGATTCCTGGATTGCCTCCAAGGACCAAGACTTTTATCGACGCGGGATTCGAATGCTACCTGAAAGATGGGCCGAGGTCGTAGCTAGCAACGGGCAGTACTTTGATTAAAAAATATGTAGCCACTTTTTTATAATAAAGCCTTAAACTTTTGAAAAAAACGGTCACTGCAAAGTTGTACTCCCAACATATTGTTTATGTTATTTTCATTAACAAATAAAAGTGTTGGTCCCTTCATAACTAATTAAAAACTTTGTTCGATTAAAAATTACTTCCAAATAAGAATTTGTGTTGCACTATTATTTTAAATATGCGGCGCAAACTCACGTCGTTGGATACGTGGCACGATGCGGCGTTGCCATATGTCTTCTTATTATAGGGGACAAATATTTTTTACGGAAATTATTCTGTCTAAATTTCAATGCAGACCCTGCAGTGTTAAATGTTGCCATTTTAAAACCCATTATCTCTGAATCTAAATAGTCGACTGTTTCAAAATTTCACTCAAACATGCATAATGATATGAACAATGTCTGGTTAAAATTTGATCAAAATCTATAGAAATCAAGATTGCGCACTCGTACTACCTTAACGGGTTACCCCCACTTGTAGCACAAAAAAAGGCCTTTTTCATCAATTTTTTTAAAGAAAACTACAACATTTTTTTAATCGATCAATATACCATCTTAAAGAACACATCTTGAAGAACTTTCAGTAATTTTTTTATTGAAAAATATTACATTGTTTAGTGGAAAATGGCCGTCAATGAAATAATGTTTTTATATACACGGTTTGCGGTGACCAACATTGCGGCGAAGTGGATCGTCTGAAAAAAAAATTCGGATGGATTTAGTCAAATATAAATATAAACTAGTCTTTAATCGAAGGATTTTAAAAAATATTCATTTTTCACAAAATGGCGGACAGTCAAAGTTAATGGTTCGATTTTAACGAAGAAAAACGGCCGTTTTTTGGCTATAAAACGGCCATTTTTTCGAAAAAAAATCGAACGATTAAAAACTACATTTTTATGTATTAAATAAGCCGGCAAAATTTCAAGAAGATCGGTTCATTAGTGTTCGAGTAATCTTGGTCACCGACTTCAGAAATGTCATTTTGAGAAAAACGCGTTCAAAGTTTCACTAGCCGGTCGTTTACACAACGGATTCTTCTCTTTCAACGCTCATATCTCAGTCAATTTTGTTCGGATCGACTTGAAATTTTCAGGACATATTCTTAGATACTTATACTTCAAGAAAATGCAATAAAAAAATCGATTTTTTCAAAATTGCAAGTGGGGGTAACCCGTTAAGAAGCTTGGAGCGGTCCAGTTGAGTCAAACGACGGTTTATGAATTTTGTCCAATGAACCTCAAAAAAATGCATACGCGGTATATATTTATTCTCCAGACGCTAATTTTTCATCAAATATATCATTAACCCTAGTTAAGGTATTCATTTCACGAACCCAAATATTTTACACTTAACTGATTTTCGTCTATAATGAAGTAAAAGAACATCCCAGTATACTGCTAAAATTTCAAGCCAAGTTACCGAACCTTTAACGAAAAATTACCGCCCTCAAAATTGTCTCATTTATACGGCGCTTTATGGACCAGTCACGCTGGCCACATTTCTATTTAATAATTCATACACTTAATAACTCTAGATGCCTGATATAAACTGCTCACAGGTGTAAAAAAGTCTGAAGATTCCGTAACGACAATAAAAACAGAGGGTCACCGAACGTTTAAAGAAAATATTAATATTAAAATTTGGAAAAATGTGACTAGCAGAAGAATTTTCGTAGCCGTGACGTTTCAGATAAATGTAAAAATGTCTCAATCTACTAAATTTTTTATTCTAGTTTATCGTTGTGTATAATAATCCATTGTAACTCATTTTTTTATTAAGCGCACTTGTAATTTGCCGACGATTCAGAAGGCCCTGTTTATGCCCCCACAAAATACGGCCCTCCGCGAAAGGAATACCTTAACGTGAGTCATTTGGACCTGGATGAACTTTTGAGTAAAATACTCACGTATAACAATTTGAAAATTTTCAATAATTTTTTTTTCAACGATTTAAATTGATATTTTTCGATTTTAATTATGCAAGCATATTAAGAAACGTTCAAAGCGTATCCCTGCTTTTTTCAATAAAAACCGGCCGAAGGATTGTTAATGGCGGGTGGATGAAGTACTATCCGGGTCAAATTGACCCAGTGTGTCAAAACCGTGGCCGAATGTAAGTGTATCTTCTCACTTTAGATGCTGAAAAAAGGCTATTTTCATGCATTTTTTTATAGGTTTATGGTATATATATATTGATATAAAAGTTGTTATACTTAATAAATACACTTTCGGAATACATTTTAAAAAAAATTATTTATTCAAGTCACTATTTATAGACGAAAATAATAGTTAACAAAATTTCCTAAAAAAATAGTACGTCTGCGCTGTTGATGAAATCTCGGAGATGGATCATCCGAAACAAAAAATCGAACGGTTTTAGATTCAGTATGTTATTGGCTAATAGCGCATACGATTTTCGATTCGTACGATTTTTTCATACGATTTTCGAATGTTTCGAATGAATTCGAAATTCGTACGATTTTTTCATACGATTTTTTATATATACAAAAATAACAAAATGGCGGACATTTTTCGAAAAAAAAACAACAAAAAAACGTGCTTTTTTCACCGTTTTTGGGCCAAAAAATAGAAAATTAAAAAAAAAATGTAATCCTTGATATGCGTCCATATGCTGTCCCAAGCTCGATTTTTTTTTTAAATTACGGCTAGGACGTTATGGGACGCGTTATGGGATATTATACGTCGTTATGGGATCGATTATGCTATATTGAAAGGGTTAAACCCTTTCGCCGTATTGAAAGATTTAAACGCGGTATTTAAAGATTTAAACGCCGTATTGACAGCGTCAAAGTTTGTTTGGGTTACATAAATACCAAAAAAAAAAACATTTTTAATGTGTTTCAAAAGTAGGTTTATTAAGTGTAATAACTTTGATATCATATCTATAATACAAACCTATAAAAAAATCATGATAAAAGCTTTTTTTAGCGTCTTAAGTGAGAAGACCCCTTAAAGGGCAAAAGTATGCATTTTCATATTTTTATCACGTGAATAAGAGAAATTTATGTGTAAAAGTTGACAGTACAGCTTGAAAAAAAAATAAGACAGAAGAATAACAGAAGAAAGAATACAACTTGAAAAAGTGTAACATTACCGATGACTATTTGAAAAAAAAATTCCGTCAGTGAATGTTTTCTACAACGCAGAATGAAATTATGATCCATTTATAATTATGCCTATTTATATTTATGTCACGAGATTATTTATTATTGCGATTAATTAATATTGTTGCCGAAATACCGCAACTTCGCGGACATTGAGGTTGGCAACAATGCTCTTCATTCGCCAGCCAAAATTACGAATGCTGGCTGACGATGGTGCAACATTGAATACATATGATTTACGATGGGCAGGCTGGGGTTTTTTTTCTCAATGTTCACAAAGGTTTGGTTTGCGTTAATCCGTTGTTAGAAATGGTGAATCTTGCTGCTAAATAGCAAAAAAAAAATGCATCACCCATAGTGTGCATTCCTTGCCCATCTAAGCGCAGGTAAAATTACATACATTGAACTATTTTTTACGTCTGGTGTTTTGTGGTAAAAAAAAAATTAGAAAAATGGTAAACACTCACTATAGTTCACTCAATCATGTGAGTGTGAGTGTTTATTTTTGTGTGTTTACTTTGAGTGTTTACTCAAAGTAAACACTCACTATAGTTCACTCAATCGTTCAGACTCTAAACTATACAGAGTCTGTACGATTTTTCTGAATTTTTTTTTACCACAAAAACATAATATATAAACAAATTTACCACAAAATAAAAATATACGTTATTGTCTAAACTTTAAACAATAACATATATTTTTATTTTATTTTAAATCTTGGATTGTTGCTGACGCTCCAACATCCTTAACTTTCAACCAAAAGTGCATAAAGAAATAATTTAGTAAAACTTGATCTCTTTTCTCCATCGTAAGTATTACGTAAATGGAGTAGATATTCAAATTTCACAATAACGTCAACTGTGGGAAATATATATTTGCCGACCGACACACAAGCAGACGAAAACTGGAAGATCAACGTTTCTAATATCATTGTAAATCTAAAATGCCGATTTGAGAACCTCCCGTTAGTTCATGCAATTGATGCATTTATTGGGTTGGTACAAAAATCTTGCAACACTTTTTTTTTCATTTAATATATTTTTCCTAATAACGAAGTTCGAGAACATTCGAGAATAGGAAATACAAGAATGGTCTAGAACCATGCCGCAGGATATATAAGGATATATATATATTACGAATTCTTGCAAGGACATTCTGCAAGAGCCGCAACCCGTAATATGTGCAGTGCGTTCAAGGCTAATGTAGTTAATTATTCAACGGTCTCCCGTTGGTATCAGCGTTTTCATTCTGGCGGTACATGTTTTGAAGACAAACCTAGGTCCGGCAGGGAATCGATTGTGGACGCTGAAGAACTGCGAGCACTTATAAAGGCAAAGCCTAATATGTCGTCACGAGAATTAGCCAACAAACTCAACTTCGGTCATCCTACGATCCTTCGATATTTACAAGAGATGGGATATAGGAATGTTGTTTCGTCTTAGATACCGCATAATCTCACCGAATCAAACAAAGCAACACGCATGTCCATCTGTCTTTCACTCCTGCATCGTCTGCAAAGAAAGGATTTTCTTCAAGAAATAATCACTGGGGATGAAAGCTGGGTGTTATATGTTAATCACACGCGCAAGCGTCAGTAGCTACCGAAAGGGGAAAAACCAGAACCGACCCCTAAACGGCCCCGTGAAATGAAGAAAGTTTTACTCTGTTGGTGGGATTCTGAGGGCATGCTCTATTACGAATTTCTGCCAACCAATACCACAATACAGGCAGAGATTTATTCTGCACAACTGCAAAAGGTGGCTAAAATTATGAAACAGAAAAGGCGTAAACGTCTTCAAGTTCGGCTTCTCCATGACAATGCTCGACCCCACGTCGCTATGATGACACAAGAAACTATTTCGCAGCTAAGATGAGAAGTTCTACCACACCCACCGTGTTCACCAGACTTAGCACCTACCGACTATCACCTGTTTCGGGCTTTGAAGAACTATTTACGGGATTAAAAATTTGATCATCTGTCGGATCTCAAAAATACATTGGACGACTTTCTTAATTCATGACCAAAAGAATTCTGGTCTGCAGGCGTGCAAAGTCTACCGGAGCATTGGGCAAGAGTTGTAGATGCAGAGGAAGCCTACGTTACTGAATAATCGTTTATTGTTAAAATAAAAAAAAAAATTTCTTACTCGTGTTGTGTGTTGCAAGATTTTTGTACCAACCCAATATATTGGCATATTTAAATTGGATATGAAAAACGGAGAGAATGCCATCAATAGTTGTTTTTAAATCATAATAATTGATACGTCAACCTTAGAAGCTGAAGCGATGGTGATAAAAAACATACTTTCATTTGGAAATAATGAATTAAATGCTGAACATTGAAGAAAGCTTATTAAAAAGGAGTACTTCCCCAACTTATATTTACATGCAGACATTTATTTTTCTTACTGCCAGTGAACGCCGCCAGCTGTAAGAGTTTTTGCCATTGGGCGGATAGAAACGTAGCTTGGAAGCAAAATGTTTCAGGAAAGATTCCCTCATATGTCACAGCTAAACGTAGAGAATGACATTGTTAAAAAAAATCCAGCTGAAATAGTATTGGGCCAACTGGCAGAAAAATAAAGAAAACTAAGACTCATTCCATTGAGTGTCTACTGGAAGAAAAGTTCAAAGACTAGTAACTGTATCAAAGAATGATGAAAAATTGGTTGATTACTTTTTAAGGTATTCCAAGAGTTTGATTATAGTGTTAACATGAACGAGTGATTAAAGCGAGTTTCATATTTTATGTGTGTTACGTGATTATCGACTATTATGTATATCGACAGTAGCTTCCGCCCATTAGTAGCAGTAGTAGCAGTAGCAGTCCTCACATAGCTCAGTAGCAGTCCTCACAATGCTCGTAGTAAGTTTTTCATGGAAAAACTTCGATCAAAGTCTTTCTAAATAAAGCCAATCAACTCCCGTTGAGGGATCATCACAATGTAGGGAGTCGAAAAATGACTGACTTTCCCGATATTTTTTCGATGGTTAAAATAAGATAATCACTCTGAAATTTTTATGTCAAATCAAAGCTACTCATGAAGAAAAGAAAATAATTTTTTGAACATTTATTTTCATTTTTTTTTTTACATTTTTTAACGGCTGAAAAAGTCTTCGAAAAAAAGGAGTCACGGTGTACACTAGGGTGGCACAAATTTGAGTTCGATTTTTTCCCTTTTTCTCACCGTGCAATTATCTTCTTTAAAGAAAAAAATGGTCACGGAAGCGGCGAGCGGTCAACAAATATTTAGAGGTCGCTCAAGTCTCCTAAAAATTCAAAGTTTCATTAAAAATTCGATTTTTCTTCGCCTACTTCTCACCCATGAATTTTACGCTTTATAATTTTTTAATTAAACTCGCGAAAGCTCTTGAAAACTCTTCCGGTGAGAATGTACACCGTTTTGAAAAACGACGAATCCCGATTTCTGAGAAAGTCTGTAGCAACTGGAATAATTCGAATTTCGCCCCAAAAATTGAACAGCATGTTGATAACTGTCTATATTATCGGATAATGCCAATTTAAAAAAAATCGATTTTTTTAAACTTTACACTGTGATGATTCCTTAAAAATCAAAAGATAGAAAAAGCCGAATACCCGCATTCTCATTCTCCGCAATTTCTTTTTTCTTTCTATCATTCGTTACCAATTCAAGCATCCGCATTCTCAGTCCATGGACGACACAGAGCGGCGAGTTATGATTTTTTTTCTTCTTTAAGTGGTGCAAGGTTTCCTGGAAGCTTAAATACGGACATGAACGAGATAGCAACGAATTTGGTGGCTTATCCCAAATTGCATTACATCTTCAGCAGCGTTAGTCCAATATCCCTCACGGCGCCTACGACTTCGACGTCTCGAGGGGCCAAGTAAAAATTGCATATTCGTTCTTCGTTTCTTCCTTACTAATAGCACGAGGGCCCATTCAACACACATGACACTTCCTTATCATAGACTGCAAGATGAACTCTTCGGCAACGCGTGGTCTAGGAAAAATCAATTGCTCAAAATTGATCCGCTCAGTCCAAATTCGGTGATCATAGGATCTGCCCATATCGCACGTGGGAATTCTTCTTTGACAGACATCAGAAGAAATATCGAAAGGTAACGGTCACGAAGACGTATGGCTAGCTGAAGAAAAACAACTGGAAAACAGATATATAAGTACTGCCTCCAAATTCGTTGCGGGATTCTAATTATAAACGAATTACTTTTAGATTTCAGAGTAAAGCAAAGTTCACAACATGGAGCAAGGAAGCCACAAAGGCTGGGCTGTGTTCCGTACCTCCGGCTGGCCACTCGGCTTCCGTTCTGTGCTTAATCAATTCTACTTCAATGTCTCTCATGTTGAAGGATCTGATAGTGCAATTCGACAGACTGTACCAAAGAAAAGTACGACACTATCATATACTATTTTGCGAGGGCTTAAGACTATTGGAATATGAAAAAGTCGATTGCAGTTAGGTTGCATCGCCCTGAAATCAAATAATTCTCAAACCAGTGCTTCTCGCAGTTTATTGCACATATTATTACGAGTATTTTGGCTATGCAAAGTTGTCGGTATGATGCGAAACATGAACGTAATTGAGCACTTAAGGGGCTAGTCCACTTTGGAGCCACGAAAAAAGGCTATTTTTGCGATTTTTTTAGGATTTTATAAAATATATGAATATAAAACTTATTGGGCTTGATAAATAAAGTCTTGAAGTACAGAAAAAAAAATTTATTCATTTTTATTCATTTTTAAGTACAAAAACTATAGTTTAACGTAACGCCTCAAAAATAGGTGGGCTAGGTAGCTCCGTCTCAACTCGGCAACGGCTTGTCTGACACAAAAAAATCAAAGTCCATTAGATTCGGTATGACACCAGCTACAAAATGACCCTCGGATATAAAGTTTTATAAAAAAATAAAAAAATGGCAGATGAAAAACGAAAAAAGTTTTTAAAAACGCGTTTTTTCGCAGTTTTTCGCAAAAAAAAGAGTAAAAATCCAAATTTTAAAACCATCGAGGGTCATCTTGTTGCGAATCATGTTTGCAATATGTGGTTTCAATTACAAGAGAATCGGTTTATTAGTTTTAGAGATACGATGGAGCTAGATTTTGAAAACGTTGTTTCGAGAAAAACGCATTTGAAGTATATTTATTTGAAGTAACACGCAGTATATTTAAGAATACAAAACCATTTTTTAAATTCATTTGTTATCAAAATGGCCGAGCTGTAGCAAAGTGTTACAGCTATGTTGCCGCGGGAGTTGCGAATCGGCGTGCAGCCTAGCTTCCTGTAAACTTTGATTCGCAAAAAAAATCAAATTTTTTTCAGTTCGATCATGTGTAGTTTCTATTTGACAGTAATTAAAATTACGAAAATGCAAATTTGACGAAATGGCACGAATGTACAAAAAAAATTCTGTAAAATTGATATTAAAAGTGTAGTTATTTATTCTAATTTTTCAAAAACAATTCTGGCCAAATAGATGGTAACAATATTATCAATATTTCTACCAAGTTTCAACTCAATCGGCTTATTAGTTTTTGGGTAATCCTGCAGGCCAATTTCCAAAATGTGGTTTCGAGAAAAACACGTTCGAAGTTTACATAGAATATGAATTAAATTGCACTAGGTATTTGTAGTAACTAATTACATGAGTAATCTGTTACAATGTAATTAAATTATCAATTACAGTAGTCATTGTATTTGTTAGTTGTTAATTTAATTAGTTTGTGGCCATCTCTGCCTGTCCCTCTACGCTCTCACCGAGCGGTGAGGCACAGCGTTGAGGGGCTGTTACATTCGAACTTTTTCGAATTTCGCTTTGTAACTTTGGAAAAACATTCTACATATCGTCGTTGATATTGCAATTCGTTCTATGTAATTTCCGGACGACTTTACAAGAGAGCCAAAAAACTTATTGCAATATCGAAAAGTTGCGGCTTGGGGGTCACGTGACGTAGCTGAATGAAGCGTTCTGATTAGTTATTGCCATAGGACATTTTACTGATGCGTTCCGAATAAAAAATTTAAACATAATGGTCACGAAAGACAACGTTTTGCAATATCAACGATATATCGTTGTATCGTTTAAAAAAATCGATTTTTTTTATCGTTGTAAACGTATATCCCGCCTTCAGGTGAACATTTCATATTTTCAGCTAGGTACTTTATGGGGCAATTCGGTAAAAAAATGTAAACCCTACACACGGATTAAATTTCTGATGCATTTTTACGGTGAAACATGGTCTTTAATATTCGTTTTTCTTACAATCCTGCAATGTCCTTGGGCAAGCGCCATGTTTATCTACAAAATCAATTAAATGTAATACGAATAATAATTCGTTTAAACCTTATGATGCCCACAATGTTGGACGATCCTTTTTTTCTTTAATATCTGACTTCAACAATCTCCAAATCGTCAGGCAATTCTTGGTCCAAAAAGAACGTGCCATTCCTTCGAAAAATAACATCTATATCTCTTCTATAGCTTCTCTTCTATAGCTCTTTCGTAATTTTTTTCTTTATGAAGCTTTTTTTGGTAATTATGCAGTATGAGGACTTTTCCGAAAAACGACGGGAATTTTTTTTTTTCGCCATGATGTTGTTTATGCCATTATAGTAAGTGATATTCCGTCGGGGGAGGCTGACATTTCCCGTTAATTCCATACGTTATGGGGTTTTGAAGTTTCCAGAAATATATAATATTTCGACGCCTCGCTAAACAGCTACGTGTTTCCTTATAGATAGTGTATTACGAAGGTGACAATGTATATGTTTTGATTTCGTGACAGCTGTCCTGTTCCGGAAACCGGTAATATTTCGACGCCTCTTTGTTTGTTGGGCACCTTGGATGCGTGCATGGAATAGTACGCCATTCATTTTCAATGAGGATCCCTGCTTGCATCTGTGCTGCAAGCAGGGATCCACGTCCAAATTTTTAAATAATTTTTTTGAAGAAAAAAATGTTATGCGCCGTCACAATATTACTTCGTATCATTTGCTATGATCATTAAAAGAAATAAGAAAAAAATTTGCCTGATTCTAGCAGGAGCCCCACTTCCGAATATTTACGAAAACTTGAACGTTTCAATAGTCCTGTTCTCTCTTGATAATGTACCAACGAAAATCCAGAGTCTTATAAAAATCGCGTGAAAGGCAAGCCGTTTCATGATAACATGATTTTTCCCCATGAAGCATATTATCGCAAGGGTTATCTGTTATTGCAGTCGTGCAACTAGGACAAATTATTGATCGGCTCTATCGTTGTCACGTCACGTAAACATTTTCCCACTGGCCTACATATATTCGAATCAATAATTTGTATACCATGCTGCACGTGAATATACATGATTTTTAATGGGAAGACAAATTTGTCAGCTAGTCGATTCATTCAGAAGATGGGGAGCGGTCGGAAATCGTTCAATCAAGTAATAAGATGTGAGGATTTGGATTTCACATCAGAGTGAATAAATCCCGACAGTATTACGATATCTGTGGCCCCTAATTCTCACCACACAGTATTCAGATTTGACCCAAAATAAGACTTTTTCCAAGAGTGGTAAAAATCGAAATTCGACTCTTAAGGCGGGAGCCTGGATTAGAAGGTGCGAAAAATCGTTTTTTACTGTTCGAATCGATAGATAAACTATCCAAGAATATATTTACAAAGTTACAGAGGCCAAATGTAAATATTTTCGAACATACAAGGCCAAAAGCAGAGACGCGATTGATATTGATATTTCCTCCTATTGAAAACTTTGAAGCGCGTTTTCTCCAGTTTTCATTTTCACGCTTTTTCCAAATTGGCGGGAGTGATAGCAGAAAAAGACTAAACGACCTATCGAATCAAGCCAAAGTTTATTTTCTTCAGTATGAAAATCTCTTCAAAGTGAATTTAAAAAGTCGGTGAAATAGTATTTGTAAATGATTTTTATAGCACGTTGAAGTGTTTTTTTTAACACATTTTTTTCAACCTGAGAAAAGTTATAATTTCACAATTTTTTCTTAATTCACCCAGAAGAAAAATGTACGTCTTTAGATGCAATCCACGAATCGACCCATTTCTGACAATCTTCGTAAGTGAACTTCTGCTCAGACAGGCTATGAGCCATCGAACGAAACAACTGGTAATCAGAAGGAGCGATATCTGGAGAATACGGCGCCTCCCCCCGCCGTCAGGGGTTCCCATTTAAGTGTTTCCAGATATGTTTGTACCGGTTTTGCGCCTGCGGACGAGCATTGTCGTGTAGCAAAATGACTTTGTCGTGTCTTTCGGAGTATTCCGGCCGTTTTTCCTTCAATGCACGGCTCAAGCAGTTCATAATAAATCACACCCCTCTGATCCCACCAAATAGAGAGCAGGAGCTTAAACTCATGGATATTTGGCTTTGCCACTGATCTTAATGGTTGGCCGGGCTTAACCCATGACTTTCTACGCTTCGGATTGTCGCAATGGATCCATTTTTCATCACCAGTAACAATTCGATGCAAAAAACCGGGCAAAAAGCGGAAAGTAAAACTCCCCGCAAAAACACTTTATTCGGCACAAATGTTGACGCATTCAATAAATTATAAAGTGTTGTTATTTACGATTCAAAAAGAGGTTATGTACAGCAAATGACATTCAATGATAGCTGTTTCACGATGAATACATTACTATCGGTAACAACGAAATACTGTACTACCAACGCCATCTCTTGTAAAACGCTACAAATTAATTCCAACGCCTAATACATTTGAAATATACACGAAAAGATACCTCAATGTTTAATGAGCACACTTGTTTTTTTCCCTTCTAAAAAAATCCCGAAAAAACGGTTTTTTAGACCTTTTAATTCAAGCTCCCGCGTTAAAGGGGCGAAACGGGGGTTTTAAAGTTGATATGAGACAGCATATTTTTTGGTCAGATTTTCTTGAAACTTGGTATAAATACACTCCAATACAAATAATTAAACATGCATTTGTTTGAGTTTGTTTGGTGTATTTATGCCAACCCAAACAAACCCAAACTAACGCAGTTAAGGGGTTACAACTTCTAGACTGTCTACACGCACCGAACAGCGAGGAGAACATATAGTGTTATATATAAAATAAATTTGGTAAGTTCCAAGTAAATCGGACAAAAAAATATGTTGTCTCATACAACTATCTTCAGGGTCGAATTTTAGGAAATGCTGAAATACGTGTTCAACTATTTGTATTGTAAAGTATTTACCCCAAGTTTCAAGTAAATCTGACAAAAAAATATGTTGTCTCATACAAACTTTGAAATAACCCTCTTGAGGATCGAATTTCGATTTTTACGACTTTTCACAAAAGTCTTATGTTAAGTCAAATATGAAGGCTGCGTGGTCAGAATTAGGGGCCACAGATATCGTAATATCTTCTAAACCCCTTATATGAGGGATTCTCCGTCAATTCAGCCACTTTTTTTCGAACATCTCGGATCTGCCCCATAATTGGTTATATCAAATTACTACTAAAAGGCATTCTATGAGAATTTTTTCAGATTTTTTAATTCAACATTTTAGAAAATGCCGTTTTTTCCAAATGCATATATCCCAGAAACTAGAAGTAACTGAAAAAAAATGTCTGTACATAAAAGTTGTACTTTTGTGTTAACTTTCGAGCGGACGACTTGAAATAATTTTTACGTTCCGGTAACCCTGATTTTTTTACCAAAAAAGGGGGAAATAATTTTTTTATTAAAAAACGGCCATTTTTCTTGGCTGTAAAAATTACAGTTTTCCAGTATATCTGACGATATTGCAAAAAAATCGCCAGAGTGGCACGAATCGAGGTTCTAGGGTAAAAAAATGAAACCACACAAATTAATTTTTTTTGTACCGAAACCTCGCTCCGTGCCACTCCGGCGATTTTTTTACAATATTGTCAGACATACTGGAAGATTCTGTAATTTTTTCAGCCAAAAAATTGGCCGTTTTTTTAATAAAAAATTTATTTCCCCCTTTCTTGGTAAAAAAAATCAGCGTTACCGGAAAGTAAAAATTATTTCAAGTCGTCCGCTCGAAAGCTAACGCAAAACTACAACTTTTATGTATAGACATTTATTTTCAGTTACTTCTAATTTCCGAGATATATGCATTTGAAAAAAAAACGGTATTTTCTAAAATGTTGAATTAAAAAATCTGAAAAAATTCACATAGAATGCCTTCTAGAAATACTTTGATATAACCAATTGTTGGGCAGATCTGAAATGGTCGGAAAAAAGTGGCTGAATTGACGCAGAATCCCTCATATATGCCATATTATATATAAATATGTCTAACATATGCTAAACCGAAGTACTTTCGAGCAGTGTTCAAAACAGAAAAACCTTTTCGCCATCATCGTCGTAAACGAATAAGTTTAAATAAGTTAAAAATCTCTAATCATCGTCTCGACTGCTTCGAAACTATATTTCATATATACGAGCGCGGTGACGAATGTGTTAACAAAATTTAATTGGTACGTTTACAGGCGCACGTTCATCATTACGCAGAGGTCGATGGATTCGAGGAAACGGACTTTTTGAAGGCTAGATCGAGTGTTCTTTCCGTGTGCGAGCGTTACGCTGAGTTGCAGACTCGTAAGCCATCGAACGTATCCCGACTCAGAATTATTTGATTTAGCGTAACGAATCACTTTTATTATTTTGTTCTCTGCTCTCACAACGAACCGCTGACGTAATAAAAATTGTACATATACATGTATTTATATATATATTTATATATTATATAAGAGAAGAGTGAAGTTGTGTTCAAGCATAATAAATTCTCTGTCTTGCGCAAGTCGAAGCGTTATCGGTGAAAATAATGTTGAAGTTTGCATCGTTGGAATGCAACGGAAATGAATTATTTTCAGTTACTCAAATTTTTGTCGCCCGTTTTAGACTGTGAAAATGGCTCAAACGTTCTACCTATTTTATTAGAAATTTACGATCACATTTTGCAAAAAAACACTTTTCAAATGATAAAAATAAAGAAATATAAAACGGAGAAAAAATATCGTTGCATTCCGAACTTGCAAACTTCACCGTCATCGGTGAAAACAAATGTTGCCCTGTCTCTTCTCCCTCTCTTGCGTACACCAAAGATCCGTCGTTAAGCTTTTCTAAAGCACAACCACCTCAGGCGTTCGAAGAGTCGGGCGTCTCTCGACAGGCCTGCAAGAAACATTAGCTCATGGTGTTTTACGTAATAATAATCGTGCGGCGAAGCGGAAAGACTTAGCTAGCCGGAATCTGTGGCAATCCGAATTCATCCACCAAAACTCCATCCTGAAAAGCGAACAAAGAAAACACGAATGACATTAAATACCTAAAGTAAGGACGTGTCGAATGATTCCATTTCGATGATCGAGTGATCCCATTTCGGAAAAAGGTGGACATAGGTTCGTAAGTCAGAATATCGATCTCATTTTTTTTTTACAGAATAGGTCGCAGCTATCCTGACCACTTTTATTCCATGAATAAAATCTGTAATATGCGTAGTTTTTAGAGAAAAAAAAATAATCAATTTTTGTATGGAAAAAGACATACTTAATGTTTTTTTTTCTCAAATTGGATCAACTTGTTGCGTGTTTCGTTGGTACTACGTGGTAGCCCTAGTGATATTATACCCAGAATTAAATCAAAACACACGCGTTGACTGGTGGGCGCGCGAAAAATTTGACATTAAAAAAAAATGTTTGCGAAAAGTTTTTATTTCTCCATATCTATTCATGCATTTTCGTGTACTGCAGTATATTCTAATCAACTTTTTGAAGACGAAAGTAATGAAAAATTACGGTTTAATTATTTGTTCTACCATATTAACGATTTTTGCTAAGGTAAAAGGTAACATTTTTAGACTTGATAAGTTTTTAGATGGTGTTGTTTGTTGATAACAGGGGCCGAGTACTCAAGATTACTTATTCATTCATGCAGGTAACAATAAATTTGCGGGTATCTTATGTACTTATGTAGATCATAGCATCAAAGTTATGCAGACCGCTGACTAAAAATGAGTCATTTATTTGCATCGTGTTTTGAAAATAAAGGAATAAGATTTACCCGTAATAGTTTTATTTTGCAACGTAATTGTATATCTTCACTTGAAATTAATTACGTACAGTGCCTCACCTTACCTTACCTTAGCAAAAGTCTTCAAAATGACAGAAAAAAAAATTAAAACGTCATTTTTCATTACTTTGATCGTCGCAAAGTCGATTAAAACATACGCAGTACACGAAAATGCATGAATATATATGAAGAAATAAGAACTCTTCGCCAAACAAGCAAAACATTTTTTTTTTTGTCAATTTTCTCGCGCGGCCGCAAATGAACGCGCCTTTTTTTCGTATATCACTAGGGCTGCCACATAGTATCAAGAAAACACGCGACAAGTTGATGCAATTTGAAAAAAAGAATTGTTTTTACATACAAAAAATAATTAATTATTTTTTTCCTCAAAAACTATGCATCCTACAGATTTTATTCTCAAAATAACAGTTGTTTGGATAGTTGACACCTATTCTGTAAAAAGAAATCAGATTGAAATTCCGACTTACGAGCCTATGTCCACCTTTTTCCTAAATGGAAGCACTGTGCGCCCGTACGAACCTTATTTCTGATGGAAGCAGCGCCGGGCTCTTTGTCGGGAGCGCTGGGTGCTTTGATCGCGTCGTCCAGATAGGACGTATCGGTGTCCAACGCGAGATCGTCGCCGAGAGCGTCCAGTTCGGCGGCGAGCTCGTCATCGTCGATCTCCGGCATTCCGTAGCTGCGGCCCATCGCCTCCTGAACTTCGTCCGCTTGTTCCAACATGTCGGCCAAGTCGTCTTGCATGTCCTGCGAATGAAAGTTCCAACGTGATTGGTCTGGATAGTTCGTAATACGAAAGACTGCGTCGACAAACGAAAGAGCGCGAATGTACCTCGATATGATCGATGTTGATGTTTTTGAATTCTTTCTGCATTTGCTTTACCCCGTCCTTCATAGCTGCGACCGTCGTGTGCGTGTCTTTCAGCGTCTGGGTGGCGTAATTGGCTTGTTCCATGTTGAAGGCTTGCTGTCTCAGATTGTCGATCTGAGCCTCGTACATCTTGCGCTGCTTGAGCACTCGCATAGCTTTAGCCTTCACAGCGTTTTTGGCAGGACCGTCGCGAAGCTTGACCATCTGGTCTTTGTATTTCTTGAGCTCCGCGTCGAGCACCGCCACTTTCTTCTCCGCAGACTCCGCTCTGCCATCGACCTAACGGATGTAGAATCGTCGAGCGGGCATTGCATGATATAAACCGGTTGAATTATCGTTACAGTTGGATGGATGGTGGATTGAAGCCTATTGTATCATAGTTCCATGGTGAAGATCGTTTATTAACGGGCTACATCTACGTATAGTACTGGTTTGCACCGTTGGAATGCAACAAAATCGTTTTTCGTTCGTATTACCGTACTTTTTCTAGTACATTTAAGCTACGGAATTTGCCAAAACATTTTTGAGAACCCTTGTTAAAAATTTGTAACTAAAAACTGCAAAGAAAAGATTTTGTATCGTAATAAAATGAGAGAAATGAGAAAACCAAGAATTTTCGTTGCGTTTCAATGATGCAAATTTCAACAGCATATCTGCATATTTTTATTTAACAGTATCACCTTTTAACTACATTTCTTGAAAATTTCGTACTTCAAAATTTAAACACGGTTTTCTCAAAACACAGTTTTCAGAGTCGGTGGACATATCTCGAGAACCACTTGATGGATTGTTTCCAAATTTACAGGCGATATGATGAGAAACATTTAAAGGTCGATGACGGTCTCACTTTTTTCAAATCAATCTTCATTTTTTAATAGTTACGTAAAAATAACGACATTTTTCACCGATTTTGTATGCTCGAGTTTCAATTCGTTGCTGCGTTATTAAAAAAAAATGATTTTAAAAATCGCCGATCGTCAACGACTCGTATTTATTGTTAACTTGAATAACCCGTTTGGTTTTTGGTTTTCAGATAGACCGTTTAAGCTGGATGGAAAGAATGTCATCATCTGCAGACGGCCATGTTTTTGTTGTTTTACTGTATTTTTTAAAAAGCTGTCAATATATGTACCTCTGTATTTAAAAAAATGCGTTTCTTTTTCACCAAACGTTTCCCTGAAAAACAAATCGGAATTTGGCCTTTTTTTAGGGCCTCTGGGTAGATGTAGCCCCTCACAACGCGAATCGATGAAGGGAAACGACGAGAACAATCTTCAATTCGTAATGAATCACTCGAGATACAAGGTCATCGAATATAACCTATAAAATGAGTAGATTATGACGAATATATTCTCACCCCGGCTATGCAGTCGGTTATACTTGGACCCGGCTCCTTGGGCTTAGCACGCCCGAATAGTCGATTCATTTTGACGCCTCGGGACTTCGATTTGTCGTAAATAACAACCAAAAGAGTTTTTTGTTCGAACGTCAGTAAGACAGCAACAACTTCAACGAAAAACTAAAGCACTCCGTGAACTAAGAGCTCTGCAGCACAAGACCGTGCTCTGCAGTCTCGTAGAAACTAGAAACGTCAGTTTGGCCATGAATAAAAATAAGTTGCAAGAAACGAAGCTTGCGAAATTCCAACGTGATCAGCCCCCTGACACTGCTGTTCGCAAAATGTCCTTGCCGCATAGTGGCGCTAGTAGTCGTGTGACAGGCATGCATATATATGTATGTTGCGCCGGTGTTTCGAATCTCTTACACGAATAAAAGTCTATTGATATATTTCGAATGATGTTCCGTTCTAATGATTTTCCATTTGAACACAATAAATTACGTCGCCATAACGATAACAGACGAAAGCCACGAAAGCACGGTTCGAATCGTTCTGCTGATCGGAGTACAGCCCCCTGACACTGGCCTACTATTCCTATACGATAAACGGAAACGCGTTTTGTCCCGGCTTTTTAGTTCTTGGAATCGCCACTGCCTAGCGTTTGCTGTTGTGTGACAGCCTCGGCTGTAAATACTCCGATCAGCTGATCGATTCGATACTTTCGTGGCTTTCGTCTGTTAACGTTATGGCGACGTAATTTATTGTGTTCAAATGAAAAATCATTAGAACGAAAAATATTACTAGCGCCACAGTGCAGCAAGGACATTTTGCGAACAGCGTTTATCTACCAGTGTCAGGGGGCTGTCGGAGTATTTAGAGCCGAAGGCTGTCACACAACAGCCAACGCAGTGGCGATTTCAAGAACTAAAAAGCCGGGACAAAACGCGTTTCAGTTTATCGTATAGGAATAGTAGGCCAGTGTCAGGGGGCTGATCGTGATAACGGAACCTACGGAAGTATATTTGGCGGGAGATTCAAACTATTTATGACTTCGTATGGATAATTCAGATAATGAAACGAAACGAAGGGGCGACCAACGCAAACGAATGGGAAACTTACGGTTCAAGATTTATAGTTATGTTTTGGATAATCTTCCCAAGATATTTGAGTGATGTAAAATATTAATACGTTTACGACAGTAGGTGTACGTCGGGAATGTTATAAATGCGGAAATAAATGCTATTTTGCGTGGTCATAATTCGTGGTGTGTCAGCTTTAAGAAGGTCAAAATACGACGATTAAAATGTAATGAAATCGAAACGTAAAATTGTACCTAAAAAGCAAACGCAATCTGTGTTACAGTGAATAAAATTTTGTTTAATGTTTGAAGGCATTTCATTTTGCGTTAGACTTGCGTTAGACTTGCTGAAATTAACTTCTCTAATTAACGTTCAAAACATTTAATAAGTTTGCAACACAAATATTAGAATTCGAAAAAAATAAAATATTAGCCCCTGATAATAAATAAATGTGTACATTTCAAAATAAGACATGCAAAATATCAAGCAATTGAAGAAACGAATTGAGTTTCAGACAAAACCCCTCAAAAAGACTCACAAAAAGGAAGTGGAAAAATGAACATTGTTGAATAAAAGTAATATTTTAAAAAGGATCAGATAATTGAATAAATGAATTTGTTCAAAAATCCTGTAGATTATAATAATTATACTTATCTTTGCAATACAGCAATAGGTAACTAAGGTTTTCAAAGTGATATGAATGCCAGAGAAATAACAATACAGTGATTACGACCACAAAGTGAGGAAAAGACAAAGACTGTTTTTCACATCACCTTAAGACTATGACGTTCACCTACCGAACTGCCGTGAGTGCGAGAGAGATCTGTTTTGCAGATTCCAAGTAATGTCTTAAGGGAGATTACCAGTCTATAGATCGCAAAAGAGGTGAATTTCGACAATATTTTTAAGTATACCCAGTTAGTAGAAAGAAAAAACCGTTTAGTGGCCTTTATTCTACGTATCTTCAAGTATCTTTACAAATTTTTTTCACCAGATTGTGCTACTAAATAGCGGTACTGTAGCTGGAAGGAGTGAGTCACCTTTATCGAAAAATGTTTAAAGATTTGCCTTCGAAGTACGTAGAGAAATCGAGAAATATCGGTTTTCGGTCAAATAGTGCAGGTTGGAAAAAAATTGTTTTCGGTAAAAAGAATTGCTGATAATAATTTTTTTCGTAAAAGGTTTTCAACATATCAAACATCCCCTAAGTTCTTCGATGTAGGATTTTGTTATAAGGTTCCAAAGAAAATCAAGTAAGTTAATGATGAATTGGCAATTAAATGTTGCCGACCGCAGGACACTATTGGATAAAGATGAATCTTGTGAAAAATTTGTAAAGGTACTTGAAGATGTGTAGAATTAAGCCACGAAATGGAATTTTCATTTTATCAACTGGGTGTCTATAAAGAATTGTCGAAATTCACCTTCTTTCCGGGCTTTAGACCGGTAGTCTCTCTTAAACAGCGGATATGTCAAAAAAAGAGAAAAGACCTCTCTCCACCGTGTAAAAAAACGGAGAATATATCTCCTCTCATAATGTATGGCCTTAAGGAAGCGAGGATAAAATTTGCTGATTTTCATAATTTTTTTTTAATGGACCATTCTTCACCATTTTTGAGACTCAAGGTATGTTTTATCACTACTTTTGGGTGTTTCGTGGCATTTTTTTTATTAGTCTTCAAAAATGGCGGAGGTATGGCACGGCCTTCTAAACTAGATTTTTTTTAATGGCGTGACGTATAAAAAACTAATCGCCCGATTCTGATGAAATTTGGTATGAATCTTTTTAACCTTGTTGTCTAAAACAGGACCCTAAATGTTTTCGAAAGTTGAAAAAAAGTATTTTCTATTACAAAATGTAGGCATTTTTTCGGAAAATTCAATCTTTTCGTTTCAAAGCGTATCATTTCGGCATTTGGAAACATTTCTCACTTTTCCTTGGTTCGTATTCTGCATATGAGTGTGAATCAAAAAAAATGTTCGTTGGTTTTTTTCAGTTCCTGTCGACGCTACGTGTTACAGCGTCTGACAACATTCGTCGCAACCCGTTTTGAAGACCGTGACATATCTCTCCCATTTTTAAAGATGAACAAAATACCATGTAACACCCAAAAGTAGTCATAAAAAATACCCTAAGGCTAAAAAATGTTGAAGAAATCTTTACTGGTGAAAAAAAACATGAAAATCAGCAATTTTTTTCTCGCCTAAAGATATCTTATCCTGTAATCCTTCGAGGTCACACCCTCGGCCTGTAACGTAGGTGGTCACATGGGGTCCGCGTGACCCCAGCCATGTTGACACGATTTCCACATTGATTGTATTGTTCCGAATGGCTTATAAATATGCCGGGTGCTGGTTTGAAGCTTCTAGATTGTGGCATTCTCAGTATAATATTGTGATAGACATTTTAAGTGGCGGAAAAAAATCAGGAAGGGATCAATGCGGGAAAAAAATCTTTTTTTACTTAAAAAACCATAACTCTTGCAATTTTTTATTTTAAAAAGTTTAGGGCGATACTTTTGAAGATATGATAGTTTGAGGAAAAAATAGCTTTATAGTGGGCGTTTCAAGAACGGTATTTATGTGGACATTAAAAAAGGGCCCATTTCGGAGTTAAAAATTGAACGATAATAGTGAAAAATGAGCAATTTATTCGCAACAGCGACTCGAAAAATGATGAGATTATAGTGTAAACACAATGTATGTGAAATATTTTAAAAAATGAAAAAATACAAAATATTAAAAAATCATAAATAAATAAAGTATGTCCTCCACAGTCGACACAGATGAAAACTCTGTGCTTGTCGCACGTTCTAAATACTTTAATGTTTTTCCAGATCGTATTGTAATGAGTTTTAAATTACGTAGACGAACGTCGAAAAGAATTCGCATTTCGGAGTAATTCATATTAACTTGATAGAAAAAAATGTTACTGTTCTTATATCCATACTTACATTACGGAAAGCGATCCCACGCAGAAAAAGAAAGAAAAAATACCACTTTTTACGAAAAAAAAGTATAAATAAAGTTCCGAAAAGGACATACCTCCGATTAATTGGAATTTTTTGTACTCGTGTACTCGCGGATCACGAATGTGATAGTGAAAATACCCGCAAACTGATTTTTTTAAGTTTTTCTATTTTATTGTGATAAATGTAGATCTTAGAAAAAAATGTTTCGTACAAAAGTTGTAGCCTATAAAAATATTGAGCTTTTATGTTCTATACAAGTTTTGTCTAAAACGAATCTGTTTCGAGAAAAATGGGACAATGCTCCGAGAAGTACATTTTTCCAAACTCCATTAGTTTCGATATTATTCACTTACGCACTTTACCGCGGGAAGGTTTCAGTTTGATCAACACAAACACTTCGAGAAGTACATTTTCCTAAAGTCCATTAGTTTCGATATCATCTACTTATGCACTTTACCGCGGGAAGTTTGCAGATTGAACAACACAACAAACAAACCCAAACAACGAACAACACACAACAAACAAACTCCAACCTTCCCGCGGTGAAGTGCGTAAGTAGATAATATTGAAACTAATAGAGTTTAGCAAAATCTACTTATTGAAGCATTATTCTACTTTTCTCGAAACAGAATGGTTTTAGATAAAAGCTGTATAGAACATAAAAGATCAATCTTCTTATAGGCTACGACTTTTGCAGGAAACATTCTTCTCTAACATCAACATTTATTAAAAGAAAGTAGAAAAACTTTTAAAAAATCAGTTTTTGTGAGTTTTGGCCATGAAAATCGAAATTTCGGAGATTTTCACTGTCATATTCGCAATCAGCGGGTCAAAATACACGTGTACACGAAATTGCGAATTAATTGGAGGTATGTTCTTTTCGCAACTACACCCAAAAATATACGTGCAGGTCACATGGTGGTTGAACCGACCCCAGCGCCCGCCCAATTTTTTGTTTTCAACTACCACGACGAAACTGCTATCACGAATCGTTCGATCCTAATCGGTATAAAGGACACTCCAAGTACCCTTACAAGGCAGGCCAGCGTCCTTGGCCATCTACAACTTATAATAATTTGGCGCAAAGTCGCGCGTGGGGTCCCCTGGACCCCATGTGACTGCAGAGGGTTGAATGGATTTATAATCTTCAATGCTGGCAAAAGAGCAAACGACAGAAGCAATTAATCCATTCGAAATCATCATCATCTACATGGATATTTATAGAGTGTATATAAACCAAGTACAAAATTCACGTATAAAAATAATTATTTCTCAAAGGCTACGAGCTGGAATGCGCCCCACTAAGGAGAATGAGAAGATATCGATAAAGGCCCATTATGTCCACATAAAGTTGAGTCGTAGCAAAGATCACTTCATCAGGATCCAGCTGCAGCTTCCTGCCACCCATGATCGTTTGTACGTCAAAGTAGAGGTACTGGAATATTAATTTTTCGTTTCAATATACGTATGTACGTATCATATGAGCTTAGATATCAAGTGGTAATGAGATATAGATTGTCCGTAGTCACCAATGAAAAGATGAGCGCTCCTAGGGCACCTATCAGCGTTACAAGGACGTGGACGTGTGTGAATAACAGCATAAATATCAACAAGAAAATCGTAATGGTGCAGACGAGTACAAAGATTCCCAGCAATCCTGCATGCTTCGTAAAGTCAAACTGCGAAAATCATATAACGCCTTTGAATGGGTCACCATGCCACTTGTCGTGGATTATCAGTACTATTATACCTATTTATCTTTTCAGAAACGTGCACTGTAATCAATTACTGACACGAGACATTCGCTTATTAAAAAACAATAGATTTTGTGATGTTTAATTATTTCGTTAAACTATTATTAAATTATTATTAAATAATTCATGAATAATATTTAAATTATTATAACATTATTTTACGCTGCGGCTAGCCGTCCGGTTATCGGACGAATAAGCGTATGTTATTCGTCCGGATAGCGGCTCAGTTCACGCAGTTCATGCTGTACACCGCCCCAAACAAACAAACCCATACCTAAACAAAATTACAAAGATTGTATTCGGACGAATACGAGTCAATTATTCGTCCGGATAGTTTGTTTAACAATTTAACACATTCTATCCGGACGATTATAGATACGTTATTCGTCCGGATACTAACTGACACGAATCACAATAATATGTACGCATACTACATATACGGCGTGAACTGAGCCGCTATCCGGACGAATAACGTACGCTTATTCGCCTTATAACAGGACGGGGCACGGTCTTACATACAGGTCTGGAAACTCCGGCGTTTTTGCATGGTGGAAAGTGTCATCGTTAGTGAGGCAAAAACGTAGTTCCTCATTTATCCACTGGAAGCGCTGTCAAGTAGAAGTAGTCTTGTAGATATAGATATACAGCAATGGAAAAATAACCTCCTGACAGCCAGTACACGTGTTCACAACGTTTCTAGAAATCTAAACGACCTGAAACGCTCCGATAGAACCGCATAGTGTGGACCCGACCTTATGCTTCGCTATGTTTTATTATATTCGATTGAGGATGCGCCAGTTCGCCTATCAACAAACCCAAAAACAGCAAAAACAATTTTTTGTGAACAACAAACTCGCCACACTGTCAAATCAATAAAAACGGTGCCTTTTAAACATACACAATACATTCATTTATTTTTTTATTCCTCTTACATTATATTTATTTTCAGGTTCTTATTAAAATTGTTGAAAAAGCAAAAACAAAAATAAAAATTGTAGAAACAAACAAGGAATACAATATACTAAGAATAAACATTAATTATAAGGAACCAAAATTTAGACCGCACAAATTTGTTCATACCCCGTCTATTCAAATGGCGGAAGACCAAATAAAAATATTACAGAAGTTCGAACATACGAAAAATACAGTCTACTGAAATAATAATTCTCATTCTGCCCGGGGGTTCAGGAGTGAAAAAATCGTCAATCATTTTCCATTTAAATATTGGCTCGGTTCGTTTTGGCTACACTTTTCTACACTTCTCACGCCTTCTGAGGACTTTCTATTACTGTATGTATTGAAATTGTAGAAAGTGTAGCTAAACCGAACAGACGCTATGTTTATTTCGAAAAATCTGCGCCTTTGCACAACTGTTCAGACCTGCGTTTGATTGGCCAACTTCTACCTAGCAGCGCTTCGGGTGGCAGAAGCGAGGCCTGCCCGTTTGCCTCATTATCTAACAAGGAAAATCCCTCAGGTGATACCCTTCGATTTTGTTGAAATTTGGATACGTTATAAAGCACCGAAAAGTAAGCGATTCGTATTTTTTTTTATCGGCGGAAAAACGGTTTTAAGACGTGAAACCACCTCTCGAAAAAGGCATCTCTAGGGGTAATATAGCAGTTTCACACACAAGGAGTCCACCGATTTTAATTAAACAAAAACGAGAATTCTTCTAATCCGAGGCAATAAAAAATCCACTATAGTGGCATTGCAAAAAAATTAAGGGGTGGTTTCACCCCTTAAAACCGTTTTTCCGCCGATAAAAAAATACGTATCGCTTACTTTTCGGTGCTTTATAACATATCCAAATTTCAACAAAATCGAAGGTGTTACCTGAGGGATGTTCCTTGTGAGCCACTCTTCATCCTAGGAGTTTCCTGACCTGTATGCAAGACCGTGGGGCGGGGTTACTCCGATTATTTTAACGTTAAATTTCGTCAAACATTTTGTGATGTCGATTTATTTCGATTTTACGTTGAGAAAAATTGTACGCCGTTGGATTCATGTGTTGAAAACAAATATTGCATATCGCTTTAGGAAAAATGCTTCTATGTGCAATTAATCTTTAAATTCAGTCTCTTTCACGGTCCTTCTAGTGAAGAAATAAAAATAAATAAACGTTAGAAATATCTTCTTTAGGAGTCGTACGAGTATAATCCTGTACAAAAAATTAAAAGACAAAATGTCTTCAGATATTTCAAACAAAGGTGTACGATTGGGGCAATGAAGTGGTACCTCACCACCATTTTTTAAAGGTTTAGGGTGCTGTGAAAAATGGTCTTATTGAAATTTAGTACACAACTTTATTAATGTACTGACAAATAAATGTGCAAACGATTTTTCAATCATCTTACTTATTCCTTCAAAGTTAATTTTTCTAAATCACCCTGATTTTCGGGTGTTCACAGTAGCCTAACCCCTTAAACCCTTAGATGATCAAGAATCGCCGTAGAGCTGGAATAGCGTTAAATTGCTTGCGGATATGCATACCTTGCAACAAATCGCAGCCAATGTCAAGATGAATGTTATTGTTGCAGTTAAGCCCATTGTTATAAGCATTATCTCAATTTTGAAGTGCACGGTGACGTAGGCCGACAAATGGGATTCTGCTAGTGTCTGGAAAAAATGTAAAGCCGATTAATAACTTACTATGAAAAACTTTTTGGAAAATTGTCGCATAAACAAAGTACGAATATTTACAATGCTGCAAACAAAATGTTTCGCAAACATCACACAAAATTATGAAATATGTAAAAACAATTGCGTTCATTAAAATAATTATAAATTCTAGATAAAAAATACCTAAAGATTGTATGGATTTCTCTTACGTGTTATGTTGAGGGATCGTCACAGGGTAAAATGATCAAAAAATCGATTTTTTTGCATTATCCGATAGTATAGACGATTATAAACATGCTGTTCACATACTTGCATAAACGTAAGTACACAATTTATATCAAAATTCCGCACCCGAAACTTTAAACGCGTTTTTCTCGAAATGTCGTTTTTCAAAACGGTGTACACTCTCATAGGAACAGTTTTCACGCTACCCGTCTCTAATTTTGAGACATCATTCTTCACGCCACTCTTCATCTTGCTGTGGAAGATTTTTTTTGTTTTTAACTCTTCATAGTTTTTTAAACGAAAAACTGTCGAAAAAAATGGGCTAAATTCGATACTTTTTTTCAAACCACCGCCATTTTGTCAATTTTGATTTTAAAAAACCTCCATAGCAAGATACCGGCTTTCATACTGATTAATAATCTTTATACAAATTTTGTTTCAAATAATATTTACGGCCATAACAGTGTACAGCGTAAGGACCCTTTTTTCGAAAATATTTGCAACCGTTAAAAAAATGTGAAAAAAAATAAAACAAACGTTTGAAAATTTATCTTCCGTTTTTCGTGAGTGCTTTGATTTGACATTAAAAAATCTGACTGATTAGCGTATTTTAACCAGCGAAAAAAAATCGCGAAAATCAGTTATCTTTCGACACTGTGGTGATCCATTAAACGACCATTTCTTGAAAGTACTTGACAAAAAAAATCCCAATTGCTTTTGGAACATCGTCAATAAATATGTGGCTAAGCAATGACTTTCAAGTCGACACAATGCTCAAAGCGCGCAATATTAACGGCGGGGTAAAGTTAATTCGGCGAAAAAAGGCATGTTTTCAAGATTTTTTTTTGGCGTAACGAATAGTGTTCGTTTATTGAAAAATTTACATATAATAAAGTAACATTTGAACAACATTCTCCTAAATTTGCATTGCAAAATAATCAAAATTGAGCGAGTGAAAATTAAACCCCGGAGGCGCCTCGAAAAAACGTTGGTTTGCGGTGTGCACCATAACTCGCAACAGAATCATTTAAAACGAAAAAATAAAAATGCATTTGTTAAAGGAGATGTTTCTCGAGGTAATGACGGGAGGATTTTGTTTTTTTCGATTTTTCGATTTTTCGTAGCACTTGGGAGCCAAAAACCCGATTTTCGCTAAAAAAAATCGGCTAATTTGTTGTTGAAAAATTAGTAATTATTAAAAAAACAAAAAAGCTCTCGACAATACCTGGTGAATTATGTGAAGAAGTACTGTGTAAAATTTCAAAGCGATTGGTCCAGTAGATTTTGAGTTATCGTGCGCACGGACTTCAAATATGACAAGTCTCAAAAAAACGGTTTGAAAAACGCTGAAGAGAAGAGAACGGCATGGAGCAATAGACGCTCATATACTCATAACTTCGTCAATTTTACTCCGATCGACTTGAAATTTTAACACAATATTCTTGATATATTATGCATTTATTTAAAAATTAAAAAAAAAATGAAAAAAAAATTTAAATACTTTACCCCGCTCTTAACAAATCACCATACGTTTTTTCGCACTCTCTCGATATTATTCATCCTGCAACAATCGTATCTTTGCTCTTACCAGTAGCACTAGACAAATTCCGCCCCATCCTGATTGCTTCCTCCCACATTCCGACAGCGATATCGTGCAATACGACGTCATGAAGGTAATCCTGAAAAATAATTATCCCGTGTAATCGGTGTCACGTCGAGCGCTTCGTACGTGTATACATTTTTATACCAATTTTTCGAGTAAACTATTTCTCTTACAGGGCAAAGATCCACAGATACCAGTGTTCCTTTATGAATATACCTGCTGGCTCGTAAAACATGAAGAACGCGACGTAGCAAGTCGTGAATAGGAATTGTATGAAGAGTAGGAAGAATACTTTTTTAACGAAAGTGCGTCGAACTTTTGCATTTTTAAATTCCGCATAATATTCGTCCTCGGGTAGATCCGGAGCTCGTTGTTGCATCTCTAGCCAAGTTCTGTATATTTCTCGATTTTGACGCTCACGCTGGAGGACCATGCTGTCAGTCGCAGTGACGGTGTATGGGCCCTGTTTTTGTCACTGATTATTGTTTGATAACCCACGATGATTTTTTATTCGCATTTTCACTCGTATCATCACTATTTTATCTTCGAGCAGTCAATAACGCCTACACTTTTGATCTTTTGGCCTTTGGTCAATGGTGGCAGGTACGGTGGACCACCCATCAACATCGGTATCACTTGCTGGGCCTGCCCGATTCTCTGTTCCGAGTCTTGATGTCCATAAAGTGAATTTGGATATTGGAGCTGTTCCCCTGGAGTTTGCGCCATGTGTGGAGGTGGCGGATAACCGGAAATTTCGTTTCTAAAAAAATTGGAAGCAAAAAAGTGACGGTTCGCAGTGTAGAGTGTCGAAAATTTGTAAATATGATTCTATTTGGAGGATTTCTTCGCCATCAGTTGAAGAAGAAATCTCGTGTTTGATGCCTGGTACTGACGCGTCGCCGTTCGGACGGCCTTCTCCCATTCCCGGTGTATATATTTTCTGTGAGAAATTTAAAGGGATCGTGACTTTGGATTTATCTGTCAACTTGGCGATGAAGACCCTACTCATATGGCTGCACCTTTCACACGCCTGTCACGAAACAAGTGAAACGTGAAGATATCAAGTCGGGTATTCATTTCACGCGAAACGAATCAGTTCAAGGCAGTTTTTCATCGTAGTCTCAATGGTGAATTTACAAGGATGATAATCTTTTTTGAACGCTGATGTGTCCGATAGAATACCAACTTCAACTTTACGATAAGTTTCGCTACATCGCTTCCGAGAAGACATTAAAAACTAGGCAATTTAACACGCTTTCTTTAAAAAATAGTGCCTTTCTTTAAAAATTTATACCAAAAGTGAGTTCTTACGTATTTTGAGAGAAAACATTGCGTCGAGGCAACGAAATTTTTGCAAAAAAAGTAGCGACTTTCCAATATTACATTATAAATATGAAAAAAATCACAAAATGGGTTGTGAATTTCCTCAAGTTGATGAAAATTAAAATCGAATTCACGACAATTATAATAAAATTAACACCACAAGTGAGTTCTTACGTATTTTGAGGTGAAACATTGTGTTGAACTCAACACATTGTTGAACGCAGCACAATGTTTTTGCTCGACGCAATGTTTTCTCTCAAAGTACGTAAGAACTCACTTTTGGTGTGAATTTTAATCTAATCATTGTGAATTTGATTTGAATTTGTCTTAAATACGAAAAAATGCACAACTCATTTCTTGAATTTTTTGTATTTACAATTTTTGTGAATACATTTGCATTCACAGATTTAGATGTGAATTTTTTTTTATTCACAGGATTTTTTGTAAATAGTCACATTTTTTGTGAATATTCACAATTTTTTCCGTGAATTTATTTGTATGTTCAGAATATTTGTGAATACAATTGTATTTGTATGCATGCATGTGAATACAAATAAATTCGTATTCACACTTGTGGCTACGAATTTATTTGTATTCGCATTTGCAACAAGTATGAATAAATTTGTATTTATATTCACATGAAAATCACGATGTGAATAAATTTGTATTCGTATTTATCAATAGAATTAGGCCCAACTCTGCTTAGGCCACAGTAACGGGTATAAAATCATGTGCGAATTTAACCATTTTTTCGTATGAAAAAGTGATTCACTCATAAAATTAATTACACATCTATTTAGTATGAATACCAAGCTGTTAGAAAATATATTTTTCTTTTCGATGTACAAAATGGCCGAATACTAATATTTTCTTTTGTTATCTTTTTTAGGCGCTCCGCGGCGTGGCATTTAGCGTCCACAATTTTTTTCCTAGAACAAAAAAAAAATTCTTGTCAATCTACATTAGAATACCTAGAGAAGTACGTGCGAAATTTAAAAAATGTTGTTTTATTTAAAAGTTGTAGGTAGTTGGCCATTTTGTAAATCGACAGAAATAAAATTCTAACACCTTGATATTCATACTAAATAGATGTGAAAGTAATTTTATGATTGAATCACTTTTTCATACGAAAAAAATTGTTATATTCGCACATGATTTTATACCCGTTACTGTGGCCTAAGGCCTTAAATGAGCTCGTTAAGGGAGGTTTCTACTTTGTTGGGCAAAAACGAATACTTTTTATTTTGCTGTATTTCAACTTTTCGAAGAAAAGGAAGGCGTACTCTATGGTCATGGCCTAGTAGATTAGGTGTAAGTATGAAACTTTCCATTTTATTCGCACATAAAATTCAGTTTACCTTTAAAGGCATTTTTCGCAAAACCGCGTATTCCAAGGCATGTGTACAACAACCGTCTTTATTAGTTGGACTAGAATTATCCAAAGATATTCGAACGTTTTCATTTTATGAACAAAAAACTGCAAATAATGCTGGTAAAGAATTAAACTTCCCCTTCGATCGCGCACTATGCGTTATTTTTCAATTTGTCTTCGTAATTCTAGTTTTACTTATACACAATATTGTACAAAGTAAAAATATGTTTTATTTTTGTGCTTTGGATCAGCTGTCCAGGACGTAGAACTTCCACAAGCGAAGAATATCGTCGCCGGTGCACCGACATACGTCCTCCCACTCTCAGTACCATGTTATGTCAAACTTTAAAAAATATAATCATGTTCAATAAAGGCCGCTTAGTAAACATACCAAATTTCAACATTCTATATTTAATATTTTTCGCATAAAAAATTGGTGAAAAATCGAACATTTTTGGCCCAACAATGTAGAAACCTCCCTTAATATTTCTGCAAGAGAATATATATACAAACGGCGATTAAATCGACGATTTTTTTAATATAAGACAGTGTGTTAAATTCCCGAGATTTGAATAGTCTCTAACTAGTTCAAATGTGATAATAGTTAAAAGCAATAATACATCACACCTAAAATCGGAAAATAGAAAAACAAACTGTTTGTCAGAGGAAAATCATTAAAATGTACTTATTTTCAGGTGCCTGAAGATCTTTCCTCCCTTGAGCGTTACATCTTAGTAAAAAATTTAGACTGTTTTTGTTTATTGGCTTGAATTAGGTATTAACATGGAAACAATGATGTACAAATTGAATTACACGCGAAATTTTTTATTTCTTATCTTTAGAGCTCGATTACCGAAGCGCCGGCGGGTGTTCCGGAACGCACGAAACAGCCTAGACAGTGAAAGCAGCAATTTGGAGTCGTTTTGTCCAGTCGTTGGACAAAGAATATACGACCTAACGATTGTACTGTCGAAATGTCTCAGTGGGTACACGCAGAACCAAAATGAGAGCTTCAATTCCATCGTGTGGACGGTAGCTTCTAAATCAATGTAGAAACTTTAAGAGGTTATATACAGTTAAAATTTTCGAAAAATCGATTTGTTTTATATTTTTTTTTTTTTCGTAATGTACATATATTTAAGTACACACACAGAAAATTTCTTGTCAATCCGACGAATATTCTCGAAGTTACACGCACATTTGTAATGACATTGTTTACTATATGTAAAGTATTTTTGAAACTTTAAAAGCGTTTTTCTCAAAACGGTGTTTTTAAAGTCGTTGAGCAATATTTCTCGGAAACGACTGAACCGATCAGTCTCAAATTTTAACACAATCTTTTCAAGTATATTTTTTAGTAATTAGTTGAAGGTTTTTCTTCACCGATAAATATTTTCCATTTTATAAACAATTTAAGACCTACATTTTTGTAAAAAAACGTTTTTTTTTAGAAGCCGCCATTTTGTCAAAAAAATATTATTTTACTTATTCCTTCGATCAATTACAAGATAATTCATTATATTAACGAAATATTTTTTTTTTTTTTTTTTTTTTTTTCATTTTTGGGAATCCAGTCGAGGGATATCATGCTCACCGCAAGGCGCCTTTCCTTAGAAGTGCTCCCGGAGATCAACTATAGCAGCTTTCAAAATAATTTTTTTTTTTTCAAATAAAAAATGTTAAAATACAGTTAAAAGTTACCATAATATGTGTACAAATTTTTACGTTAATAGATTTAGAGGTCTCAAGAAAAATTCTTGAAAAATCGAACTTTTTGGGCCTCCTGGCTGTATATAACCCCCTAAACGCGTTTTTCTCGAAACCACGTTTCTGAAATCGGAAGAACGCATAATTCAGGCAGTTTTCATCCGATTTACTTATAATTTCAACTGTAGATTCTTAGATAGATTATATAAAGAAGTGCACACGATTTTTGTGATTTATCAACAGTTCTCGTTTTTTAAACAAATTAAGGCCAAGATCTTAGCTGAAAAAAAATGTAATAAAATGATGCCATTTTGCAGAAATCCATGTTTTTGAATAATCGTTTATACATCTCTAGGAAAAATAATGTAAATGACGAAAATTTTTTTTGTTCTTGGTGCTGATCCTTAAAAGTTCTGCGTACTCCCGTAGAGCGCCGAAAAAACGCTTTTCGGTAGCTGCGACTGAGCCACCATTTTATATTTTGTTCATGAAAAATGTTTTAGTTTATACGCCAACACATGTAGAACAAAACCTCCAAACCCCATTTTGATTCCTTTTCTAGTATTCATAAAAATGAAAGTCCTAAAAAAGTCTCATTTTCCGGTGCGCCACATAGATGTAACGCTTTAACGGAGACTTTGTCCTTAAAATTTAGCGGGAGATGTTAGCGGCTCAACATGAGCAGCTAGAAGAAGAGGAGGGATGCCTCTATGGACCAGGCATTGCCGATTAGCGGTAATTATAAACACATTTGTGTAAATACATTACAAAAATTTAAACGCGTTTTTCTCGAAAACACGTTTTTTTAAATGGCTGACATTCTCCTGACCGCTGTAATTAACATATCGACCTGAAATTTGGAGAACATACTCAGAAAATATGTCTTCACGGAATGACAGATCGTTTTTTCGATAGATACATTTTTGCATTTATTATTTATCTTTTTATGCGAAAAAAACGCGAAAATTCGATTTTTTTTAAATTGCCGCCATTTTCCGAAATTTGTACTAAACGAAAAACCCATCCGTCATTCCATGACCAAAGGGTCACAGATTGATAATATGCTTTGAATTTGTGTTTCAGATAAAAAAAGAGGGGGCAGTGATGTCAGCCGTTTACCTCCCGCGATTTGAGGACCTGTTTTCGCGGAGCTGCAACGGCCGCCATTTTGGTTTTTTTTCAAAACAAATTTTTTTGAACGTTCTGTATATCATGAATAAAAGCAAGAAAAAAACCGCACTCAAAAAGCTGTACTCGTTTCCTTTAAAAAAAATAAAATGTAAACACCTGAAATATGGCACTCCAAGGACAAAGTCTCCCTTAAGCTATCCGACAAAAATGCGGAAATACGTAAACTTTAATTTGATCCTTCTTTCGAAGTGGTACCTGTTTCATTCAATTTAATCAGCCCTTTTGGAAGTCGGGTAAAAAAATAAAGCGGTGGTTCACCCTTAATTTTTTTTAATGTACCTATAGTGAACTATTCATCGCTTTACACGAGAAGACTTTCGTTTTTGTTTCACCCAAAGGGGACGGCAGTCTGTCGATGGAACTGAAAAATCACTCCTCAAAACCGTTTTTTGGCCTATGAAAATAGAAAAAACGTATTCCAAATTTTTTAATGCTCTACTACATAAACAAGTTTCAACGATATCGAACGCGGAAGCGAAAATGGTGGTTCCTTTAAAAAGAATTGCTAAGTAATGTCCCAAAAAATCATGTACGAGTTCACGAATGTAGAAAAATCGAGTGAAAATTTAAAAACTCGTTCGTGGCCGTAGGGAACTGAAATGAAGAGAAAAGTCCAACATATGGTGCAGGCATTGCAGATTGAGGGTAGACTTATGATTACAACGATGGAACTGCTAGTACAACTATAAACGCGTTTTTTTTTCGAAACTATGTGCTTCATAGCGGTGTACATGATTGCTCGACATCTAATGAACGGATTGACTTCAAATTTAGTGGACTTATTCAGTGTAATAGTCGTTTAGTCTTGATCGTCGTTTTAGTTCTCAACATTTTTTTCATAAGTTATTAACATAATCATTTTTCCTCGAAGTCGAAAAAAAATGAAAAAATGTTTTTTTTTTTTAATGACTGAACATGCAACAAAAAAGCTCGATTTATTCTTAGCCAATACTGTCTATTTTAAGAAGAAAAAAACTTGTTTTATTTATTTCAGATCAATCGGGTAACCAAAATCAAGTATATCGTTGAGCTCCTCACGTTCAAAGGTCTTTCACGAGATTGTTTATAACTTATTTAATTATTAACATTTTTCTATGAAATCTGGTATACAACTCTATTGATGTATATACAAATGTCCAAACGATATTTTAATAATCTCACTTATACCTCCAAAATTCATTTTTCAAATGACATTTTTGAAAAATACTTTGGGGTATAAAAGCAATATGCAATAGGTCCTGGAGCGATTTTTTTCTTTTTGAAGTTTTAATTATCGATTTGCCACAGCGCTTCGGATTTTTTTCAGGCGCCTTGTACAACCTCAAACGCGCTTTTTTCGAAATCACTTTTTTCAAACTGGGAGGTCGGATTACTCGAACACCTTTGCGTAGATCGATTTGAAATGTTTATAATAGCTTCACAATTACGTTCTCTAAGGGAGTACGTAGCCGTTTTTTAATTAAATGTAAACTTTTTTCTATAAACAATTTACTACTTATTTTTTAGGCAAAAAATCGATTTATGTCTTACAAAGAGCGCCATTTTTTCTGAATTTGATTACAAAAATCCCTACGTAGTCCCAGACCTGATAATATATAGATTGTATTTTTTTTTGTTTTTGTTCCAGGTCTTATACTCCGTGAGAAAACCGTCCTCCTGCGAAGCTATTTGTAAAAAAACACGTTTTTCAAGATGGGCTCTGTCGCTGCCATTTTGTATGAAAATTATAATACATTTTATTAAATACTTTAATATGTGTCAAATAAACCCTGTCAAAAGAAATCCTATTCCTTTTTTCATACTCCCAAAATAAATTGTCAAAGTTAGGTCTTATTTTCTGCCACTAGAGTGGTGTCATCCCTTAAAGGGAAAGATACCCATAGCCGAGGAAAAAATTTGCTGATTTTCATGATTTTTTTTCACAAGAAAAGATTTCTCCACCATTTTTTAGACTTAGGGTATGTTTGATTACTACTTTTAGCTGTTACATGGTATTTTTTTATCTTAAAAAATGGCGGGTATGGCTTGGTTTTCTAAACTGCATTTTTAAAACTGGCGTAACGTACAGTTAGAAAACTAATCAACCGATTCTGATGAAATTTAGTATAAATATTTCTAACCTCACTTTCTAAAACATGACCCGAAATATAAAAAAAAAAAAAATAACGTATTTTTTAATTCAATATGTCGCCTTCTTTCGGGAAATTCAATCTTTTTGTTTCAAAGCGTACCATTTCATCGATTTTCACAATTTCTCCATTTTCTTGGTTCACATTCTGCCTATGAGTGTTAATAAAAGAAAAATCTTTTTCCGTTTTTTTTTTTCAGATCAATCCCGCCGACGCTACGTGTCACGCCGTCCAAAATCCGCCGCAACCTGTTTAGAATACCGTGCCATATCTCCGCCATTTTAAAAGATTAATTTTAAAACATACCACGTAACAGCCAAAGTAGTCATAAAACATACCCTAAGTCTCAAAAATGGAGAAGAAATTTTAAAAAGAAATTTAAAAAAACCATGAATACCAGCCATGTTTTCCTCGCCTAAAAGTTTCTTCCCCCTTAAAAAAAACAACATGACGGAACACGATTTTTATCCCTTGAATGTTACCGCGATCATTTCTTTGCGTCTCTTCTTTCCTTTCCGTCTTTCCGGGACTTGCCATCCCGATCGGTCCATACCTTTTACCTGTACATTCGAAAGTACGTTCAAAAAGTCAATAATCAAAACGCCCTCATGCTGTTGTTCAGAAACTTACCTCACACAAGAAACATGGGGTGTATTCAGTCATTCAGACGTTTCTTTTGCTTTGTTTTCCACAAAGCTTTTTTTCAAACCTGCCCAGAACATTAACAGATTGTATCCTACCAGAAAAATCGGCAATGAATATAACCCGGATGTAAACAATAATTGTATTTTCTTTATTAAATTCTCAGATACGATATTCTTCACTCTGCTCCGTAATAGTACGAGAGACTCGCGTGTTACGCGCTAACTTGTCAGTGACGTGTATAAACCATAAAAATGCACCTGAAGCAACAGGCTTTACAGTCATTCGTTAACATTAGATGCATTGCGTATAACTGGTATGTAGGCTTGATATTTTGGAAATACGCGAATGAAGCGCTGAGCTCGTTTCGCTTGAATTACGACGTGAATTTGACGCTAGATCGACTTGACTTTGTCGGAAAGTGTAACACGTTTGTTTCGTGTCAAAAGTGACTTGGTGTATGAGGCTTGGAAAATTTGAACGAAAAGTTCTCGGGGATCCGTTTCCGCGGAATGACGCGATTGAAGATGAACACAAATATACATATACATTATTTACATAGAACAGTCGGCGAAACGTGAGAAGATAGTTGATAAAAAAAAATCGGAAACTGATGAATTTTAATTCAACATTGATAATTGTAGGTTTTTCTGACCAAACGCGAACAATCAGGTATTCTGTGCGTTAAGAAGAACATGGATGGTAACTAAAATGGATGGTTGTACTAATTTCCGACGAATATACGTAACAATTCGTCGTTAGAATTTAATACTTAATGCTGAATGCACGCATTGTAAGTACATTATGGTGTCTCGATAATATCAGCCCTAGAAAAAGTAGTAAAGCGTCTTTTTTTTACGATTCTTGAGGCTTGCCGGTTTCGCGCGTCAGTTTTGTCGTGCAGTTCGTTGTACGGTAGGCTGTGTCGACTTGTGACGATGCGCAAGAATCGTGTGTTTCGCGGATGCGCATGAAGCTCGATACTGCAATCTGTGAGAAGACGACGCAGCTCCAAAGTGCATCTCCGGTGACATTCACTTACGTCCACCCGGTGCTTTACGATTCAAGCTGGTTAATTTGTTCCTGGATTTTACTGTATAAAACCTGCAATGAGAAATGTCGAAGAATGCACTGTTTGTTCAATTATCAGGACGTTGAATAAGTTTTTGCTGTTTTCCAAAAAATGGCGTTATCAGAATAGCGTGCGTGTAGTTTAAGGCAATCCTATCGCTTCACACTAGTCATACCACTGATCATACTTGAGACTTGTACAATTTATATTTTTAACGAATGCAAAAAAAAAATAATTTGTCATAACTAAAATTTTCCATGTGTAAACTGTTTAATGAATGTTCATATTTAATTAGAAAAATGAAAAAATAGTTATTCCAACGATTCGCGCAGTATTTCTAGGTTCGATATTTGGCAACATTGGTTCTATCTCCGTCTCTCTTTCTCAACCAGGCGAGTTTAACCTCCATGCTATTTGTAAAAAACACGTTTTTCAATATGGGCTCTGTCGCCGGCATTTTTAATGAAAATAATAACTTTTTTAAATACTTTAATGCGTTAAGGGGTGAGATGCGGACAGAATTTTCAAAAAATCGCTTTTTTAAAACATTTTCTTGAAGTATGATGTTTCGGAAATATTTCCTGAAAATTTCAAGCCAATCCGATGAATAGTTTCCGGGATATCCCACAATTAGTGAAGGGGCGTCGAGTTCCCATGGCAGGTAGCCGCTGACAAGACATTTTCAAAAATGTATCACTCAAACACTATGAACTTTAGCAAAATTTTATAAAGAATACTTTCGTTCTCGAATTGCCCAAAATGTTTTTTAAGAAATAATGCATCCCGAAAAACTTCAATTTTTTGAAAAATTGTTTTAACGATTGGCTATAAACGATTGAATGCTCGACTTTTCGGCAAAAAATTGTGATATTCGGATTCAGCTGATCAAAATACATAAAAAAAGTTTAGCTTCATTCGTCGAGCTCAAAATTTTACGAGCATATAATACCGTATCCACATCGAAAAACTTTAAACGCGTTTTTCTCGAAACTATGTTTTTCAAGTCAGTGACTTGATTATTCTTTTTTTTGAAAATTTCTATTTTCTTCAAACAATAAACGAGCGATTTTTTGGTCGAAAATCAAAGATATCTGTCGGAAGCCGCCATTTTGTTAATTAAAAAAAAGCTTCGATTAAGGACTGGATTTACTATTAAACTCATGATTTTTGTTTGGTTTTTTTATTTCAGATAATCCAGTAAAATTTTATGATAGTAACCGCAAAGCACTACATGCCGAAGGGGTTCCGACAAAGATGGCGATATTTTTTATAAATAATCAATATTTTCTCTGAAAATGTGTACAAGTCAAGTTAAAATATAACATAAAAAGACTGTGTAACCACTTTTATAAAACAAACTTAATTACAATAAAAAAAATTATTAAAAATGCTCGTTTTTTCACGCCTCTGACTGCATGTCACCCCTTAAAAATGAAATATGTGTGGAAATTCGAATGAGTGTGATGAGGTTAGGACTACAGTCAACTGTTGTTTTGCTGTCACGTCTCTTTATCGTAGCAAATGGCAATAGAGCCAATACTGGAAGTTCAAATTAAACTTGATATTACATCAAAATTAGGTCAATAAGCGTCATTGTTTCTGAGAGCATCGGATTATTACAAGTGTTAAGTATGTAAATCTGATTATTTTTAAGAATCTGACGGATTCCCACTATTATATACACTTTTGTAGCGACCGGAAATTGGGTTTTTGTATGTCGTCTCGGAATTCCTTCACAAAAATACGCAATTTTAATATTTTTTTCTCTGTAATAAGTTCGATAACCGACCCTGAAATTTTACAGTGACGATTATCAATATATTTAGTGAAGCTCAAAAAAAATTATGAAAATCCTATGGCTTGATGCCTGGCGATAGAATTACTTTAAAATGGTAACGCAATCATAAACGAGTTCTATAAGCAAACTTGAAATTTCGTGTATGTCATTTCGCCGAACCGTAAACAACTTTTTTTTCACAGTGTGATTAAGGAGGTATGACTAGTTCTTCAGGGTCACCATAGAGACTAAATTTATTTTACCCACAGTTGTTCTGATTTACGTTAACTTGTGTTGGATATACGTATTGTCGATTCCAATGCGCCACATTTGTGGTAAATGTTTTATTTATTGCATAATTACTGATGAAAACTGAAAAATTAGATCCTCAACGACTCTGGAGTAGTCTCCGTCATATTTACAATACAGTCTTAACATAAAAACGAAATAAAAAACGTTGCAACAAATCTGTCGCAATCTTATTTAAATAACCCTGAATTACTTTAGCGGAATTAATACTATGGGTGAAAGGGCATATGAACATGTTATGGATACGCTATCAAATGTAAAACTCCATAAATAATATAATGGAATTTTGAACAAACAACGTCGAGTTTGCGCTGCTCAAAGTTGGCACCCGAGACTCATTGATGTGAAAGGTTAGGTTATGCTCGCCAAACGCATCAGCCGTTACGCCTGACGTTGCCAAGTCTGTAGATGCTATCTCGTCGTTCTGATAATTTTCAATGGGAAATTGAAATCTTTTTATAATGTAATGCTTGAACTACGCAGCCAAGTTCGAATTGTCAATTTTTTACAGTATCTATTAGTCTAATTTATCAAATTTCATTTTTCCAACGACCATAGTTGAATACGTGAGCAGCAAAACCGCGATCACCGCAATTCCGGTCGACCGTCTTCATAAGACTACGTGCTTCATTACCTTAAAGTGCTCGACTTTGCCATTTTATTATAAAAAAACTGAACGGTCAGTATAGCTTAAATTTTGCCAGAGTCCTATTCGTCAACATCATATCCTACTCGTCAACATCAGATAAAAAATGCAAGTCTGAAAGTTGGATTCTTCGTTATGATCTTACCTCCATAAGGGGCTGTACCAGTGTAACACTTTCAACATATAGATTTTTTTGCCTTTTTCGACAGTTTATACTTTCAAGAATATCCTGTAAAAATTTCAAGGCCGTATCTCTAATAATTTTATCTTGCAAAAATCGATAGTTAAATCTTTAAACGCGTTTATCGCGAAAAATGAGATTTTTCAAATTTGCTGACATTGTAACTCAAAGAGCAATTATCCGATTGACTTGAAATTCGAACTGAGTACTCTTGAATATATTTACTCTACAATGACGCAGGATATTTGTGATTGGATGAAAATGGACGATTTGGGATTCACAAAAACGACCATTTTATAGGCAAGAAAACAGATTTTTTTCATAAGTACGCCATTTTGTTAGATTTTGATATTTTTCGAACATCCTACGTCATTGTACAGGAAATACCTTCCAGTTTAATGACAATTTTTCCTTTTTCGGTTTCAGCTACTCAATCGGCCGGAATCATGTCAGCAGTGGTGAAACTTTTTTTGGCGCCTCGGAAGGCAGCGCATAAGTCGCTTGGATCTCAATATTGTTTTATCAAAAAATTATGTAATATAGAACAAGTATAGTCAAATGTATTCTTAATTTTCCGAAACATTAAATTGAGTACCTTTCTTCCAAAAAATTCCCGAAACTCACCCAAACTTGCAGCTTTCACACTGGTATAGCCCCTTAACCATGTCAAATTTCGTGCCGAAAAAATTATTTGCCGTAAATTTTACTGCATTACTTTATTTTTTTTTTTAATTTGCACGTGAAGCAGACAGAATTCTTGTTGAGACTTACAGCGACCATGCTCTGTCGGAAACAACATGCAGAGATTGATTCAGGCGCTTCAGAAATAATGATTTTAATGTGTTGAATTTTAGGCATTACTTCATGAAGACTCATGTCAGACGCTAGCTGAACTTGCAGGATCATTAGGAGTTGATTAAACAACACTTTCGAAACGTTTGAAAGCATTGGAAATGATTTTTTTTAAATAAAACATCAATTTCCACGAAGAAACATCGAGATCTTATTCAACATCCCAATACTTTTTATGAATGCAGAGCCTGTCGAACGAAATGACACACCGATTGGGGGCACTAACAAGGAACATCACTTTGGTGTCCTCCTCCGATTTTGTAGAAACTTTTTTATGTGGAAGAGTATCAAAAACTAAGAGTCACGTATTTGTCTTTATCGGCGGAAAAACGGTTTTAAGGGGTGAAACGCACCCTCGAAAATAGGGGTGTTTTTCGTCGATAATCTTATCGTTCTCATCTCCAATATGTAGTACACAAAAAAATGAGCATTATTGCAATTTGAAATTTTTTCATGACTCGTACCGTTAAAACGTTATCGACGAAAAACGAAAAACATCCCTACTTTTGAGGGTGCGTTTCACCCCGTAAAACTGTTTTTCCACCGATAAAAAAAAAATACGTGTCTCTTAGTTTTTGATACTCTTCCACATAAAAAACGTTTCATCAAAATCAGAGGAGGACACCAAAGTGATGTTCCTTGTATGAGCGGAAGAAATAATAGGGTATTTGGGTATATTAAAAATATGGTTAATTCTCTTGTCATTCTAAAAGAATACCGTAAACCGGGGTAACTTTCGAACAATTTTGGGTAACTTTGAAACACGTCAGTACAACTACAGCTTCAAATATTTACCGCGTAGGTATCATCACATACTAGCGTATGGCAGTAGCGGCGCTTCCTTATCAATTCATAAAGCAAGGGAGTTGGTGGGGAATTGAAAAGTCGAATATTACGCGATGTCCCAAAGTTGTACCCCGAGTTCCAAAATTACCCCGGTCTACGCTAGTGTTTTAAGGGATTTTCTATCATTTTATGGAAAAAATATGCGTTATTTTCGTTTATTTCAATTTTTGAATAAGATAAATTTGAACGTTGGGTCACGTGAACGAAAACGTTCCAGGATTGGTTGGATGTCTAGTGACGTCACATGCCAATAAACAGATTGTCATTACGAGTTCTGCGACGACTAATGGGCGATTTTCTAGTTTTTTTTCTGTGTATATTCCCGCTTTTTCTATTCATTCATTGTTATTTGTAATCATAGTTAACATATTGTTAACTTTTAAATAAGAATGGAGAGAAAGACTTGTTGTGCGACAACTTTTTTCCCTGTTTACTGGCATTTGACGTCACAGGCATCACGTGACTACATATCTGCCAGCGGGAGCGTTTTGGCGGTCTGGTTGAATATTTAAATGTTATTGCTGACTTATATAGTAAATACCGACATTCACGAAGATAAAAAATATTGTGAGCATAATATAAAATAATTGACCACTTAAGGTAGTAGTCTCGCCACAGTCACGTTGAAAAGTTTATTTTCCGCTCAATCGATGAAAGGTTCGAAATATTGCAAAATATCTTTGTAATGTAGGTTGTACATCTTATCAGTATGTAAAAACTTATGAAGTAATGAAGAAAACACCTAATATAATATTTAGAGTTCCAAAAATAACAACGTTTCCTTCATCACCTAACCGTCACTTTTGCGTATCCGGATATGCACACACTACTGTAGTCTAGCGAGCGCGGAGATCGTGGCAACGTCGCAAGCCCAGCAAATTATTGTCGTGATATTTAGTATAAACGGAAATGCAAAATTTGCGCTGGGGCCAAAATAATGGAAGAAGTTCGACATAAAGGCAAATTTGCCAAACGAAAAACGATCGCCAACATAGGAAAGCGGTCAAAATTATGACCCGTGCAAAAAGAGAAAACAAAAAGAACCATGTGGAGGTTATGAACAACAAAAATGTGGAACATCCTATCGTTAATCGTTGAATTGATGAATTTCACTTACAAGGAACATCCCTCAGGTGACACCCTTCGATTTTGTTGAAATTTGAATATGTTATAAAGCACCGAAAAGTAACTGATACGTATTTTTTTTATCGGCGGAAAAACTGTTTTAAGGGGTGAAACGAACCCTCAAAAATAGGGGTATTTTTCGTTTTTCGTCGATAACGTTATCGTTCTCATCTCCGATGTATAGTGTACAAAAAAATAAACATTGTTGCAATTTGAATTTTTTTAATATCTCGTACCGTTAAAACGTTATTGACGAAAAACGAAAAACATCCTCATTTTTGAGGGTGCGTTTCAGCCCTTAAAACCATTTTTCCGCCGATAAAAAAATACGTATCGCTTACTTTTCGGTGCTTTATAACATACCCAAATTTCAACAAAATCGAAGGGTGCACCTAAGGGATGTTCCTTGCTAGATAAATTTATGATAAAAGTTTTTTATTGTTTCAACGAATTCTTTATTTTATTTATTTACTAATTTTGACCTAGCAGTAAGTAAAAGACCTAATTTACTCATTTTGACCTAGCAAAAGTAAATATGAAAAATCTGCCGCATTTCTAGATACATTTTCTACCAATGAACGCGCCGAACGCTCGCAGCGCTGCCAGATCGCCGGCTCTATTCTGCTCCAGTCGCCTCGTGGCGCTAGCGTCGCTACACATTGCTTAATTTAAATCGCTATATCTCTGAAACTAGATGGTGAAAATTCATGATTTTTTTTTACCCTGTTCGTCATATGTTCCTCTGTAATTGAGATTTTTTCCAGAAAAATCTATAGAAAAGTTTCGACGTTATTGCATGAAATGTGAAATTTTCCATCGTTCCCCATAAGAACACGTGTAAAACCGTGCAATCTTCGATTGCCAATATTTACAATACCAAACGGTGAATCCTTTTGAAATTTTGCAGGTAATTCCTTAATAGTTACTTGAATGTGTCCTAGAAATAGAAAAAAGTATAGAAAAACGCCTTGGCGAGACTACTACCTTAAGATGATTTTCGTACAACAGTCGAATACCCTATTCTTCTATTTTCCGTTATTTTGAAAGTAGAAGGCAATTGCACATTTCGTTTGAGATTGGGAGACGAGATTTTTGGCGTTCGAGCCCGATTAGGTCGCTTCACTTCTGAGACGCAATCGTATACGTACCTGTCTCGCACTGTAGTCCGATATTAAGATGATCTTGCTGTGGTCCGGTCCTCCGAACAAATTGCCGAGTTTCATCTTTTTGTGGGTGGGTTTCGTGAAAATTTGGACGCCTCTTTCGACCAGCCTCGGTGACTCGCCGATCTCCTGCCACGGATAGGCCCAGTCGACTTTCCACCCACCGAATAAATCGTTGTGCTCGAGATACGCTATTCGCTTGTCGGTAAGCAACAGGACGTCCTTGTTCACGTATACGTGGTAGAAATAAATATCCGTATTTGCGTATTTTCCTTTCTCCAGCTCCTGAAACAACGAGTAAAAAAACGCGTGGCGTAAGTAATTGCGAAAGAACATTCGATCATCAACGAACCTTTACGTAATTATTTAAGAGGAACTGTGATAGAGCCTTACGAATAAAATTTTATTTCCTTCGGCCTCGTCGCGCACGTAAGGCCTCACGAGACTGTCCGGAAGTAAAAATCTCGGTGGTCGAGTTCTCTTGACTTCTTCACTCAACTCCGTCGCCCTGAAACGCAAGTTCGTGCTTTCCATTAACCTCGAAAACTAGACAAATTTTTCAACACTCTCTGTGCTCTCATGGAAATCAACATTAATTTATAATCAATGACGATTGTCTCGTTAACGAGAGGAGAGGAATTTTTCATACCGTTTGACGGCTCCGAATGATCCACTCGCAAAATCGATCACCCCTGCTGTAGGTCGTGTCACCAGACCCACCATACCCTTTCCGAAACCTTTGAAGAATCCTTCGACTCCCTCCTCTTTGGCTCCGGAAATAGGTTTCATCACTACACCCGTGACTCCATCGAGCACTCCCTGGACGACGACCGAATTACATGAGAAATTTACATGGACTGATAAATCGGTGATGTTTTATTTTTATTTTTCAATATATATATGTGTACCATCACTAAGCCTTTTCCACTACGAGCAAGACCCTCGTGTAAATTGGCAGGTTGTTTGTTCAGTTGTTCCTGCCTCTTGCGCTGATACTCCTTGTCGAACGTTAGAGCGGCGAGACCCTTGCCTGAAGAAAACAAAAACAAAGCACCCCGGGAGTAAAAACAACTCCGTATTAGGAAATTCATTTTTAAGGGATCGTCGGTGTAAAATTTTCAGAAGATCGATTTTTTTGCATTATACGATAGTACAGACGGCTGTAAACATGGACCTGGCATCGCCGATTGATCGTAAGTAGACAATTTATATGAAAATTCCGCATGCGATACTTTAAACGCGCTTTTGTCGAAATGTCGTTTTTCAGAACGGTGTACACTCTCAAAGGAAGAGTTTTCAAGCTAGCCGTCTCAAATTTCCACACAACATACTCCACGCCATTATTTATCTTGCTATGGAAGTTTTTTTTAATCTTCTTATTTCTTTTTACGAAAAATTGTCGAAAAAATAGAGTAAAGTCGATACTTTTTTGTCAAATAACCGCCATTTTGGAAGTTTACATTTTTTTAACCTGCATAGGAAGATAGCGGCTTTCATAGTGATTAATAATCTTTTTACAAATTTTGTTTCAGATAACACTTACGGTCACAACCGCGTTGTACACCGTGAGGACTTCTTTTTTTCGAAGACATTTTTAACCGTTCAAAAAAATGTAAAATAAAAATAAAAATAAACGTTTGCAAATGTGTTTTCTGTTCTTCATGAGTGCTTTGATTTGACATAAAAAAATCAAACTCAGTAGTGTATTATAACTGTCGAAAAAAATCGCCAAAATTTTCGTGATGTGAATTTTGTGTGTTAAAAGTGTTGAAATTTTCGTGAACTGTGATGATCCCTTAATACATCTACCAAGATGGTTCAAAAAATGGCATTTTCCAATTCCTAAAATTGATTGAGCTGCACTTTCTAATAGACGGCCGGTCGACCGGTAGTAGCACCAAATTTCGAACTTTAAACGCCTTTTTCTCGAAATACTGTTTTCGCAGTCGGTGGACACGATATCTCGAGAACCACTTGATGAATTGTTTCCAAATTTACAGGAGATACCATGAGAAACATTTAAAGTTCATTGACGATCCCTCTTTTAAAAAATCAATCTTCATTTTTCAATAGTTACTAAAAATGACGACTTTTTTTTCATAGATTTTGTGTGCTCGTGTTTCAATTAGTCGCAACGTTGTTAAAAAAAATGATTTTGAAAATCGACGATCGTCAACGACTTGTATTTATCGTTAACTTGAATAACCCGTTTGATTTTTAGATTTCAGATGGACCGTTTAACCTGGAGAGTGTCCACCGCCAGTCATTTCGAAATTTCATCATCTGCCGGCGGCCATGTTTTTGTTGCTTTTCTGTATATTTTTTTAAAGCCTCTCAATATATGTACCGTTGTGTAAAAAAAATGCGTTTCATTTTTATGAAACGTCTCCCAGAAAAAATCGGAATTTTCGGGCCTCTGGGTAGTTATAGCCTCTTAAAGCTTCGTACAGACTGAACATGGTGAACAGCCGAAAAAAAAGATACATGATAGTTTGATGCCAAAGAAGGTAGGAAGGTTCAAATATTAAGGCGAGAAATCCCTTTAGAATTTTCAAAAAATCGATTTTTTTACATATTTCGAAAGTATGATACCCAAAGAATATACTCACCAAAGGAAAATTCGAAATATTGAATATTTCGAGTTTTACAATTACAATTACAAAAAATTACAATTAATAGTTTTCACATGGTGAAACTTTAACCGCGATTATCTCGAAACCACTTCTTCAAAACCTGCTCGTGTTGTAGCTCAAGAAGTTATCGACCGATTTGGATGAAATTTTGGGAGGTTACTCTCAGTAATATTATCGAAAGGATATACCTAAAGTTTGAAAGGTAGCGTGTAAATAAATAATTTTTTTGGGGTCAAATATGTCGAAAAAATGGTCGAAAATTCGAACTTTGGAGTAAAAAGGCTCCCAAATTTTCAATTTTGCACTTTTTTTTTATCATTTTTTAGGTATATCCTTCCCCTTGATATGTCAGTAAACGAATGACACTTATTAATTTTTTTTCAGATCAACAAAAAAAGAGTGACAACTGCAGCACTTTTCGATGTCGCGGAAAACAGGCGTCCGAAGACCCTTAATAATGCCGCCATTTTGTTGGTCATTCCAAAAAAAAAAAATATTTAACTTGAAAGTTATAATAAACTCATATTCAAATTTGAAAATGATCAGATGATTTTATCCCCTCTAAAAAAATTCCCGAAAAATACCTATTTTCACGCTCCTAAAGGGATTTCTTGCCTTAAGTATATAACGTTTGTCCGAGGAATCCTACCCATGGCTCCGGTGATTTTAGAGACAGCACCGGCCATTCCACCGACCGTGTGCCCCAGCATACTCCGAACGCCGAGAAGCAAGCCTTCGGCGAACTCTCCGGGGCCTTGAATCGCTCCTTGGAATGGCTCGTAAAAGAGATCTTCTATGCCCTTCATTGTGCCGACTACCAGGCCGTACGGGTCCCCGATTACGTCCAATCCCAGTACGAGCACGTAGAGCTGCTTTATAGCTTGTCCGGTGTAGTGACTGGTCGCCTCGGAAATGAGCTGCTTGTGCGTCATGAAAATATAATCACGTTCGAAGTACGCGAGTCTGCAAAACGCAATGAACGAACGGTGAATTTGACGATAGGCCCTTAAACATCTCGACAGTCTGGGGTATAACAAATGTTTTACTTGAACACTATGTCGTTTATGTCCGTCAACGTGACGCCAATTCCTTGAAGCAACACGTTAAGGACTTGCGGTACAGCGGATGGTCCTCCTCCATTTCCGGTCATTGAAAAACTTATGTGTATCTGAGGAAAGATAAGAAACAATTGTACAATAGCTACACGGCTCACCCGACTGCTGAGCTGTTCGACAATAAGGACAACCTTCAGCGGCGAGAAATGCAGCAAATCGAAGAAGTTCTTCTGCTCCGCGGTCGTAATGAGATTGACGTGATAAAGAAGAGGTTCGTCCACCAACTTCATGTCTGATTGAAATAGTTTGCTCTGAAAACGGAAATATTCAATAAATTCGTTGTGCTGCGAAACTCGACGTCAATCGCGATGAAAAAAATCGTGCAAATTTAGATTCGCACATTGCTTCGCCATTTTTATTTTTTGAAAAATCAATATTCCATCGAACCGCAATCATTGCATCGACTTCGACGATAATTGCATAGAACGGCGATGAATTACTGTTCTAAATGTGAAAGAATTTTAAGCTCGATAGCTTGCACCATTTAGAAGTTGTATAAGTTTAAGGTATTCCTTTCGCGGAGGGCCGTATTTTGTGGGGGCATAAGCAGGCCCTTCTGAATCGTCGGTAAATTACAATTGCGCTTAATAATAAAAATAAGTTACAATGGATTATTATACACAACGATATACTAGAATAAAACATTTCGCGCAAATTTAGTAGATTGAGACATTTTTACATTCATTTGAAACGTCACGGCTACAAAAACTCTTCTGCTAGTCACATTTTTTCAAGTTTTAACATTAATATTTTCTTTGAACGTCCGGTGACCCTCTGTTTTTATTATCGTTACGGAACCTTTAGACTTTACACGTGTGAGCAGTTTATATCGGGCATCTAGAGTTATTTAGTGTATAAATTATTAGATAGAAATGTGTAAATGAGACGATTTTTAGGGCTGTAATTTTTCGTTAAAGGTTCGGTAACTTGGCTTAAAATTTTACTAATATACTGGGATGTATTTTTACTTCATTATAGATGAAAATCAGTTAAGGTATTCCTTTCACGAACCCAAATATTTTACACTTAACTGATTTTCGTCTATAATGAAGTAAAAGAACATCCCAGTATACTGGTAAAATTTCAAGCCAAGTTACCGAACCTTTAACGAAAAATTACCGCCCTAAAAATTGTCTCATTTATACGGCGCTTTATGGACATGTCACGCTGGTCACATTTCTATTTAATAATTCATACACTAAATAACTCTAGATGCCTGATATAAACTGCTCACAGGTGTAAAAAAGTCTAAAGATTCCGTAACGACAATAAAAACAGAGGGTCACCGAACGTTTAAAGAAAATATTAATATTAAAATTTGGAAAAATGTGACTAGCAGAAGAATTTTCGTAGCTGTGACGTTTCAAATAAATGTAAAAATGTCTCAATCTACTAAATTTGCGCGAAATTTTTTATTCTAGTTTATCGTTGTGTATAATAATCCATTGTAACTCATTTTTTTTATTAAGCGCAATTGTAATTTGCCGACGATTTAGAAGGCCCTGGTTATGCCCCCACAAAATACGGCCCCCCGCGAAAGGAATACCTTAAGTGTAAAATATTTGGGTTCGTGAAAGGAATACCTTAAATATTCTCCGCTGATTATACACATGCTCGTATCACATACACACCTTCACCTCGACGCTTTTTCTAACGGGCTACATCTACCTAGGGTAAACCGACCAGTCAATGGACGAATAACGACACTGTAGGACTCAGATGCACCGTGAAATGCAAATATTATCAAAACTAATTTTTCAATGGCTATAGCTACCAAAAGATACTATTCTTATAGTAGGAGAACATATTCGAAGTAATTACAACGAACAATACTGAAATTTCTAAATCGCTAGTAAATAGATGTGTAGTGTAGACGAACGCTGTCAAGCAGAACGATTTATTTTGATTATATGCTAGATTCGGAGATCACTGTGTTGCACAATAATGATAATATGCATCTTTGTTGCATTTTAATTCTCAAAAAACTACCCAAGTTTCTTTCTACAGAGAAATAGAAAATTGAGTTTTGCCAAAAATAAAAAATAAACCAATTATTTGATTGGTAATTCTTTGGATAAGAGACTTTTCCGAAATAATTTTTTTTTTTTGCTATTTTCTCATGTATTGTGTTATAAATGATAATTAGTTGGGGGAAGCTGATATTTGTCATTAACAATTTTTTTACGAGCAAAAATCATTTAAAATAATTCAAAATTTTTCAAAAACCCAAACAAGTACAATATAGGCGTCAAAACGTTCAAAAATGCCCTATTTTGTGACGTGTTTCCACGAATTCCAAAACACCCATAACTTTTTATGGGGGGGGGGGGGGTGAATTCCACCTTCCCCCGACCGAATATCATCATTTATAACCCAATAAATGATAAAATAGCAAACAAAATAATGTTGGGCTCATTTTTCGGAAAAGTCACTTATCTAAAGAATTACCAATTGATTTTATGACAAGATTTAATTAAATGTACATTGCCATATCTTAACAACAATTAATTTAACCATTTTCAGCAGGAAAGCTAATTTTTTACTCTGCTTCGAGTATTATGAGAACAGAGCCATATGTCCATTCACTGGAACTTGGTTAGAATACAGCAGCAGTGAATAAACATGTCTAATTCTGACTTATTATTAACTTATTTTTTAATTGTGCAAATTTCTCAAGTAATGAAAGTAATACTTACCCTCAAAACTTATAAAAACTATTGTTTTCGCGTTTTGAACACCTACTTCGCACAGCCGTATCGTAACTAAGTTGTGCGGTGCGGAATTACCACAAATTATAAAAATTCCGTGTAGCGTCTAAATTCAATCTTAAACTGCGATATGGGTTTTCAAAATAGCTGTGATTTTTTTTTCTAAATTATAATGATTCGAGTTTTTATCGACAATTCACGTTCTTTACTGATTTTGAATATAAATCAGCTTTTGTCCATTCACTGGTCCCCGTCTATTCACTGGTCGGTTTTCCCTAGAGGAGTAAAAAAATTGAAACTTCCAAAAGTATTTTTATTCGGTAGTATCACCTTTTGGCCATATTCCCTGAAAATTACATCGAAATATTCCTGAAATTGAATGAGCTACGTCGACTAACAGTCGGCCGGGTGAGCGGTAGCAGCACCAAATTTCAAAGTTTGAACGTTTTTCTCGAAACACTGTTTTTAAAGTGGTGGACATGATATCTCGAGAACCAGTTGATGGATTGTTTCCAAACTTACAAGAGATACGATGAGAAACATTTAAAGGGCGTTGACGTTCTCACATTTTTTTCTATCGATCTTTATTTTTTAATAGTTACGTAAAAATGACGATATTTTTCAGATTTTGTATGGTCGCGTTTTAATTCGTCGCCGCGTTGGTAAAAAATGATTTTTGAAATCAACGATCGTCAACGAGTCCTATTTATTGTTAACTTGAATAACCCGTTTTGTTGTTGGGTTACAGATGGACCGTTTAAGCTGGACAGTGTCCACCGCCAAACGCCACGAAACAAATTTCAGCATCTGCCGGCGGCCATGTTTTTGTTGTTTTTCTATATTTTTTGGTGATTATTTTAGGCTCTCAATATATGTATTTTTGTGTTTAAAAAATGCGTTTCTTTTTCACCACCCCTTTCCCAGAAAAAAATCGGAATTTGGCCATTGTTTTCGGGCCTCTAGGTAGATGTAGCCTCTTAAATGTGATTTCTTGACTATTGGAAACATTTAGATCGCTCAGGTATAAAAATTTCCACTTTTCTTTCACCAAAACAACCTTTTTCCTATGATGAAGAAAAAATGAAGATTCGTTAAGTTGATACTTAATGTATACGTACTTCTTCCGCTTCATTGGCCTCGTCGGCTTCGAAGAAGCCCATGATCGCATTTATGAATCCTATGTCGACTTTGATGTGGAATTCTTGAACCAGCACTTTGAAGTAACGGAATTGTTGCACGCTACTGTGCTCGAGCAAACGTTTAACCATGCTCATTTCGGCGAACGGTTTTAACACTGGAATGAATTTTAAATAACGTAAAATAAAGAGAAATCAAATTGTGGACAATGCAATCGATACCTGAACATTTGAAAAGGATTTGAGAAATAGAAGTTAATTGTGCCTTTCTTACCGGAGCTTTGCGCAACACTTTTGGGTGGTGGAACTGGCGCCAGTATCACTGGGAAGACGCAGTCGGACAGTTGATTGTCGATTTGAAGTCGATTGACTTTGGCGTGCAATTGTACTTGATGAGCGGAAGTGCGATACTGCAGCCACAGTCCCGTTTGGAAAGTTCTTCTCAGATATCCGCGATGCGGCCTTAACATTTTTAATTCCGCAAAGTCGACCTGGAATCCGAAGGAATTATCTTTACAGGGAATACAAAGCATCGGTGACCAAGTGTCGCGCTCTCTTGCGGCAAATTCACGATAATAAGTCCCGCTTATGTACCAGCGGGTGTAAACAACTGAATTTTAGACCTCAACTGTGCGCATATTTTCAAGGCGTTGTCTATTCAAAATGTCTGATATCTTAAGGCGGGATATACATTTGGACAGAAAAAAATAAGCAGCATTGAGGGATTTTTTAAACTAAGAAATAATTATTCTACAATTATAAAACTTCAGGTTTACTTTAATACTACATTTAAATGGTACGAAACAATTTTTTAAAATTAATTCATCATCAAAATGGCGGATCTGTGGTAGAGTATTACAGCAAGGTCGCCGCGGGAGTTGCGAATCGGCGTGCAGTCTAGCTTCCCGTAGACTTTGATTTGCAAAAAAGTTCAAACATTTTTTTCAGTTAGAACATGTATAGTTTCTATGTGACGGTAATTAAAATGAAGAAAATGCAAATTTAAAAAAATGGCACGCATTTACAATAAAATCAACATTTCACGCAACATTTCTGTGAAACGTGGATTAAAAAAGTAGTTTTTTTTTTTTCAAATTTCTCAAAAACAATTTTCGTTAAGTAGAAGGTATCAATATTATCAATATTTCTACCAAGTTTCAACTCAATCGACTTAAGGTATTCCTTTCGCGGAAGGCCGTTTTTTGTAGGGGCATAAACAGGGCCTTCTGAATTGTCGGTAAATTACAATTGCGCTTAATAAAAAAATAAGTTACAATGGATTATTATACACAACGATAAACTAGAATAAAAAAATTCGCCTAAATTTAGTAGATTGAGACATTTTTACATTTATTTGAAACGTCACGTCTAGAAAAATTCTTCTGCTAGTCACATTTTTCCAAGTTTTAACATTAATGATTTCTTTAAGCGTTCGGTGGCCGTCTGTTTTTATTGTCGTTCCGGAATCTTTAGACTGTTTTACACCTGTGAACAGTTTATATCAGGCATCTAGAGTTATTTAGTGTATAAATTATTGGATAGAAATGTGGCCAGCGTGACATGTCCATAAAGCACCGTATAAATGAGACGATTTTTAGGGCCGTAATTTTTCGTTAAAGGTTCGGTAACTTGGCTTGAAATTTGACCAATATACTGGAATGTATTTTTACTTCATTATAGGCGAAAATCAGTTAAGTGTAAAATATTTGGGTTCGTGAAAGGAATACCTTAAGGCGAGAAATCCCTTTAGAATTTTCAAAAAATCGATTTTTTTTACATATTTCGAAAGTATGATTCCCAAAGAATATACTGACCAAAGGAAAACTCGAAATATTCAATATTTGCGGAGTTATCGCATATAGTCTAGAGCGCGGGGATAGCATGCGGTCAGGTAGCGAGTCACATGTTGAAACTTTAAACGCGATTATCTCGAAACTACTTTTTCAAAAACTGCTCGTGTTGTAGCTCACAAAGTTATCGACCGATTTGGATGAAATTTCGGGAGGTTACTTTCAGTAATATTATCGGAAGGATATACCTAAAGTTTGAAAGGTAGCGTGTAAATAAATAATATTTTTGGGGTCAAATATGTCGAAAAAATGGTCGAAAATTCGAACTTTGGAGTAAAAAGGCTCCCAAATTTTCAATTATGCACTTTTTCATCATTTTTAGGTATATGTGTCCCCCTCAATGTGTCAGTAAACGAATGACACTTATTAAATCTTTTTCAGACTAACAGAAAAGGAGTGACAACTGCAGCACTTTTCGATGTCGCGGAAAACAGGCGTCCGAAGATCCTTAATAACGCCGCCATTTTATCGGTCATCCCAATTTTTTTTTTTACTTGACAATTATAATAAACCCATGTCCAAATTTGAAAACGATCAGATTTTATCCGCTCTAAAAAAATTCCCGAAAAATAACAATTTTTCACGCTCCCAAAGGGATTTCTCGCCTTAACAGTTTTTGAGTAATCCTGCACGCCAATTTCGATACTGCAGTTTTGAGAAATACGCGTTTGAAGTTCACGCCCGCTCCGAATCCGAGCGGTGAGGCACAGCGTTGACGGGCTGTAACGTTTGAAGTTTTTCGAATTTCGCTTTGAAACTTTAGGAATATATTCTACATATACAGTTCTATCGTTTAAAGAACAAAAAAGCAATCCATTTTTTGATCGTTGTAAATGTATATCCCGCTTTAAGGAGTTAGGATACGATGAAAATGACGAACAATAGTTCATCGCTTGGGGCAACTCAAATTGAAGAGGAAGGTCCAACATAAGGTGCAGGAATCGCAAATTGAAGGTAAACTTACGATTACAACGATGGAACTGCTAGTTAAACTTCAAAAGCGTTCTTCTCGAAACTTTGTTTTTTTAAACGGTGTACACGATTTCTCGACATCTACTGAACGGATTCACTTGAAATTTGATTCACTTATTCAGTGCAATAGTAGTTTAGTCTTGACTGACGTTTTTCTTTTTAACATTTTTTTTTCATTTGTTATGAACCATAACCTCATTTTTCCTCGGAAAAACGAAAAAAAATCAACATTTTTTCTTCATAACTCAAAAGCCATAACAAAAAAAAACCATCAAGTCTTATGCGTTATTATCCATTTTTTTAAATCTCGCTTTATTCTTTTAGATCAACCGGGTGACCAACATCAAGTACACCGTTGAGGCTCTTACGTTTAAAGATCCTTCACGAAATTGTTTATAACTTCTTTAATCATTAATATTGTTTCACAAAATTTGGTACACAATTTTAAGGGTTTAAGGCCACTCTAGAGGCCGAAAAATAGGCTTTTTGGGGATTTTTTTCCAGAAAAACTACAAAATAAATCGAGATTACAAAAAACGGTGTTTGTAATACATATCAGTGACTGTATACAATAATTTTTTTGAAGCGATTAATTTCAAAATGGTGGCTGTGGAGCGTTTATCTCAAAACTGCATTTTTTAAGGTGGCCGGAAACATAACTCAGACAATTTTCAACTGATTCGCTTAAAATGTTGAATATATCTTGAAAAGTACATTGTCTATGGAAGTACGTAAGACTTTTTTTTACATTGCATAGTTCTTTTGTTATTAACAATTGTCTGATGTCATTTTGCACTTTCCAAAAATTTGCCTAAAAAATCGTCAGATAATTGTTAATAACAAATGAATTATGTAATATAACAAAAAAATCGTACGTTCTTCCATAGACAATGTATTTTTCAAGATATATTCAACATTTCAAGTGAATCGGCTGAAAATTGTCTGAGTTATGTTTCCGGCCAACTTGAAAAATTGACCGGATCTATTGACGAGATTAATATTCGTACGTAAACGTCTGGATTATTCAGGCCTATAGTACAAAGAAACTCACCTCCAATTTCGGTTCCAACATCACACGATAGGGAGGATCTCGGCCAACTTGAAGCTCTCTGGTGTACTTCTGATGTGCATCCTCGATTAAACCAACTTCTCTTGTATTCAAAGCTCGCCAGCGACTTCCGTTTGACTTTCGAATCTCCCAAATAATGCCGGAGCTGAAAATACCCAACGCAAAGATAATGTAACACTCGGTCTCTCTCTTTCTTCCCCCATTAACCAATACGCGAAATAATTTTGTAAAACATACCTGGCGATGCACATGTACAAAAGTTCTACCCTGTTGAGATTGTTGACGAGTGATATTCCGACACCGTGGATGCTCATTGTTATGTCCTGATCGATTATTTCGAAATCACCGGCTAACTGACATTCTTCGGCGATCTTTAATGAGGTCGTGAATAAGAGCACTCGCTGAATGCCATCGAGAAACGATACGTAAAAAATCTCCTCGTCAATGTCTGGGATGGTAAATGTTCCTAAATTATCCTGAGAAAAATACATTTATCTCATCAGTATACAGACATACTTTTATCTCTAGACATGAAATTTACAGCTACCGTCACTGATTTAACGGGCTCCATCTACCTAGGTAGCTATAAAATTGTATTTTGCAAAAATATTTTTATTCGATAGTATCACCCTTTAGTTATATTCCCTGAAAATTTAATTGAAATATTGGGGATATTACGATATCTGTGGCCCCTAATTCTGACCACGCAGCCTTCGTATTTGACCCAAAATAATATTTTCCAAAGAGTGGTAAAAATCGAAATTCGACCCTTAAGGGGGTGAAATAGGGGTTTTAAAATTGGTATGGGAAAACATTTTTTTTGTCAGATTTGCTTGAAACTCGGCGTAAATACACTACAATACAAATAATTGAAAAAGTATTTCATCATTCCCTAACATTCGGCCCTTAAGAGGGTTAAACGGGAGCGTTAACGTCTGTAAGAGAAAACATATTTTTTTACCAGATTTACTTGAAACTTAACAAATCTATTTTAGATATGATACTATATGTTTTCCTCGCTGTTCGGTACGTGTAGACAGTCAAGTAGTACTTTTAACCCCTTAACTGTGTTGGTTTGGGTTGGCATACACCCACCGAACAAACCTAAACCAATAGATGTTTAATTATTTGTATTGAAGTGTATTTATGCCACGTTTCAAGCAAATCTGAACAAAAAACTTTAAAATCTCGGTTTCACCCCCTTAAGGTAGTACGAGCGCGCGCTCTTGATTTCTATAGATTTTGTTCAAATTTTAACCAGTCGTTGTTCATATCATTATGTAAGTTTGAGTGAAATTTCAGAACAGTCGACTATTTAGATTAGAAGATAATAGGTTTTTTAATTGCAACTTTTAACACTGCAGGGTCTGCATTGTAATTTAGACCAAATAATTTTCCGTAAAACATATTTCTCCCCTATAATAAGAAGGCATATGGCAACACCGCATCGTTCCACGTATCCAATGACATGAGTTTGCACGGCATATTTAAAATTATACTGCAACATACATTTTTATTTGGAAGTAATTTTTAATCGAACAAAGTTTTTAATTAGTTATGAATGAACCAACACTTTTATTTGTTAGTGAAGATAACATGAATAATATAAAATATTAATATCTATAATGCAAATATTTTTTACGAAGAATTATTCTGTCTTTACTGAACGTTTTTAACAAAACTGAATAGTAAATGCAATCCAAACTTTTTTCACTTTTTCCCTAACTAGTTTGCTATCTAAACATAATTTTTATTCAAAATTTATAAACACAATCGGAGGGTACGACGAATTATGCAACCTGACTTTCGGTCAATGCAGACCCTGCAATGTTAAACGTTGCAATTTCAAAACCCGTTATCTACCAATCTAAATAGTCGAGTGTTCTGAAATTTCACTCAAACATGCATAATGATATGAACAATGTCTGGTTAAAATTTGAACAAAATCTATAGAAATCAAGAGCGCTCGCTCGTTCTACCTTAAGGGTGGAATTAAGATTTTATCACTCTTGAACACGGTCTTACATACAGGTCTGGAAACTCCGGCGTTTTTGCATGGTGGAAAGTGTCATCGTTAGTGAGGCAAAAACGTAGTTCCACATTTATCCACTGGAAGCGCTGTCAAGTAGAAGTAGTCTTGTAGATATATATATATATATATATATATATATATATATATATATATACACAGCAATGGAAAAATAACCTCCTGACAGCCAGTACACGTGTTCACAACGTATCTAGAAATCTAAACTACCTGAGACGCTCCGGTAGAACCGCATAGTGTGGACCACGGTCTTACATACAGGTCTGGAAACGAAGCCAGATTTCAATGGAGTCGCGAGGCACCGTTACGAGCTTCACTTTTCATTTCGCTCGCCGCCACCACCGTCGCTACTATCGGCGAGTACCTCCCACTCACGGTCTTCTGTGATCTCTCCCTTCGCCCCTTGCCTTGTCTTAGACCGTGCCCCGTGTCATTTATTACTCCATTTTTTATGACAACGTTCTCGATAACCTCTGTTTGCGTCAACGAGCATTTGTAGTTTGAAAAATATTCATAAAGCTGGCGAAGGTGGACCGTTGTTTCAGGGCTTTCTAAACTGACGAACCAATAAAGGTATTTGTATATTCAACATTCCATGTGTTGCGTATTTTTTTACTTTTGTCATCGAAAGAAACTCGGAATAAAATTCGAATAAAAATCCATTTCACTCGAAAAAGGTAAGTATTTTTATTTATTCTTAAAATTTTTATATTGGTCTTCCAGCCACAAAGGATCTGTCCCTTTTTACAAGCCCCAGATCTATTCTCTTCCACAATCCCCCGTCCTTATTCCACAATTCGGTCTCATCTAACTCTATTGCTCCTTCGCCCCCCACGAAAAGGAAATGGGCATTTCGGATCATCGAGAAGAGTGAGAGAGACGGGCGGAAGCTGTTCTGTCCCTTGTCACACACGTACACGCCGATAGCAATGCCACGTAGTGGCGAAAATTGGAAACAAACGTGGGTTCGTTAACGGTGCCTACCCCCGCCACGGTCGTTTCCAGACCTGTATATAAGACCGTGGTGTGGACCCGGCCGTATGCTTCGCTATATTTTATTACATTCAATTGAGGATGCGCCAGTTCGCCTATGAACATTTTCTATCAACATTTTCATTACGCCATTTATTTTTTTATTCCTCCATTATATTTATTTTCAAGTTCTTATTAACATTGTTAAAAAAGCAAAAGCAAAAATAAAAGTTTCAGAAACAAACAAGGAATGCAATATACTCAGAATAAACATTAATTATAAGGAACCAAAATTTAGACCGCACCAATTTGTTTATACTTCATCTACTCAAATAGCGGAAGACCAAATACAAATATTACAGAAGGTCGAACATATGAGAACTACAGTCTACTTAAATAATAATTCTCATTCTGCCCGGGGGTTCAGCAGTGAAAAAATAGTCAATCCTATTCCATTTGTATCGTTTTTATAAATATTGGGTCTGTTTGCTTTGGCTACACTTTTCTACACTTCTTACGCCTTCTGAGGACTTTCTATTACAGTATGTATTGAAATTGTAGAAAGTGTAGCTAAACCGAACAGACGCTATGTTTATTTCGAAAAATCTGCGCCTTTGCACAGCTGTTCAGATCTGCGTTTGATTGGCTAATTTCTACGTAGCAGCACTTCGGGTGGCCGAAGTAAGACCTGCCCGTTTGCCTCATTATCGGAGTCACTCCCCACCCTAATACTTTCCAGACCTGTATGTAAGACCATGCTCTTGGAAAACGTCTTATTTTGTGTCAAATATGAATACTGCGTGGTCAGAATTAGGGGCCGCAGATATCCGACTACTGCCGGAATATTTCTGAAATTGAATGAGCTTCATTATCTAACAGTCGGCCGGGCGAGCGGTAGCAGCCGCATACTTTAATCTTTCGACGCTTTTTTTCGAAACACTGTTTTCAAAGTCGGTGGACATGATATATCGAGAACCATTTGATGGATTGCTTCCAAATTTATAGCAGATACGATCAGAAACATTTGAAGGTCCTTGACGATCTCACTTTTTTTTAAATCGATCTTCATTGTTTAATAGTTACGTAAAATTGACGTAACTATTTTTCATAGATTTTGTATGCTCGAGATTTAATTGGGCGCCACGACGTTTTTTAACTGATTTTAGAAATCGGCGATCGTCAACGACTCGTATTTATTGTTAGCTTGAATCACGCGTTTGGTTGTTAGATTTCAGATGGACCGTTTAAGCTGGAGTGTGTCCACCGCCAAACGTGAAAAAAATTTCTTCATCTGCCGGCGGCCATGCTTTTGTTGTTTTTCTGTATTTTTTGATGATTTTTTTTAAAGCTCTCACTATATGTACCTTTTCGTTAAGAAAATGTGTTTTTTTTCACAAAACAAAATCGGAATCTAACCATTTCTTTGAGGTCTCTGGGTAGACGTAGCCCCTCAAAAAAAAAACATCTGGTACCTTAAATTATATTTGTATTTCATCGAGGGGGGGGGGGGGGGGGGCATTACCTTTCGCAAATCGTCCTCGATTTCTTTTTTATTTTGATCCTCCCACACCAGCTTTCGTGCTCCGGAAGGATTTTCCCAGGTATAAAACATGCGATTGAATGACTGGATCGATCTGTAATGTATGACATTATTTTTTGCGTCTTATCGACTTATCCGAAATGGGATAAATACGATACTTTCTACATTGATTAATAATTGAATATTTTAATTTTCGCGTATTTTTCGGTACTATGTTTTTCAAAACGGTGTACGCGATTTCTCGACATCTTATAAGGGGCCATCCATAAATTACGTAACGCAATTGGGGGAGGGGGGGGGGGGTCAAGGTTTGCGTTACGTCACGATTTTAAAACTGCCAGAAATACCAAATTTTCTGCATGTTCAAGTTTTTAATTTAAACGTCGAGTGCGTTTACCGTGGACAGCTCACAGCTTTCTATACGCAATGTCAATTAAGGGGGAAAACCACGCTACTTTGCAAGAACTTGCACAGTAGCTTTCCCACATCCCCCAAGCGGAATTTGAAGGACATTTTTTCTTAATATTTCTGGAAAGTACATGTATTGAAAAATATGTTGGCAACATTTTTATTCCCAAATCCGAAAATTGACGGAGTTATAGTCACTTTAGTCAGAACAGGTAGCGCGACTGGTTAGTGGCCTCAGTCCCTACAGGTGCTGCATAATTTACAATAGATAAAGTACGGGCTCTTATTATTTTGTGAACTATCATGAAAATGAAGAACCGTCATATCGCACGCTACTAGATACTTCAATGTAAGTATCAATATTCTAGAAAAAACCGTAACTTTATATCAAGAAACACGGAACGAAAACTTTGAACGCGTTTTTCTCGAAACTAATTTTTTAGACCTTGTCCGAGCGAATACTTAAAAACTTATCAACCGATTTTTATTTTTTTTCAAAACATTTTTGTGACCGCAGTGACTAAGGTTGTACGTATCCGCGCTTTTAACATTTGATAATTACTATTTTTAAAGACGGCTTGAATAGAGAAAAAGGGCCTGGAAAATAGGAAAAAAATGTTCAAACTGTCGGCATTATGTAAAAAATAAATAAATAAATAAATGAGCATATTGATGGGACAATAAAAAGAATTTTTTTTTCGTCGTCAAGTTAAGGCATATATCTCGGTTAATTTTCAAGATTTTGTCATAAAAATTGGTATAAAACTAGATGATTAGATACTTTATAAAATGAGTATAACCCGATCCTTTCATAATTAGTTATGTCTATGAAAAAAATCGCAATTATTGACAACAAAGCACGCGTTACGTAACGGAATAGGGAGGGGGTTCTGGCCAAGCGTTACGGTCCCGTTACGTAGGGGGGGGGGGGGGGGTCAAAAATTGCGAAATTTTGCGTTACGTAATTTATGGACGGCCCCTAAACGGATTGACTTGAGATTTGGTACACTTAATCAGTGTAACAGTAGTTCAGTTTTGACCGACGTTTTTCTGTTTAACTTTTTTTCATAAGTTATTAACCACAATGAAGTCGTCTCCTCAAAAAATCGAAAAAAAGACATTTTTTGATGATTGAAACACAACGAAGAAAGCCCCGTCAGGTCTTAGTCAATATTATCTATTTTAAGAAACAACACTCTTTTTTTCACACCAACTGGGTGGTCTCAAGTACATCTTGAACCCTCACGTTCAAAGGCCCTTCACGAGAATGTTTATAACTTTTTAAATTATTAACATTTTTTAATAAAATTTAGTGCACAACTTTGTTGATGTACATACGAATAAATGTCCGAAAAATGTTCAATCATGTTACTTAATCTTTTGCGATGATTTTTTTCAAATAACCGTGATTTTCGGGTCGTCACAGTAGCCTAACCCCTTAAAATAAAAGTTTTTCCCGCGTCAATTATTTTACCCATGGTAGATATACATACGTTAGTAGGTAAATATTTCTCAATTTTCTTACCGCACATTAATAGATCCCTTCTCCCAAAGATTCATCGTGTACGAAGTATGATTGATTATCAAAGCCGGAGAATTTCCGTGGCCATATTGCGATAGCGAGATGTAAACGCCGCCTTCGTTTATTTGTATGTCAACGTTAATGCCTCCGTACTGTATCGTGATTAAAAATAAAAATTTCAATTCATGCAAATCGTGATAAATTGAAATAAACGATTGCAACGTTAACTTTACCTTATTGTCCAGCTTCAAGAGAGTTGTGTGGACGTCCGTATAAATAAACGGAGCGGTTTTTTCGGGTCGTCCAGCGACCATGACGCACAACATTTTTTTCTCCCCTTCCGAGTGAGGCCACAAGGGAGCGCATTCACCAGGATTTACCTGTGGCAATTACACGCGTTAAGGGGCCAGTCCACTTTGAAAATGTCAAAAAAACGAAAGCAAGCAAGACTTGAAGAAGTCGACGATGATGAGCAATCAAAAGGGATTTTGTACGGTGCAGAAATTGCTGATTGAGTTTAGGTTAGAGTTTTTCATAGTACAAACGTCAAACACCTTTTTCTCGAAACAACGTTTTCAAAATCTAGCTCCATCGTATCTCTAAAACTAATAAACCGATTCCCTTGAAATTTGAACCACATATTGTAAACATGATTCCCAACAAAATGACCCTCGATGGGTTTTAAAATATTGATTTTTACTCTTTTTTGTTTACGAAAAAATGAGAAAAAGCGCGTTTTTAAAAACTTTTTTCGTTTTTCATCTGCCATTTTTTTATTTTTCGATAAAACTTTATATCCGTAGATCATTTTATATCTGGTGTCATACTGAATCGAATGGACTTTGATTTTTTTGTTTCAGACCAGCCGTTGCCGAGTTGTGATGGAACTACCTAGCCCACCTATTTATGAGGCGTTACGTTAAACGCTTAAACGTTTTTGTACTTAAAAATGAATAAAAATGATTTTAAAAAAATGTATTCCAAGACTTTATTTATCAAGCCCAACAACTTTTATATTCATATCTTTTATAAAATCCTGTAAAAAAAAAAAAAAATCGCGAAAATAGCCTTTTTTCGTGGCTCCAAAGTAGACTGGCCCCTTAATTATGTTTTTACCGTGAAGACTTTTCAATGACATGCTCACCTTGGTGACGGGATCGGCTGGCCTCTGAGCCTCCTGACACTCGACGAGATAATCCGCATTGTTTATTAGTATGAAATAAGGTGTAAACGTGATTTGCTTGGTCAAAGAGTTATACGTTAGTTGATTGTGCACACCAATCTGAAATGCAAATATAGGTGATTTGTAAAATGATAACCAAGCTTATAGAACATTGATTTTTTTTCTTCTTTTTGCAGATAATGCCTACATATATGTACGAACCTGGTACGTTAGCGCATTGTATTTACAGACCACGACTCCCTTACTACCAGCCACATCAATGGGAAACTTTTCGGACCATTCGCCATCCTCGACTCTGACCATCGCTTTTTTCTTGCCAAAGAAGGCTTTCGAGCGAAACGAGAACAATATCGGTCCTTTGAAATTTTCCGGGTGATACAGAACGTTCAGATGATCCTCCGAGCTCTGTAAATATAACGGCTCTAATGAAAATATTCTTCGACTCTGAACCGACCTCATCAATTAACATTGCAACAAAGTAATATTCGCATTAAACAAAACGAAAAAAAAAAAAATCTTCAGCATTGTTAACTATTTCAGCTCCTCTGTGTATTAAAGTGGAGCACAAAGAAAATAGTGAATGGGTCAACAAAACAGATTGCGCAAGAAAAGGAAATCCAACAAAAATTAACGCTGCGTTTTTCCTACGATATGGCAACGAGATACGTAGTTAGGTGCTATATTAAGGGGTTAGGATACTGCGAAAATGACGAAGACTCGTTCGTCGCTTGAGGCAACTAAAATCGAAGAGGAAGGTCCAACATATGGTGTAAGAATTGCAAATTGAAGGTAAACCTATGATTACGATACCACTGCTAGTAAAACTTCAAACGTTTTTCTTGAAACGTTCTTTTTCATGTACACGATTTCTCGACGTCTGATGAACCGATTGACTTGATATTTGGTACACTTATTGAGTGTAATAGTAGTTTAGTCTTGACCAATGTTTTTCTTCTCAACATTTTTTTTATAACTGAAACACGGTAGTAAAAAAGCTCGGTCAAACTTGTGGTCTATTTTAAGGGGTTTTCTCACTTTAGACGCTAAAAAAGGCTATTTTCATAATTTTTTTTGATAGGTTTATATCATAGATATTGATATAGAAGATTATAGTTACACTTAATAAATTCATTTTTTTTTAAATGTTGTATATTTATGTAACCCAAACAAACTTTAAACGCGTTTTTCTCGAAAAAAACGTTTTTCGACGGGTTGTTGATAAAATCTTCGAAACTCCTTATGAAATTTTGAAATTTTGATCCTTATGAAATTTCAACCACGTATTTTTCACAAATATAGCTATAGCGAAAATGAAGGTTCTTTTTAAATTTTGATATTAACTATTTTTTGCCAAAAACGGTGGAAACAGCGCGTTTTTTTTTTTCGAAAAATGTCCGCCATTTTGTTATTTTTGCATATATCAAAAATCGTATGATATGCGCTGTAGCCATTAACATACTGAATTGTGAACCGTTTGATTTTTTTGTTTCGGATGATCCATCTCCGAGATTTCATCAACAGCGCAGACCTACAATTTTTTTAAGACATTTTTTTAACTACCATTTTCGTCTATAAATAGTGACTTAACTAAGTAAAAAAAAATTAATGTATTTCGAAAGTGTATTTATTAGGTGTAACAACTTTTATATCAATATCTATAATATATACCTATAAAAAAATTATGAAAATAGCCTTTTTCAGCGTCTAAAGTGAGAAGATCCCTTAAGGGGTAAGGCCACTGTAAATTTTTTGAAAAATCGATTTTTTTTTATTGGCTTAAAAAATAGTTTAAGTTTCTCCGAAACTTCTTTTTTTAATTTTTTCCAATAAAAAACTATTCGCAAAACTTTAAACGCGTTTTTCTCGAAACATGGTTTTTCAAAATGTAACGCAGCAGAACTCGAACAACTTTCATTTTTTTTACTTGAAATTTTAACCAGATGTGAACATTTACATTATCTTGAGAATGTCGATCGGAATTTTCAAGAACTTTATTTATTGATTTTTTATTAACAAAAAACTTGCCGCTTTTTTCGTCAAAAATCAATTTTTTTTTTCAAACGCACGCCAAATCCACAAAAATTGATACTTTTTAAAATCCGATCGACATTCTCTAGCTATAGCCCTCTAGATTAATGGTTTTTTTTTGTTCTAGATTCAAAAGTGCACCAGTGGTGCTGCGTGCCGCGGAGCCCTGGAAGCAAAACATATCCCGGGAAGATAGCTGTGGAACCGCCATTTTGTTTTTTTTTTTACTGTAAAAAAATTTTATAATAAAGTTTAATGTATGCCCGATAACACCATTAAAAGTTTTTTTATAAATACCTTCAATTTCGGGAGCAAAAAATTAGTGAAAAAACCTTTTTTTTTGGGCCGTTACAGTGGCCTTACTCCTTAAGGGAGGGCGCCACTGTAAAATTTTCGAAAAATCGTTTTTTTAAAACACTTTGAAAAAATCCCTGAACCTTCGAAAATATGATGCACATTTGTTTATAGCTGAAAAAACAGTTTTCCCTCGTGCATTTGTTTTCTAACGGGTACCGAAAACTTCAAACAAGTCTCGAAACCATGCTTTTGAAATCGGCACGCAGCAGAACTCGAACAATTTTCGTCCAATCGACTTGCAACTGTAGCTTTTTAGATTGCTTTAACAGTCAAGTACGAGCGCGTTCTCCTATTAATTGAATATTGTAAAATATATATCACGTTTTATATTAAAATTATGATCGAAAAATCCAACTTTTTTCTCAATCGTCTCTATTTTTTTGTTTTATTTATTTTTTAAATTTCCCTTCGTACTTGACGGCTAAAACTCATATAATTAACGAAAATATTTCACTCTTAGTTCCAGGATTAAATTTACTACAGTTCTACTGCGTGCCGCGGAGAGGGTTGGCTGAAAACCAGAAGGGCTCGTGCGCTGCCATTTTTGTATTTTTTTAACAAATAAGTTTTTTTTACATACTTCAATATATACCTTATAAATCCCAAAAGTTCTTTAGACCATGTATATTATTCCTTTCTTTCAAAAAAGTTCCAAAGAAACGGTCGAAAATGGGCAGTTACAGTGGAGTCCCCCTTAAGAAGAAACACTCGTTTGCCTTGCTTCAGATCAACCGGGTGGCCAGAATCAAAAACACCATTGTGTCTTATTCTCATTCAATCTCATTCAAAGGTCCTTTACGAGATTGTTCGTAACTTCTTTAAATGATAATATTTTCAATGATATTTGGTACGCAACTTTTTTAATGTACATACAGATAAATGGGGAGACGATTTTTCAATCATCTCACTTATTCCTTCAACATTTATTTTTTCACGTAACCCTGATTTTTCTGTCGTCACAGTAGCCTAACCCCTTAATAGTTTTAAATGCAGGAACTGTATACACTGCAACCATTATGTACGCCTTTGTTTGAGGATACGATGGACACAGAGAAAATTTCAATCCAATGACTATGTTAGAGAATTGCAATGAGATGTATTTTATTTGATCCGCTTCACGATCAGCAAGTGAACCATTTGGAGGATGTCGTTTCTCGGTTGAGGGTACCCGGGAAATTTTACACCTTCGTGAAAATGAACAGGTTTACTTAGTGGCGTCCCGTCTCGGTTGCCTCTATAAGATTTCGAAAGCTTTTGGCATGTATCTAAACAAACATCCACCATGTTGGATAGAGGGCCTTGAAAACATTCATTTTTAGTCATAACAATTCCATGAAGATACACAAAAATTGGTTTGAAGGAGATTCGTAAAAACATAAAGTAGTATCAAAAAACGGCGAAGTGTATGTCCGAACAGGCATAAAATAGCCTTCCGTAGTTATTTGTTTGGGCAATCATATAAAGTGTCAATGTTTGAGGGGTTAGGCTACTGTAAAAATTTCAAAAACTCGTCCGTCGTGAGGCAACTAAAATTAAAGAGAAAGTTCCAAAATATGGCGCAGATTGAAGGTAAACTTATAGTTACAACGATAGAACTGCTAGTAAAACTTTAAACGCGTTTTTCTCCGAACTATGTTTTCCAAAACGGTGTACACGATTTCTCAACATGTAACGAAGGGATTGACTTGAAAATTGGCACACTTATAGAGTATAATAGTATTTCAGTCTTGAACTACGTTTTTCTTAATTTTTATTTTCATTATTTATTAACAATAACTATGACATTTTTCTCGAAAAATCGAAAAAACATTTTTTTGGTAATTGAAATTTAATAATATAGATTTTAAAAAATGCGTTTTTTTTTCGATCATCCGGGGGGACCAAATAAAGTACACCATTGAGCCCCTCACGTTCAAAGGTCCTTCACGAGATTGTTTATAACTCCTTTGATTATCAATATCTTTAATGAAATTTGGTACATGACTTTGTTAATGTACATATAAATAAATTTCCAAACGATTTTTCAATCATGTTACTTAACACTCCAATTTTTTTCATCACAACAAAGTCACAGTAGCTTAACCCCTTAAGTAATATCTAGTTATTATTATGTATGTTGCACCTCAATAATTAATTACATATTAATGTCGATTTCATTGAATAATTCGTAATCATAACACTCTAACGGTACAGGCGGTGTGAAGAAGGGAGGACCCTCGTCCGATGAGTGATATTTTAGTAACAAGGCTTCAAACAACATGCGACGAAGTTATTGGTACAGCCTTTTATGGAGTTTCCAGTCAACTTAGCAATAACTGGCTTGTCCACGTCTGCTGAATCTGTCGGCGTAACTTGGCCGTAAAAATTTTAATCGAAAGCTCTGATCAAATGCTACCATCTAGAGTTTTTTCATATTTTTTTTGAATCCACGGTTGAAAAGCTTTCGCGTAGCTTTGAAGTTTGACATTTCCCAAATGGAGCTTAAAAATGAAAAGGGGTAAATGGATCCTCGATGTTAAATCGGTAAACCTGTCCGATAACACCGCATTTTGATACAGAGCGCGAAAGAAAATCGCTCACATTTTACGCACAGAGGAGGTACCCTAAAAAACAACGTTTCCAAATCTTACTACGTATTGAAATCCCCGTCTGAATTGCGGACATGAAGAATAAAAAATGGTTCCTCATTTGACTACAGAACTTTTTTGGAAAACGTTTGTCGTCATACGTGCAATATAGAAGGAATTTGTTGACTCTTCCGAATGCATACCATTTTTAATTCCGTAAAATGGTCTTACGCAGCTGTGCATTTCATTCAGAAAATTCGAACTGAGTAAAATTGAACGAGCTGTTTCACAAATTTAACCGCAAAAATATTCAAATACAGGATTTTCGATAATGAAAAGAATTTACCTAAAATACAGATATATTTGCGATACACTTGGTGAAATCCATTTGTCGACATTCTCAAATACCAGTCGTTTTTTTTTTGTGAAATTCTCCTCAAATTGTAGTGATTTTTTTTTAGTGTAATTCCTTTCATTTTCGAAAATCCTCTATTCAAATATTTTTGCAGTTGTATTTGCTCGTTCGATTTTACTCAGTTCGAATTTTCTGAATGTAATGCAGAGCTGCGTAAGACTATTTTACGGAATAAAAAGGTCGCGCCTTTCATTTATCGAGTTATAAAAAAAGTACTCTTGAAAATTGTATGTATTCGGAAGAATCAACACATTTCTTTTATATTGCACAAATATAACTCTAGCCTGATGATTCTTTAAGCGAGGTTTCTACTTTGTTGGGACCAGACAAAAATTGACTTTGCTGTATCGGAAAGAGCCAATGCCAAGAGGAAGATGCACTCTATGGTCCTGGCATAACAGACAAGGAGTAAGTATGGAACTTCATTTTATTCGCACATAAACTTCAGCGTAACTTTGAACGCGTTTGTCCCAAAACTACGTTTTCAAAGTTTGCGGAAGTGTTCCTACACGCCCTAGACGAGCAATCGTTATAAAATTTGGCAGACACGTGTACAACGAACCTCTTCATCAGTTCAACTAGAATTATCCATAAATATTCACATGTTTTTATTTTACGAACAAAAAGCTACAAAATGATTTGCTAAAAAATCAAACTCTCCCTTTGATCGCTCCCTATTTTTTTTGTTTTTCATTTTTTCTCACTGATTCTAGTTCGATTTATACACAACAAAGTAGAAACCTCCCTTAACCGCATTCTTGCAACATAAATTTCCCAATAACTTTTTGACACTATCATCCTTAAAATTAACGTGTGAGTTTGTAAATTTAATATTCCTGCTGGGGATAACGTAATGTGATTGATTAATTTAAAATCGTGGCAAGAGTACGATATCAGAGGCGCCAATATTTGACGGCGAATTCAGAGTTATCGAATCAAAATAAACAAAATATGAAGAATGGTAAAAGTTAATATTTAGCTTATGTTGCGTTAAAATTAGAATTTTTCGTTATCGAAAAGGACGATTTTTTCGAATTTGAACATTTCAAGGAACATAAGGCAGGGTAACTTGGAAGTATATAGATTCAACCGTGTCTCAGAAGCCAAAAATGTACTTTAAATACCACTATCATGTTTTCCTCGCTTATAGGTACGACTAGACAGAGAGTAAAGTAGTACTTTTAATCGCTAAGTGTCTGAAGTTCATCCCTCTTCGGAATTGTAAGGCTCCAAATTTATGTAAAATATTTCGTTTAGTAATTTGATGTAGTAATTATATAGAACAATTTCTATTGTTATACACAACAAAGAATATGAATAAACAACGAAGTGTCTCCCCGTCCGGATATCGGACGAATAAGCGTATGTTATTCGTCCGGATAGTGGCTCAAGTCACGCCGTATTTCCAGTAGACGTACATATTATTGTGATTCGTGTCAGCTAGTATCCGGACGAATAACACACACACACACACACACACACACACACACACACACACACACACACACACACACACACACACACACACGCACGCACGCACGCACGCACGCACGCACGCACGCACGCACGCACGCACGCACACACACGCACACACACGCACGCACACACACACACACACACACACACACACACACACACACACACACACACACACACACACATATAATCATCCGGATAGAATGTATTAAATTGTTAAACAAACTATCCGGATGAAAAATTTACACGTAATCGTCCGAATAAAATCTTTATAATTTTGTTCGGGTTTGTTTGATTCGGTTTGTGTGTATATGTTTGTTTCTTTCTTTGGGTTTGTCAGTTTGTTTGGATTTCGTTGTTTGTTTGTTTGGGTTTGGAATAATTTACACGTATTCGTCCGAATAAAATCTTTATAATTTTGTTCGAGTTTGTTTGTTTCGGTTTGTTTGTTTTGGTTCGTTCGTTTGGGTGTTTTTTTGGGTTTGTTCGTTTGGATTTGTTTGTTTAGGCTTGTTTGTTTGGGTTTGATTGTTTCGGACCTTGTACAGCGTGAACTGATTCGCTATCCGGACGAATAACATACGCTTATTCGTCCGATAACCGGACGGCTACCCGCAGGGAATAAACAAAGCATTATAATCTCGGAATTTATGTTGAAAATCATATAAATTGTACGTTTAATGTCCTAATCCAAACAAACCCAAACAAATACTTTTTGAAGCTCGCCCGGTCATTTCCATTAATTGTGATAAAGTACAGATATTATACTCATAAGCCAACAACAGTCCTTGATTTTTGGCGTATTTCCAATTACCACTAAAAGCGCTCATAATTCCTTAAGGAAGCCGAAACGGCAAATTTTTTATTCTTGAAATTCTCATTATTTTGGTTCAAATATCAAGAATAAACTGTCACAACTTGGCGCCTCGGATATCCTACTATCCCCAAGATCGTTTATTGTATCGTGAAGTAGTGAAAATTCCACCGAATAAAACATTTGATAGAGAATTTATACGTCTCAACGCGTACGGTGATGGTCGATGACGAAAACTGTAAAACTGTCAAACACAGACATGTTGGAGAAAAGCAAAATTCCGCCGCACCCTTTTATTCAAACGTGTGAATGTATTTTTTTCCTTTCTGTTACGAAAATCGCAGCTATCTCACTGGTATGTGTCTGACATGTCCTCAATGAGAAGAACTAAAAGAAACCAAAAATACTCACATGCATCCTTTGGCACACGTTAATGAGCGCAACACGAGTTAGTAAGGATTATTCATACGAATTTTATACTGTCCGAAGCACGTAGTTACAGTTAAATGGATGAAGCAAGAATGTCTTACAAGGAACATCGCTTTGGTGTCCGTTTCAATCCTATTTAAACTCATTTATATGGTGGAGCATTAAAAACCATTACATACGTATTTTTTTTATCGGCGAAAAAACGCTTTTAAGGGAAACCACCTCTTAGGGTGAAGTATGTTAAGGGTTGATTTTACAGTTTTACCCGCGAGCAGTTCACCAATTTCAGTTAAAGAAAAACGAAAATTCTTCTCATGCAAAACGATCAGAATTCCACTATGGGTAATTAAGAAAAAAAAACATAAATCGAGGGGTGAAAAACCCCTTTATTTTTCTTTCTTTCGGCCCACATTTGAAAGGGGTGCATTGAAGGTAATCAACGGGCAATGCTTTGTAGGGGGGGGGGGGGGGGGGGAGATAAAATTAAAGTTTACGTAGATTTGAATTTTTGCCGGATAACAAGCTCAAGGGGGTAAACCACCCCTTACTTGAAGTTCCTTATTAGAGATGTTTTTTTTTCTGTATTCAAAATGTGTATGCTGATTCAAAGTATCTCTACAAACTCCAAATTGGGGTTCAGATTATGGCAAAAGATGCGAAAATCTTTGGTCCGATTTTTTTATTTCGTCAAAAATAATTGGAGTATGATGAATCAGGCGACAGTTTTCAGAGTGAACGATTGCGAAGAGAATGCGCGCAGAGCGGAGTTTCAAACCGAAATGAATAATAAATGAGCGATGATTGAGTGAAAAAAACTTTTTTTTTGTCAAAATGCGAAAAAGTTTGAATTCGTAATATTTTTTTTCCGTATCCATATCGATGTACTTTGACCTCCTGAACACGAATTCACCATTTATTTCTCCCGAAACCGTCAATCTTTATTTTAAAACCGTCAAAAGTATGAAAAAAATACGTTTTTTGCGTTGAACATATATAATTTAGAGCATAATCGTCAAAATCCTAAAATTTCAAACAGCGCTAGAGTCAGTCCTATGACGTGATATAAACGTAATCGGGGAGGGGGGTCCAAAAGCAATTTTGCGAGACTTGGAGACTGCCACTTGGTTCATTCCGATATCTTAATTAGTTTTCCTGGAATGTTCACTTGAAAAATGGCCGAAAAAGAGGCAAAGTATAGAAAAATTGATGAACATCATTTTTTGTTTTATTTTTTCCTTCAATGCATAGTGAATTTCTAATCGTTTGTATGAGAAGAATTTTCGTTTTTGTTCACTCGCGGGTGAAAGTGCAAAATCAACCTTTGTCCCCCTTCAAAGTGTTACCCGTTCCGTTCAATTTAATACACCCCTTGCAAACGTGAGGTGAGAGAAAGAAAAACAAAGGGATGGCTCATCCCTTAATTTTAGTTTTGTTCAATGTCTCCACAGTGAATTTTCGATCGTTCTGCATTAGGAGAATTCTCGCTTCTGTTTCACTGAAATCGTTGAGCTGCTTGTGGCTGTTCTGCAAAGTCAACCCGTGATTAAAATAGTTTTTCCGCCGATAAAAAAAAATACGAAAAGTTTTTGATGCTCTACCATATACATGAGTTTCAATAACATCGAAGGCGAACACCAAAGTGATGTTCCTCGTTAGGCGCATTGAAACAAAAAAGTATCAAGCGATGATTAATGTCTCGTTAGGCCCGTGTTAATCGTGAATTCTACTCGAACAGTATATACGTATTTTGTGATATCGCCAACCAATAGGACGTCCACATATACACTTCAGTTTACACTGTTTTTAATTCGTAGCTTGAAAATAATATTTAAACAATCATTCACCGATTTGCCTTTCTTCCTACGAAAATCTCCGTGTCGCCGACGCGGTCGCGCGTTACAAAAAAGTTTCTGAAATACATCAGTGCATTTTTATTGTACGAGTATACGAGAGAAAAGTGAACAGAAAGAACGGGGGGGAGAGGGGGGGAGAGGGAAAGAGAGAGAGAGCGAGAGAGAGAGAGAGAGAGAGAGAGAGAGAGAGAGAGAGAGAGAGAGAGAGGGAGGGAGGGAGAGAGGGAGGGAGGGAGGGGGGAGAGAGGGGTAGAAGGGGGAGATGGGGAACGAGAGGGCGGAGAGAGGGAGAGAGAGGGCGGAGAGGTCGGAGAGAGAGAGGTGGGGAAAGAGAGAAGGGAGAGAGGGGGTAGAGGGGGGAGGGGGGAGTGTGGTGAGAGGGAGAGAGAGGACGGAGAGGGGAGGGGGAGGGGGAGAGAGGGGGAGAGGGAGAGAGAGAGAGAGAGAGAGAGAGAGAGAGAGAGAGAGAGAGAGAGAGAGAGAGAGAGAGAGAGAGAGAGAGAGAGAGAGAGAGAGAGAGAGAGAGAGAGAGAGAGAGAGAGAGAGAGAGAGAGAGAGAGAGAGAGAGAGAGAGAGGGGGGAGAGGGGGAGGGGGAGAGAGGGGGAGAGAGAGAGAGGAATAAAAACAGTTGGCAAATCTTTGACATATTCGAGATTCATAAAAATACAGCCGAACCTGCATAGATAAATGAAGCTGCCTATCTAAGAAGAAGCACAGTATACAATAGGAGAGTACAATAAAGGGTCTCTACCTTGACTGGGCTCGAGTGCTCTTTTCCACCTTTACTTGATTTCTGTAAAATAATTTAGATCGTCGTGAATTCTAAACGAAACAATGACGTGCGGCGATGAGCTAGCTAAATCGCAATCGATTAGCGCAATGTTACGGTCGACGAAGGAGCTGACGCGTACAAAAACGAAAAATGGTGGAGGTTATGAATAAAATGCAAGCGTTAGGCGGAAAGTGCTGTCGACTCGCTTGGTTTAATTCGATCGCGCAAAAATATATGAGCAATCTTTGGAAACACAGAGCCTAATTATCTCGACGTATTAGAACGGTTAATAGATTATTATAAATGTTTATTATAATGTATTTAATGTATTATAATATATAAATATTATTATAATGTTCTTATCGTCTTGTTCCCCAAATGCATTCTACCAAGGCACGGGAAAAAAGACACCTCTTGCAAGCACCCCCGTAAGTAAATATTTTCTACGACTAAAAGCAATTTTCGCCCATTTGAAAATAGCCCCCAAGTGTGACACGCAAAAAGCCTTCGTCGTTTATGTACAATGATCGGAAGTTTGTTATCGCGATTTCGATCGGTAATTTTTCAAGCATCGAGTACAGACGATAAAAGTTTCACCTCGAGTCAACTATACCTGAATCATAATTCGCCAACAATGAATCTCCGATTTAGATCATTCGGTCGACATGAAAATTTCGTGAAGCCAGAATGAAATAAGACTACTAAGTATGAAGTTACACAAGTCTCGTACTTACTCTGTAAGAAAGCATCAAACCCGTTTTATTCAGCATCCAAAATGGGCAATAGAGCGCCATGATTATTGATCCGTGCTCGAAAGATGTATGCATTCCAAGATCCATAACGACTTTTTGAGCACTGTCGAATGACTCGAACGACCAGACTGAAAATTCAGCTGGATTCGCGAATATTTCGCCTTTGCAGGACCAATCCTTTTCCAGATATTGCGGTAGCTGAAACGTAACGACACATCGAGTGAGCACAATATAAACGTAACACAAGATCAATTTATTAGTCTTACGTCCAATCAAGCAATATCGAGCAATGGAAATTTAAACAGATAATTCGCCGTCTACCTATACGTAAAAGGGCAACGATGCTTTTGCATTTTTCATTTACATATCGACGTTGCGTACAAAAAGTAGCACGATTCAAAGTTCTAACGAAAACTAACATGATTATGCTTTCGCCGCGAAAACTAGCACGTTTCCATATTCACCGCAAAAACCAGCATGTTTCGGCTCGCGCCGCGAAAAATAGTATGTTTCGGCTGTCACCGTGAAAACTAGCTTGTTTGATTTTCACTATAAAAACTAGTGTAAAAGAGTAAATTTAAAAACATTAAGGATCTCATCGCTCGTACAATCTAACCAAAAAGAGTTTTTGTGAGAATTTAAAGTCCTTCGTGCTCAGGTAAAAATCTAGAAAAATAAACCATTAGTATTTTTTTTTAAATGACAATTTTTCCGTAATGCCATTTTAATTTTATACTCGTTGCTTTTATTAACATTTTGATAGTTATCAATTAAAATCGATAGTAGTAATCTTTATAAAAAAATAATATCGAAATTGTAAATATAATGCAATATAGATTGTGGTTTTCTATTTAAAAAATTCAGTGATTGAAAACATCGTTCAATAAATTTATTGTAATCTAACAAATGGTTATCGTCGAATATGTTTGAAAAATGTTGCCGATGTTCGACTGGCATCAAACCTCTGTCAAGCACGACCTGTAAATCTTTTTTTTCTTCGTGCAAGGGGCAATTTTTTATCTGACGTCTGTTTTAATTGGAACATTCGAACATCATTCGTGTTTTTGTTTTTGAAAAAGATTTTCATTCCTCGTCCCTCTTAGTCAAAATGATATTTAACGTGGATTTTTTCGACGTAAGGTTGAATGGATATTTCCCGAATACTTGCAATTTTAATTTAAGTCCAATTTAAATTTGTTCAGAGGTCTAAAAAATCGTAATTTCCTATTGCAATCAAAGGAATTGGAGTAAAGAAAAGAGACAAGGCGTAAAGATGCATGGAAGAAAAGTCCGAAACATTTCCAGTGTTACTCAAACACGTTTTATTTTCGCGGTGAATATCGAAATCTGCTTCTTTTCGTGGTGAAAACTGAAACTTATTAATTTTCGCATCGGAATTCTGAAACATGCTACTTTTCGTAAACAACGTCGATATATTAGCGAGATATATTTAAAACTTCCAGCACAACTTCTCTTTGTGTTGTCAAGTTTTACCCCGTTGATGTGGAAATATTTTTGAGAAAAGAAAAAAATTCTGTTGTAAAGTATATACAGTAACTTGTATAGAAACAAACCTATATTTTTTAAAATACGATCTTCATTAGCGGACTACATCTACCTGGTGGATAAAAAAATTGCATATTCCAAAAATATTTTTATTCGATAGTATCACCGTTTAGCTATGTCCCCTGAAAATTTAATTGAAATATTCCTAAAATTGAGTGAGCCGGGCGAGCGATAGACCATACTTCGAACCTTAAACGCGCTTTTCGCGAAACGCTGTTTTCAAAATCGTCGGACATATCTCGAGAACCACTTGATGGATTGTTTGTAAATTTATAGGAGATACCATAAGAAACATTTAGAGATCGTCGACCATCTCACTTTTTTTAAATTGATCTTTATTTTTCAATAGTTACGTAAAAATGACAACTTTTTTCATAGATTTTGTAAACTCGGGTTTCAATTCGTCGCCACGTTGTTTAGAAAAATTATTTTAAAAATCGACGTTCATCAACGACTCGTATTTATCGTTAACTTGAATACCCCGTTGGGTTTTTAGATTTCAGATAGACCGTTTAAGGGGTTATATACAGTAAAATGTTTTGAAAAATCGATTATTTTTATTTTAAATTTCGTAAATATATTTAAGTACGCACACACAGCAATTTTCTTGTCAATCGGGCGAACATTCTGGAAGTTACACGCACATTTGTAATGACGTGTCAGAGCATTCAAAAGTGTTTTTAAAACTTTGAACGCGTTTTTCTCAAAACTATGTTTTTAAAGTCGTTGAGCAAGATTTTTCGGAAACGGCTGAACCGGCCAGTCTCAAATTTTAACACAATCTTTTCAAGTATATTTTTTAGTAATTAATCGAAGGTTTTTTCTCACCGATACATATTTTCCATTTTATAAACAATTTAACGCCTAAATTTTTGTCAAAAATTGGTTTTTTTAGAAGCCGCCATTTTGTCAAAAATTATTATTTTGCTTATTCCTTCGATCAATTACAAGATAATCCAATATTAACAAAATATTTTTGGTTTTTTCATTTTAGATGATCCAGTCCAGAGATATCGTGCTCGCCGCAAGACGCCTTTTTTTAGAGGTGCTCCCGAAGATCAGCTATAGCAGCTTTCAAAATAATTATTTTTACAAATAAAAAATGTTAAAATATAGTTAAAAGTTACCATAATATGTGTACAAATTTTTACGTTAATAGATTTAAAGGTCTGCTCAAGAAAAATTCTTGAAAAATCGATCTTTTTGGGTCTCCTGACTGTATATAACCCCTTAAGCTGGCGTGTTCATCTGCCAGCGGCCATGTTTCTGTTGTGTTTTTTGTCTTTTCTGCTGATTTTTTTCAAGGTGAGAAATCCCTTTAGAATTTCTAAAAAATCGATTTTTTAAAAACATTTCGAAAGTATGATACCCAAAGAATATACTGACAAAGGAAAACTCGAAATATTGAATATTTGCGGAGTTATCGCATATAGTCTAGAGCGCGGGGACAGTATGCGATCAGGTAGCGAGTCACATGTTGAAACTTTAAACGCGATTATCTCGAAACTACTTTTCCAAAAACTTCTCGCGTTGTAGCTCAAAAAGTTATCGACCGATTTGGATGAAATTTTGGAAGGTTACTCTCAGTAATATTATCGGAAGGATATACCTAAAGTTTGAAAGATAGCGTGTAAATAAATAATTTTGTTGGGGTCAAATATGTCGAAAAAATGGTCGAAAATTCGAACTTTGGAGTAAAAAGGCTCCCAAATTTTCAATTTTGCACTTTTTCATCATTTTTTAGGTATATCCTTCCCCTTAATATGTCAATAAACGAATGATACTTATTAAATCTTTTTCAGATCAACAGAAAAAGAGTGACAACTGCAGCACTTGTCGATGTCGCGGAAAACAGGCGTCCAAAGACCTTTAATAACGCTGCCATTTTGTTGGTCATCCCAATTTTTTTTTTAACTTGACAATTATAATAAACTCATGTCTAAATTTGAAAATAATCCAATTATTTCATCCCCTTTAAAAAAATTCCCGAAAAATACCTATTTTTCCCGCTCCTAAGGGGATGTCTCGCCTTAAAGGCTCACAATATGTGTACTTTTGTATCTAAAAAAATACGCTTCTTTTTTCACCAACCGTTTCCCAGAAAAAGAAATCAGAATTTGCCCCCTTTCCCGGGCCTCTATGTAGATGTAGCCCCTTAAAGAGCCCTATCGCGTATTTTTTATACCTTAAATTTCCACGAACACCATGGGCTATTTTCTTGAAATGATGTATGACGCGTTTGGTCGATAAAAACCCTAGGACTATATTTTCTCCCAGACGGGTTGCATTCAGAGCGAATTACAAAATACAGTCTGTATTTTCGGTGAGCAGAGATCGAAACGAGATCTTTCTTCTTTTCGAAGTATATTAATTTAGGAGAAAACTAAATCTGCGCCACTGTTGCGGCCCGATCAGTGTACGCTTCACTCCTACAATTATCGCAGAAGCTTTGCAGATGAGAATGTACCTTGATGACGATGCTCGACTGGTTCGGGTCAATGGTCGGCAGTTGGAGTATCGTACTAGCCTTCAATAGCTTCTCCTCCGTGTGTCCGGGCAACACAATCACAATGTCGATCGGCAAAAAGTTCTTCAAGCACACCGACGGATGCAAGTGTATATTGTAAACGGTGCTTGCCATGGTGTGTCTACTCGTATTTTCAAAGTACACTTGCTCAATTTCGCCCACAGCCTGAAATATTACAATAGCTGGGTTCAAAAACAAATGCGGATAACCGTTTCATCGTGCACAGTTGTCAGATTCAAGTACACAATTGGGGATAAGACGAATAAGATCGATCCTGGGTTGCAAGTAAACGTTTTCTAAGTCTCATCAGCAAGAAAGACATCTAGCGTACTCATGCACGATAATCAGTCGTTTGTAATCAAATGAACAACATCTTGTGTGACCTTTTCGTCAACTGTAAGACAGGCAAGATAATGATATTTTCCTATTATGGACCAGCTTTTTTTTCTTCTTCGAATGCAGAAAATTGCAGCTTGCTTAGTAGTCGCTTATGCATTCGCTATATGGATGAGACGAAGTTCATTATTCACCCGCAAACTTGTAGCTGGAGAAAGTCAATGCACTGTAAATGCAGAAATTTAGGGGGAGTTATGTATCTTTGCTGCTCGGATTTGACTCGTGATTCAAGATCCGCTTGAGTGTGAAACTACGATTGCAATTATTCCCGAAAAACTTGGAACTCTGCATAAAGAGGGCCTAATTGTCGTCTGAGACTATTGGCGCAATCAGCATTGCATTTTACGGACGCGTAAAACTAAGAGATCATCACAGTGTAAAATTTATTTTTAAAACGAGTTTTTTTTTGCTTTATCCGATAGTATAGACGGTTATAAACATGCTGTTCATATACTTACATAAACGTAAGGAGACAATTCATATGCAAATTTCGCACTCGAAATTTTAAACGCGTTTTTCTCGAAATGTTGTTTTTCAAAACCGTGTACACTCTCAAAGGAAGAGTTTTCAAACTATCCGTCTCAAATTTTGACACAAGATTCTTTACGCCATTCTTTATCTTGCTATGGAAGCTTTCTTTAAATCTTCATTTTGTTTTTAATGAAAAACTGTCGATAATATAGGCTAAATTCGATATTTTTTTCAATTTTGATTTAAAACAACCCTCCATACCAAGACAGCGGCTTTCATACTGATTAATAATCTTTTTACAAATTTTGCTCCAGATAATATTTACGGTCACGACCGTGTACGTCGTGAGGACTCGTTTTTCGAAAGCATTTTCAACCGTTGAAAAATTGTAGAAAAAATAAATATAAACGTTTAAAAAACTATTTTCTGTTCTCCATGGGTGCTTTGATTTAACATAAAAAATTCAGACTAATAAGCGTATTTTAATAATTGAAAAAAAATTGCGAAAATCACTTATTATTCGACCCGCTACACTGTGATCATCCCTTAAGGTGGAAGGAGCGCGCGCTCTTGATTTCTATAGATTTTGTTCAAATTTTAACCAGACATTGTTCATATCATTATGCATGTTTGAAAAAAATTTCGGAACAGTCGACTATTTAGAGTGGGGGTTAATGGGTTTTTAAATTGCAACTTTTAACACTGCAGGGTCTGTATTGAAATTTAGACAGAATAATTTTCCGTATAAAATATTTGTCCCCTATAATAAGAAGACATATGGCAATACCACATCGGTCCACGTATAGAATGACGTAAGTTTGCGATGCATATTTAAAATAACACTACAACACAAATTTTTATTTGGAAGTAATTTCAAACGACACAAAGTTTTTAATCAGTTATGAATTTACCAACACTTTTATTTGTTGATAAAGATAACATAAATAATATAAGATATTAATATTTATAACACAAATATTTTTTTTATGATAAAAGTTTTTAACTTTAGGAACACGATAATTTTTGTTTTCTCGAAATATTGATCAATACTGTTTTGCGGTGTTGCCAATATGCAACACCGCAAAACCTATGATAAGTAGACATAGTCTACTTATTATAGGGGACAAATATTTTCTACGGAATATATTTGTAGAAAATGTATTCCGTAGAAATACATTTTCTACGGAAATGTAGAAAATGTATTGTCTTTATTGAACATTTTTAGCAAAACTTAATAGTAAAGGCAATCCAAACTTTTTTCACTCTTTCCCTAACTATTTTGCTATCTAAATACAATTTTTTCATAATTTATAAACACAATAGATGGTACAACGAATTATGCGACCTGACTTTCGGTCAATGCAAACCCTGCAGTGTTAAAAGTTGCAATTTTAAAACCGATTTTCTCTCGATCTAAATAGTCGACAGTTCGGAAATGTCACTCAAACATGCACAACGATATAAGCAATGTCTGGTTAAAATTCGAACAAAATCTATAGAAATCAAGAGCGCGTTCTACTTTAAGTGTGCAGAGAATAGGAAAAAAAATCATTGTATCGCAGAATATCACTATACTGCCGACTTCAGGTTGCGTCTGTGAGCGAGGCCCATCTAGCACAATACCATATTAACAAACAAAAATTTCATTCGAACTCCAATCGGTTATACGAAAAATATTTCTATTACATTACTAACGAATAACAACAGCGCACTTCAATGTCTTTTTCTCTCTCTATCATACATGAAATAGTGAACACAACGTTAGCAAGGTATTCTAATGGTAGACGTTCATTCGTATGACAAAGTAGCCTAATTAACAGCGCGTTTAACATGTTAACAGGAGAGAGCCATGTAGAGGTACCTGAAGTGGCGCTTCCGGATATTTGGGTCGTGTAGAATTAAACGGACTGAGGCGGACAGGCTTGATGTTATTAATAAATCGAAATAATTTGGATCGCCAGTCACCGATACTTAAGAACAAATCGATATTTTCGTTATTATAGAAGATACAACCGACCACGAACATCATGAAAATAATCTAAAAGTAAAGAAAAAAACGGCAATTGATAAAGAAACCCAATTTGCGTCCGAGAGAGAAATTCGTTTGCGTCACAAATATCGTACCGACTAGAGAATGAGAAAGGTGCAAAGTGTACAATACGAAATTCAACGGCTAAATCATTACCCTAGACAGATATTTATAGACAATATGTTACATATGCCAAATATTCTTCATGGAATAATATTACCTGAATGTAAAAGGGTTCCTTTGTCTCTTGTTTTGATCTAGATTCGCATTTTAGGAGTTGCGTCATCGATACGGTTTTTTGAAGATCCTTCCAGACAAATGGCTCAATGGACACCATGTATCTGAAAATTAACAAAAGTTAGTCATTTTTAAGCCGCATTTAAGGAGTTAGGCCGCTGTAAAAATGACGAACATCCTTTCGTCGCTTGAGGCAACTCAAATTCACCTGGCGAACAAAACCAGACTTCTCCACACTACGTGACATTTTTTTTAATTTTTCGGTTTTTCGATCACGCCTTTATTAGCTCTCGGAATATTTTTAATCAAATCCGGCCCTGAGCACCTCAAAATTCGTTGAAACTGCATGTTCAATCAAAAAGGCAGTTTTAAGGCACAAATAAGTTAAATAAGAAAATATACAAAATTAAATGTAGTATGGACAAGTCCGGTTTTGTTCGTCAGGTCCACATTTGGCGCAAAAATTGCAATTTGACGGTAAACTTATGATTACAACGATAGAACTGCTGGTAAAACTTTGAGGGGCCAGTCCAGTTTGAAAATGTCAAAAAATCGAAAGCAAAACTTGAAGAAATCGACGATGATGAGCATTCAAAAGGAATTTTGTACGGTGCAGGAATTGTCGATTGAGTTTAGGTAAGAGTTTTTCATAGTATAAACTTCAAACGCGTTTTTTTTCGAAACAACGTTTTCAAAATCTAGCTCCATCGTATCTCTAAAACTAATAAACCGATTGTCTTGAAATTTGAACCACATATTGTAAACATGATTCGCAACAAGATGACCTTTTATGGTTTTAAAATTTTGATTTTTACTCTTTTTTTTGCGAAAAACTGCGAAAAACGCGTTTTTAAAAACGTTTTTCGTTTTTCATCTGCCGTTTCTTTATTTTTTGATAAAGCTTTATATCCGAGGACCGTTTTGTAGCTGGTGTCATACTGAATCTAATGGACTTTGATTTTTTTGTTTCAGACAAGCCGTTGCCGAGTTGTGTTGGAGCTACCTAGCCCACCCATTTTTGAGACATAGACGCTATGAACATTCCGTCGACCGTAGAAGACTATGGCCCTGGTATCGATGATTCCACGTAAGTTGACAAATTTCATGATTTATTTATTCCCAAATTTTGAAAAGCGTTTACCTCAAAACCACGTTTTTCAAATCGGTACTCAAAATTTCTTGAAAACCAATGAAACGATTGCCTTGAAGGTTTTTGTAGTTATTCTATACACCATTATCTAGTACTTGTCATAGGATTTTTTTCCGTTACTTAGTTTTTGTTTTATAGGCAAAATAATAACTAATTTTTGGCCCAAAAATCACTATTTACGTACAAACGTCCGCCATTTTGTCATAAATCGATATTTTCAAAATCGGCTATGACAAGTACTAGATTATAGTATCTAATTTAATAATCTTTTTTGTTTTTTTTTTTTTCAGATGATTTTTGAAGAAACACCAGTGGGTACCGTTTACGTAGATTTTTTTACGACGCTCCAAGGATAATACAATATCCTTGTATATTTTTGATATTTTTAAAGAAAATTAAACATATTTTTGAACGTATATACTTTTAGATAATTAAGACCCCAATCCGAAATTTTAAATAGTTTTCCTTGAAAAAATTCACAAAAATGACCTTTTTCCGGCTCCTAGGTGTATATCTCCCCTTAAGATATATCGGTAAAACGCTTGACTTGCTTTAAGGAGGAATGCAGGGCTAAACAACGAACACTTACCCGTCGATACTGAAGAATAGCCAGTAAATGTTGGTTGGTGTATAAACCGCGTCCAATGGAAGATTGAGACGCTCGTCCGGGGCCACCGTACCAACGCATTCAACTTCGTTGCCACGTTTGGTCATGTAATACACGGACACCGGCTCTGAGAAATGATTGTGAACCTGCGCATAAAGAAGGAGCATTATTTCAATTCACTCATCAGCCTTTTCCAAGCGTCGAATGGGATTTACCTGTAGGACGCTTCTGAGGGTGACGATCGTGCTGCCGTTCTCGACTATAACGTCCGATATAACGCCCCATTCTTCCGATCCCTCTTTCCGGTATTTCAACGAGAAGAACCTTTTGTCCGCTCGCAACACTGGTATTTCCAATTTTTCGCCTATTCCCTTAAACTGAAATACGAGAAATTCTTTGCAATACCGCCCAAGCAAAAGTAGAAGTTCGTGGTAGGCGGGTGTTGTACCATAACGATGAATTTGTTCTGTCCTTTGTCCTTCACCGAAACGACCTTCAATTGATCAAGTATTTGGGCCTCCACTTTGACGACTTTTGGCGCGAGTTCTACCGACGCCCCGGATTCCAACATGACCTCGGAGTACGGCTCGGGATCGTCGGCTGACGGATCGGGTGGAAGTTCCGATCGATCGCCGATTACCTTGTACATATTTATACATATATTTAAACATTCGACTGTTTTGAATACGTGGCTTATCGTTTTCCTGCTGGTTTTCTATGAGGGATCATCACAGGGTAAAATTTTCAAAAAAATGTTTTTTTTTTTTTTTTTTTTTTTTTTCATTGTCCGATAGCGTAGACGGTTGTAAACATGCTGGTCAACTTTTGGGTCGAAATTTGTATTTTTCCGGTTGCTGGAGCCTTTCTCAGAAAAAGGGATTCGACCAACGACGTTGAAGCTTGCATCGTTGGAACGCAACGAAAAAGATTTTTTTCTTTATTTCGCAAATTTCCATTTGCAGAGTTAAGCTCCGAAAATCACACAAACTTGTTTACGATTTTTATTTAGTGATCTACAACAAATGTGCAGTATATGATTTCGGCTAAAAATGATAATAAGAAATTAAAAAGAATTTTCGTTGCATTCGAACGATGCAAACTTCAGCCTCCTATTCGACCAGCTGGTCTCAAAGGTCGAATCTCTTTTTCTGTTTTCTCAAAGGAAGAGTTTTCAAGCTATCCGTCTCAAATTTTGACAGAACATTATTCACGTCATCCTTTATCGTGCTATTTTAATGTTCATATTTATTTTAACAAAAAACTGGAAAGAATAGGCTAAATTCGATAACGTTTTTTTAACCGCCGCCATTTTGTCAATTTTTATTCTAAAAAACCTCTATAGCAAGATAGCGGCTTTCATACTGATTAAGGGATAACACCACTCTAGGATTTTGAAAAAAAAAAATCATTGTTTTTTGCTTAAAAAACACTTTGGGTTCATGAAAACAATGTGCAATTGGTCCTGTAGCGAATTTTTTTTTTCAAAGGCTCAATTATTGTTTTCGCCGCAGCGCCTCGCAATTCTTGCAGGCGCCTCGTACAACTTTAAACGCGTTTTTCCCAATACCACTTTTTTCAAACTGGGAGGGCGGATTACTCGAACACCTTTGCATGGATCGATTTGAAATTTTGACAGTAGCTTCACAATTACATTCTCTGTGGGAGTATGTAGCCGTTTTTTGATTAAATGTAAACTTTTTTCTATAAACAATTTACTGCTTATTTTTTAAGCAAAAAATCGATTTATTTCGATCAAAGTGCGCCATTTTTTTAAATTCGATAAAAAAAATCCCTACGTCGTCTAATAGCTAATACTATATAGATTATAATTTTTGGTTTTTATTCCAGGTCTTGTACTTTACGAGAAAACCGTTCTCCCGTGAAGCTATTTGTAGAAAACACATTTTTCAAGATGGGCTCTGTCGCCGCCATTTTGTATGAACATTATAATAATTTTTTGTGTTTAATATTCTAATATGTGTTTAATAAACCCTCTCAAAATAAATCCTATTCCTTTTTTCATACTCCCAAAATAAACTGTCAAAGTGAGGCCTTATTTTCTGCCGCTAGAGTGGTGTTATCCCTTAATGATCTTTTTACCAATTTTGTTTCAGATAATATTTCGGGCCACAACCGTGTACACCGTGAGGACTCCTTTTTTCCCAAGCGTTAAAAAAAGTTTATAAAAATAAAAATAACCGTTTCAAAAATTATTTTCTGTTCTTAACCCTAAAACTCATGACTGGGTTCAGGTCGCACCCCAATTTTTATGCAAAAAATGAGGTTTTTGCCGATTTTTGCCGTTTTGTCGGGTTTTAAATGGATTGTTCACTAATGGAATGTTAATTAAATCAAATGGCTCGCTCACTATTTACGTTCTTGTGAAAATACGAAGAAATTGAGGTATGATAAAGTCCATTTATCCCCGTAGGACCGGTTTAATGACAAAGAAAAGCACAGGGTGCATATACACCCCAGTCATGCGTTTGACGGTAAAAAAAAAGAAGTCATGAGTTGTTGGGTTAATGAGTGCTTTGATTTGACATGAAAAAATTAGACGGATAACCGTTTTTTAACGGTCGAAAAAAAAAATCGCGAAAATCAGCTATTTTTCGAGCCCTGCGGTGATCCCATACTGCGATGATCCCATAATTCCATTTCCGTTATCGTGTGCATAATTTACCGGTGATACTAACTTTGAAATTGCTAAGCTCCAGATCGAGCACCAACGCCAAGCCCGTCTCATTTTTCAGTACGTAAGGAGCGACCTTTTGCGTGGTCTTTTTGTCCGACGACTCCATGGCGCTGGAGAACGCGTTGCCCAATTGCTGTAGCACGTCCAGACACGTTTTGGTCACGGTGATTTCCAAATTATCCTGGTATCGACAAAACGTATTGATCGTGAAATTAAGACGAAAAAATCCGATCGATTGGGAAATATATGTTATATGTCTCGTGTATCATCAGCTCACCGAGGACTCGACGTCGATGGACATTCTGGAAGACTGTAGTATCAGTTCATCCGGTTCACTCTCGCAGCTAGGACTGATCGCGCTAGCCCCCCGAGATTCCGGCGACAAATCGTTGAATTGTATCTGAGCATAGAAATTTGTCTCGGTAACTCAAGAAAGGGGGGGGGGGCGTAACGATATTTTTATAGTAGATTGTAATATCGTTGTCGGACACTTGGCAACTTAAGGGGTTAGGCTATTGTGAAAATGACGAACGCTCGTTAGTCGCTTGCGGCAACTTGAATCGAAGCGGAAGGTACAAGATACGGTGCAGGAATCGCAAATTGAAGGTAAACTTATGATTACAACGATAGAACTGCTGGTAAGTCTTTAAGATTTTAGGCCCAGAGTTGGGCGTAATTCTATTTATAAATACGAATACGAATTTATTCACATCGTGATTTTCATGTGAATATAAATAAAAAAATAAATTCATACTTCACTTGTTTATATTTACATGCATGCGTACAAATTCAATTGTATTCACAAATATTCTGAACATACAAATAAATTCACGGAACTAATTGTGAATATTCACAAAAAAAGTGAATATTTACAAATAATCCTGTGAATTAAAAAAAATTACATCAAAATCTGTGAATGCAAATATATTCGCAGAAATTGTAAATACAAAAAAATTCAGAAAATAAGTTCTGAATTTTTTTTGTATTCCTTTCCAATATTACATTATAAATATGAAAAAAATCACAAAATGAGTTGTGAATTTCCTCAAGTTGAAAAAAATTAAAATCGAATTCACGACAATTATAATAAAATTAACACCACAAGTGAGTTCTCACGTATTTTGAGGTGAAACATTATGTTGAACTCAACACAATGTTGAACGCAACACAATGTTTTTGCTCGACGGAATGTTTTCTCTCAAAGTACGTAAGAACTCACTTTTGGTGTGAATTTTAACCTAATCATTGTGAATTTGATTTGAATTTGTCTTAAATACGAAAAAATTCACAACTTATTTTTTTTATTTTTTTGCATTTACAATTTTTTGTGAATACATTTGCATTCACAGATTTAGATGTGAATTTTTTTTTATTCACAGGATTTTTTGTAAATCGTCACATTTTTTGTGAATAATGACAATTTTTTCCGTGAATTTATTTGTATGTTCAGAATATTTGTGAATACAATTCATGTATGTATGCATGCATGTATTTGTATGCATGCATGTGAATACAAATAAATTCGTATTCACACTTGTGGCTACGAATTTATTTGTATTCGCATTTACAACAAGTGAAGTATGAATAAATTTGTATTTATATTCACATGAAAATCACGATGTGAATAAATTCGTATTCGTATTTATCAATAAAATTAGGCCCAACTCTGCTTAGGCCACAGTAACGGGTATAAAATCATGTGCGAATTTAACAATTTTTTTTCGTATGATAAAGTGATTCACTCGTAAAATTAATTACACATCTATTTAGTATGAATATCAAGCTGTTAGAATTTGTTTTTGTTCGATGTACAAGATGGCCGACTACTACTATTTTTTTTTAATCTTTTTTTTAGGCGCTCCGCGGCGTGACATTTAGCATCCACAATTTTTTACTTAGAACAAAAAACAAAAATTCTCGTCACTCTACATTAGAATACCAAGAGAAGTACGTACGGAATTTAAACAATATTGTTTTATTCACAACTTGTAGGTATTTGAACTTAAGAAATGAATTTTCAGTGAAAAATTTCGTTATAACTGCTCAAAAACTGCTCCTAAAATGAATAGTTTTCGATTAATCAGAAATTTCGTAAATTGTTGAAGTTATTTGTCACGCCAATTGGAAAAAAGCTGATTCGAGAAGTTTCGAGTAGTCGGCCATTTTGTACATCAAAAAAAAAAAGAAAAAAATATTTACTAACAGCTTGATATTCATACTAAATAGATGTGTAATTAACTTTATGAGTGAATCACTTTTTCATACGAAAAAAACTGTTAAATTCGCACATGATTTTACACTCGTTACTGTGGCCTAAGGCCATAAGGCGGGATATACACTACCGGCCAAAAGTTTCCGGATACTTCAGATAATTGCAAAACTTTTCATCACTTTGGATAATTGCAAAATTATATTAAAATAATACTATTAATTATACAGAGCTATATAATATCTTCGGAAAATAATAAATGAAATGAACTATATTACTGTAACATCAAAAAATCGATTTCTTTTTTCTTCTTCTTTAAACGATAGAACTATATATGTACAATATTTTCCCAAAGTTTCAAAGCGAAATTCGAAAAACTTCAAACGGTTACAGCCCGTCAACGGTTTGCCTCACCGCTCGGATTCGGAGCGCGCGCCGAAGGTACAAGCGAGAGCACAGAGGGGCAGGCAGAGATGGGCAAAAAGTAATTGAATTAACAACTAACGATCACAATTACTACTGTACTTGATAATTTAATTACTTTGTAACAGATTAATTAAGGGGAGATATACACCTAGATGGTCGAAAAAATCGATTCAGAAGCTATGAACATTCCGGCGACCGTAGAAGACCTACACTATGGGCCTGGTATTGATAATTCCATGTAAGTTGACAAATTTCATGATTTATTCATTCCCAAATTTTGAAACGTGTTTTTCTCAAAAACACGTTTTTCAAATCGGTACCCAAAATTTCTCGAAAACCAATAAACCGATTGCCTTCAGGTTTTTTGTGGTTATTCTATACACCATTATCTAGTACTTGTCATACGATTTTTTTCCGTTACTTATTTTTTGTTTTATAGGCAAAATAATAACTAATTTTTGGCCCAAAAATCACTATTTATGTTCAAACGTCCGCCATTTTGTCATAAATCGATATTTTCAAAATCGGCTGTGACAAGTACTAGATTATAGTACCTAATTTAATAATCTTTTTGGTTTTTTTTTCACATGATTTTTGAAGAAACGCCAGTGGGTACCGTGTACGATTTTTTTACGACGCTCCAAGGATCATACAATATCCTTGTATATTTTTTATATTTTTAAATAAAGAAAATTAAACATATTTTTGAACGTATATACTTTTAGATTATTAAAACCCCAATCCGAAATTTCAAATAGTGTTCCTTGAAAAAATTCTCAAAAATGACCCTTTTTCCGGCTCCTAGGAATCTCCCCTTAAACAGTTTACACATGGACATTTTTAGTTATTACAAATTTTTTCATTTGCATGTGTTAAAAATATTAATTGTACAAGTCTCAAGTATGCTCAGTGGTGTGACTACTCTGAAGCGATAGGATTACCTTAAGTTTGTTCAATAGTGTTTATCAAGGATAAACGTGTACCTTCGTTTTTAGCTCCCATGGACTGGAAACGCGCTCGCCATTATGAATAGCTTCTACCGGTTCGATCAACGGCTCCCACAGTGCCAATCTGCTGTTGTAGTACGCCATAATCAAAGACATCGTGCACTCCATGGACATCTGTAATCAACGCGACGAAAGTATCACACATTTGGAGGGAACAGGTCTGAAACTTTTGACGACTTTTACGAAGTCGTAAAGTACGAAATTCGGGGAATAATTTCAGGCTCGTACAGTTTTGGTGCTCCAGTCATTGATGTTGCTCTGGAAGCCTACGTGGAACAGCAGCATCGGCAGTGTTTTGTTACCGACGCCGGCCTCGAGTGTTAGAAGTATCACGGGCGCGGACACGATAGCCAATTCCGGCTTATAAAGGACCGTGTCCTGCGTGTTGGCGTAAGAAAAATCTTCTACGGCTTCGACACCGAGCTCGGTCTTCAAGAACCAGTATTCGCTCTCCTCGTAAGGCGTTATGAGCCAGAGGCCCTCGTGTGTTGGGTCGCTCTTCACGACTTCATCCTCGTCCGTTTCTTTGCTCGTTACTTTCTGCAGGACCCTGTTCAAAATCTCGATAACACCTGCACAAACACAAACAGCGTCACGATGCGAGCCAAGAGACCTCGAAAAGCCCTCTACTGTTTTTGCTATTATTTTATAATAATTAGGTTATTGAATGATTTTTTTTTTTCACCGTAAAGATCATGTGCAATTCTTATAACAAAAGAATTTTTCATTTTTAATTTTTTCAAGAATAAACGAAGATGTAGCACCTTGCAACTTTGGTTTTATTCAGCGAGGCGAAAGCGCGCCGAACGTATCCAAAGTTACCGAGCGTGCTGTGACATCGAAATGTTATGGTCTGTACTGGGTTGTTGAAAACCAAAAGGGATAGACTTTTTTTCTGGAATTGTGCCTATATATTAAAAAAAAATATACTGGCAAAGGGGTTTTCTTTAAGGGGAGATATACACCTAGATGGTCGAGATCGAGAATTTAGAAGCTATGAACATTCCGTCGACCGTAGAAGACCTACATCATGGGCCTGGTATCGATGATTCCATGTAAGTTGACAAATTTCATGATTTATTCATTCCCAAATTTTCAAACGCGTTTTTCTCAAAACCACGTTTTCCAAATCGGTACCCAAAATTTCTCGAAAACCACTGAACCGATTGCCTTGAGGTTTTTTGCGGTTATTCTATACACCATTATCTAGTACTTGTCATACGATTTTTTTTTCGTTACTTAGTTTTTGTTTTATAGGCAAAATAATAACTAATTATTGGCCCAAAAATCAATATTTATGTTCAATCGCCCGCCATTTTGTCATAAATCGATATTTTCAAAATCGGCTATGACAAGTACTAGATTTGTAACGATGAACTCATAGGAGTTTGTAAACTACGCGCGTAATATCGCGATTCTCTCGTCTCGTCGAGCGAGGTCATGTAACCGATAGGCGAACTGCGCAGGCTTATCGATCAAGACCGTCGAGCTTGCGAGATTATTGAAACACCTCGGCCTCTTTCGTCCTGGGACCGGTCAACTGTCGACATCGACTCAACAGCATCCTCCAGATCGATACAAGGCTTCAAAGTCCACACGCAAATCATCGGAGATTGGCTGCCTCTAAGAACTTTGCGTTAAAACAAATTGGAAGGAAGTACGCCAACATGGACCCAAGACCCAGGACATCGAAAAGAGCCACCGAGGGAATCAATACCAGAGAAAAGATAAGCGAAATCGTTTACGTCCACGATCAATCAATATATATATATATATATATATATATACATATATATATATATATATATATATATATATTCTCCCAAAATTATTATAAAGTATGCAGGAGTGCGTGTGCAAACATTTTATTGAATCCGATGCGAGCTGCGAAATAATGCGTAAAATGCATTAATTATTATAAGTACAACTTTGCAGTGACCGTTTTTTTCAAAAGTTTAAGGCTTTATTATAAAAAAGTGGCTACATATTTTTTAATCAAAGTACTGCCCGTCGCTAGCTACGACCTTGGCCCATCTTTCAGGTAGCATTCGAATCCCGCGTCGATAAAAGTCTTGGTCCTTGGAGGCAATCCAGGAATCGACCCAATTTTTGACTTCTTCGTAAGTACCGAAGTGCTGGTCAGCCAAATCGTGTGCCATTGACCGGAACAAGTGATAGTCGGAAGGGGCAATGTCTGGAGAGTACGGCGGGTGGGATAAAACCTCCCATTTCAGCGTTTCCAAGTACTTTTTCACGACATTTGCAACATGGGGTCGGGCATTGTCATGCTGCAGTATCACCTTGTCATGTCTTTCGTTGAATTGTGGCGGTTTCTCTTTGAGTGCCTTACTCAAGCGCATCAACTGACGTCGGTAGATTTCCCCTGTGATGGTTTCGGATGGTTTGAGCAGCTCATAGTACACAACGCCCAGCTGGTCCCACCAGATACGCAGCATCATTTTGGATCCGTGAATATTCGGTTTGGGCGTCGATGACGGAATATGACCAGGCAGTCCCCACGATTTTCGGCGTTTAGGATTATCGTAGTGAACCCACTTTTCATCTCCAGTCACAATCCGGTGCAAAAATCCCTTCCTTTGTTGTCTTTGGAGCAGTTGTTCACAGGTGAAAAATCGGCGCTCGATGTCTCTCGGCTTCAACTCATGCGGGACCCAGTTTCCTTGCTTTTGGATCATACCCATATCCCGGAAACGTTTTGAAAAGAGCCTCTAGTTTAAAATGCCACTTTTTTTTATTGAGCTAGGGCCACTACTTCGGCCGCAGTGGCTCTCTAAGTAAAACGGTCACTGCAAAGTTGTATTCCTAATATATTTCATATTTGCAAAATTTGAATGTGAATCGGTTAGCAAAGCGCCGAATAATAATAATAAATAAATTGTTCGAAAATATCTTATATTCAAATATTACAGATTAAAGTATCTAATTTAATAATCTTTTTAGCTTTTTTTCAGATGTTTTTTGAAGAAACGCCAGTGGATCCCGTATATGCAGATTTTTTACGACGCTTCAAGGATCATACAATATCCTTGTATATTTTTGATATTTTTAAATAAAGAAGGTTAAACATATTTTTCAATGTATATACTTTTAGATAATTAAAACCCCAATCCAAAATGTCAAATAGTTTTCCTTGAAAAAATTCACAAAAATGACCTTTTTCCGGCTCCTAGGTATATAACTCCCCTTAAAAAAATACTTTCGTTATTAAAATTGCACACGATCGGTGAAAAGATTTAATTTAAAAAAAAATCATTCAATAACCTAATTGTCTGTTTCTCCCTCACCTGGTGACACCGAGATGTGTACGTCCGTACAACATACGTCAACGTGCAATCCTTTGCCCTCCGGAGTAGAGCCCGCTATGCTTACGCTGCAGGGCCTCAAAACTTGGTATATCCAGTCTGCCCGCTTCACCGGATTGTAGATTCCAGTTAAAATGGACAAGTCCTTAACCGAACCCGTGATCACCTGATGCTCTCCGATCATACGGATTTTCAGTAGAAGCTCCGTCTGTAACAAGAAGAAAAAAATAACATTTTAAACTATTCTCTTAGACACAAATGCAAGTGCTCTTTTGAGCAGACTCGACACCTGGAAACTGAATATATACGCGATTAATTTTGAAAAACGGTTAACGGGCTACATCAACCTAAGTGGGTAAAAAAATTGCTTTTAAAAAATATTTTTATTCGATACTATCACCTTTTAGCTATATTCCTTAGAATTTCATCGAAATATTCCTAAAATTGAACGAGCAACAGAGAGGTGTAGCAGCATCATACTTCAAACTTTGAACGCGGTTTTCTCGAAATACTGTTTTCAAAGTCGTTGGACATGATATCTCGAGAACGACTTAATGGATTGTTTACAAACTTACAGGCGATACGATGGGAAACATTTGAAGGTCGTTGACGATCTCACTTTTTTAATAGTTACGTAAAAGTGACGACATTTTTCATAGACTTTGTGTGCTTAAGTTTCAATTCGTGGCCACGTTGTTAAAAGAAATGATATAAAAAATCGACGGTTCCCAGTAAAAAAAAATCGGAACTTGGCCATGTTTGTCGGGCATGCAGGTAGATGTAGCCCCTTAAAAATGTAAACAAGTCATGATCACAGGCAAAAGTAACCGAAATTTGTAATTTTGGATGTGAAGTAAAATCAGTTCTAAGTGGCCTAATATTCGAAACAAGCCTTGAGGCGAGAAATCCCTTTAGATTTTTCGAAAAATCGACTTTTTTACATATATCGAAAGTATGATACCCAAAGAATATACTGACCCAAGGAAAACTCGAAATATTGAATATTTGCGCATGCGGTCAGGTAGCGAGTCACATGTTGAAACTTTAAACGCGATTATCTCGATACTACTTTTCCAAAAACTGCTCGCGTAGTAGCTCAAAAAGTTATCGACCGATTTGGATGAAATTTTGGCAGGTTACTCTCAGTAATATTATCGGAAGGATATACCTAAAGTTTGAAAGGTAGCGTGTAAATAAATAATTTTTTTGGGGTCAAATATGTCGAAAAAATGGTCGAAAATTCGAACTTTGGAGTAAAAAGGCTCCCAAATTTTCAATTTTGCACTTTTTCATCATTTTTTAGGTATATCCTTCCCCTTAGTATGTCAGTAAACGAATGACACTTATTAAATCTCTTTCGGATCAACAGAAAAGAGCGACAACTGCAGCACTTTTCGATGTCGCGGAAAACAGGCGTCCGAAGACCCTTAATAACACCGCCATTTCGTTGGTCATCCCAATTTTTTTTTTCTAACTTGACTGTTATAATAAACTTATGTCCAAATTTGAAAATGATCAGATTATTTTATCCCCTCTAAAAAAATTCCCGAAAAATACCGATTTTTCACGCTCCTAAAGGGATTTCTCGCCTTAAACTTCGAATTAAAGTTCTTTTTTTCATGATTCCTTCACGTGTGTTGGTTATCATTTGGCTTTATCAGCGCAAAACGCTTGAGAGTTAATATGCAGCGTCTCACGTCTGTCGAAATATTCGGGGAACGCAACTGTTTGCACTGTACCCATGCAGTTTGGTAAGGATGTATAGGCGAGTCAATCAAGAAAATGAGCAGAATTTCAATACGTGAGAATTAATCATACACCTCGATTATGTAGTGAATGATTGGACCATTTTCGAATAAGTTTGCTTTCATTATGCTCTTGCTCATCATATCGGAGAGTAAAAGAACGTCACATAAATACACAAAAAATTGTGTAAAAATTATTCAACAGATTCGTGGATTGACTCTACGGTTGCATCCAGGCATACAGGCAAAGGAAGTAATAAAGCATCAAAATTTTATCACCATGATAGAATTTCTGTGAAACTCCCATACATCCGTAACTGCGTTTCAAAATAGTCGCTTCATCGAAGACTTTTTTCCCACTCCTGTCCGCAGAGTTTACGACCTTATATACGCGAAAAATATGATTCTTTTGAAGTATTTTTCTAAATATAATTTTAGCCTGATCTTGTAAGAATATTTTGAGGTTTTTACAATAAAAAATTTCAACTAAATTTTGAAGTTCCATCCTTTGGAGCGTCCGAACTTTTATGTTCTTCAAAGGAGGCAGCTGACCGGTGCGCGCTATGTCGAATTTTATTGTTTCTCTCTAGTATGCTTCCTAAGGAAGAAGCGGCATTTTAGATGCCATGGTAGGCCCCGCATAGGGTGCAGGATGCTATTAAATAAGGTAATATATTTTATAATCGCTTTCGCGATTCCTATCGCGAACTTCAAAGCCGTTTATCCACGATTCGCTTTTTTTTTACCTCGTGACAGTCCAAACTCACGAGCCGCGGTTCCCATCACTTTCAATTTTTTACAGCATATTCTATTTATCAATACCTTTCGCCTGAACCCCAAGAAGTAAAAAAAAATGATCACCCAACTTTATCAAAAAGATAATTTGTCCGTAGTAAATAGAGTCAAAAGTTTAAGTACTTTCATTTTAACATGCTATTTTAAAAAATATTTTTGTTGGTTCACAAATGTGTCCTTTTTGGGCGCTCAGTTCAACGCTGAGAACGTTGACCATCAACGCGTGCGCGATTTCTTGATATTTCCGCAATTGTTTTTCTTTGTTAGGCAGTTAAGAGGTCTTCTCACTTTAGACGCTAAAAAAGAGGCCATTTTCATGAATTTTTTTGATAGGTTTATATTATAGATATTGACATGAAAGTTGTTACATCTAATAAATACACTTTCGAAATACAAAAAAAAATTTTAAATGATGTATTTGTGTAACCCAAACAAACTTCAAACGCGTTTTTCTCGAAACAACGTTTTTCAAAGGCTTGTTGATAACATTTTCGTAACTACTATACATATATTCTTTACAACTATAGCTATAGCACAAAACAAGACTTTTTTAATTTTGATATTTACTATTTTTTTGCCAAAAAACGGTGAAAAAAACGTTTTTTTATTCTTTTTAGAAAAATGTCCGCCATTTCGTTATTTTTGCATATATCAAAAATCTTATGATATGCGCTATAGCCATTATCATACTGAATCTAAAACCGTGTGATTTTTTTTGTTTCGGATGATCTAACTCCGAGATTTCATCAACAACGCAGAGCTACAATTTTTTGAGAACATTTTTTTAACTACCGTTTTCGTCTGTAAATATTGACTTAAATAAATCAATTTTTTTAAATGTATTTCGAAAGTGTATTTATTAAGTATAAAAACTTTTATATCAATATCTATAATATAAACCTATCAAAAAAAATCATGAAAATACCCTTTTTTAGCGTCCGAAGTGAGAAGACCCCTTAAGGGATTGAATAAATATTGTATAAAAAAATTAGCAATATATGCGTCCTTTTTTCACGGCTTCTATAAATGTACCTGCGAAAAGCGACGAAATCGCGTATATAAGGCCTTAATGTAAAAGCAAATCGTCTCTCGGTCGACAGTTTTCCAGTCTACTTTGGTAACGAGCGTGACGCAATAGGTGCCGCGCAATCAACCGAATTACCGAAGATCCTCAATTTTATCATGCAAACATATAGTGACGAACATTCAGAACGATGCAGTTGGAGTTGATATCATCCATGTCTTCCAGCAGGATAATGTCTGGCTTCTCAATGTGCAAATTCACGGTGAACATGCTCAACGCGTTGGCGGCCGGCTGCGTTGCTGCTCTCTTGCTGCGAGCTCCCGACTCGACGTTTCCCTTTTGCGAATGCTGCGTCGAATTTTGGGTCGGGCTTGTCGGCGAGACGTTGAAAAATTCCTTTATTTTCAACAAGTAATCGAGGGACACGATTATGCTGAACGAAAAGATACGGAGGTCAACTGTAACAGTGCCAATTCGTAGGAGAATGAAACTCTTCTGTCGCAGAATAGTAGAGTGTTCGATGGAGCTGGATACACGAATTAAAGGGATCATCACAGTGTAACATTTTCAAAAAATCGATTTTTTGCATCATCCGAAAGAATAGACGGTTATAAAGATGCTGTTCAATTTTCGGGGCGAAATTCGAATTATTCTGGTTGCTACAGCCTTTCTCAGAAAAAAGGATTCGACCAGCTGCGTGAGACGGCGCGGACGGACGCGTTTTTCTCGAAATGTCGTTTTTCAAAACAGTGTACACTCTCAAAAGAAGAGTTTTCAAGCTATCCGTCTCAAATTTTGACACAACATTCTTTACGCTATTTTTTATCTTGCTATGGAAGCTTTTTTTTAAATCTTCATATTTTTCGTAAGGTAATCATATCGCTTTACACAAGTCATAGGGGCCGTCCATAAATTACGTAACGCAATTGGGGGGGAGGTCGGCCAACCGTGATGGTGTAGGTACGTGAGGGGGGGGGTCAAGGTTTGCGTTACGTCACGATTTTAAAACTGCCAGAAATAGCACAATTTCTGCATGTTCAAGTTTTTCATTTAAACTTCGAGTGCAATTTTACCGTGGACAGCTCACAGCTTTCTATACGCAATGTCAATTAAGGGAGAAAATCACTGTGCAAGAACTTGCACAGTAGCTTTCCCACATCCTCCAAGCAAAATTTGAAGGACATTTTTTAAAAATAATTCTTGAAAGTACATGTATTGAAAAATATGTGGGCAACATTTTTATTCACAAGTCCTAAAATTGACGGAGTTATAGTGACTTTAGTGAGAACAGGTAGCGCGACCGGTTAGTGGCCTCAGTCCCTACAGGTGTGGCATCATTTACAATAGATAAAGTACAGGCTCTTATTATTTTGTGAACTATCATGAAAATGAAAAACCGTCATATCGCCCGCGACTAGATACTTCAATGTAAGTATTAATATTCTAGAAAAAAATCGTAACTTTATATCAAGAAACACGGAATGAAAACGTTGAACGGGTTTTTTTTTGAAAATAGTTTTTTCGACCTTGTCCGAGCGAATACTTAAAAACTTATCAACCGATTTTCAATTAAAAAAAAAACATTCTTGTAATCGCAGTGACTAAGGCTGTACGTATCCGCGTTTTCAACCTTTGATAATTACTATTTTTAAAGACTGCTTGAATACAGAAAAAGGGCCTTTTGATAATAGAAAAAAATGTTCAAAATGTCGGCATTATGTATAAAAAAAATAAAAAAAACGGCTACGTATAACCATAGCTACAGTTGTATAGATATCGATAAATTGTTGACTTTCAATTTACAGATAACCTTTCATAAAGATATCGATGGGACAATGAAGAGACATTTTTTTGTCGTCAAATCAAGGCATATATCTCGGTTAATTTTCAAGATTTTGTCATAAAAATTGGTATAAAACTAGAAGAATATATACTTCATAAAATGAGTATAAACCGAATCCTTTCATAATTAGTTATGTCTATGAAAAAAATCGCAATTATTGACGTCAAAGCACCCGTTACGTAATAGGGGGGGGGGGGGGCAACGGCCTGGCCAAGCGTTACGATCCCGTTACGTGGGGGAGGGGGGGGGGGCTGAAAAATTGGGAAATTTGGTTTACGTAATTTATAGACGGCCCCATACCACTGATCATATTTGAGACTTGTACAATTTATATTTTTAACATATGCAAAAAAAAATAATTTGTAATAACTAGAATTTTCCATGTGTAAACTGTTTAATAAATGTTCACGTTGAATCCTTTAAGGGCCACGCCTATTTCTGGATGGCTCAAAATCATTTCCTCTGGTAGTATAGCTAAAAAAGGGTTAAATATGAATGTCCAATAATAACGTTGTCGATAAGGGCTTGGGAAGTAGTATTATCGGACTGCAGCGAATTTGCTACTAACATTGTCACCCGCTCGATTCGAACTATTATTCTAATTTAATCAAAAATCTTCAATGCCTAGTTCCTCCAGTCAAGCTTCCTTTACACAATTCTATCAAAAAATATCATTTGAAATCAAATGGACATTCAAGAATGGCCATTTACTTAATTTTTTGGACAAAAAACGGGCAGCAGATCGAATGCTGGGGCAAGCGTCGTAAATTTTCACGACAAATATTTTGCCATATTAACATAACTCATATGTTTACGTTTGAATCTCAAGCTATCCCGGCATTTGTAGATGCATCTAGCACAGATTGATGGAACTGTAAAGTAGCTTGTCCGCTATAGCGTCCTTACGCTTTTACCGGGGGGGGGGGGGGGGGGCGGGCGGGTCAAAGTGAATGTAGCAAATTTGCTACGATGGCAGCTAAAGGGTTAATTGGAAAAATGAAAAAATTGTTATTCCAACGATTCGCGCAGTATCTCTAGGTTTGATATTTGGCAACATTGGTTCTATCTCCGCCTCTTTTTACTCAACCAGGCGAGTTTAACCTCCATGCTTTACAACGTCGATCTTTCAGAACAATGTTAGGTGGGGGAAATATAAAGCGTATTCGGGCCACGACTGGTAAAAAGCGTGGAAAATTTGTGTCGGCCAAATATGTGGGTTAAAAATTAAATATGTGTGGAAATTCGAATGAGTGAGATGAGGTTAGGACTACAGTTGGCTGTTGCCCTGCTGTCACGTCTCTTTATCGTAGCAAGTGGTAATAAATCCAATACCGGAAGTTCAAATTCAACTTGACATTACATAAAAATTAGGTCAATAAGCGTCATTTTTTCTGAGAGCGTTGGATTACTACAAGTGTTAAGTTTGTAAATCTGATTATTTTTACGAATCTTACGGATTCCCACTATTATATACACTTTTGTAGCGACCGGAAATTGAGTTTTGGTATGTCGTCTCGTAGTTCCTTCACAAAAATACGCAATTTTAATATTTTTTTCTCTGTAATTAGGTCGATAACCGAACCTGACATTTTACAGAGACGATTATCAATATATTTAGTGAGGCTGAAAAAATATTATGAAAATCCTATTGACTGAAGCCTGGCAATAGGATTACCTTAACGGAAAATTGTCGAAAAAATAGGCTAAATCCGATATTTTTTTTTTCAAACCGCCACCATTTTGTCAATTTTGATTTAAATTAATCTCCATAGCAAGATGGCGGCTTTCATACTGATTGATAATCTCTTTACAAATTTTGTTTCAGATAATATTTACGGCCACAACCGTGTATACCGTGAGGACTCTTTTTTGGAAGAAATTTTCAACCGTTAAGGCGAAGTAGAAGATCTACCACGTGACATATGAGTGCGAGAGAGATAGCTGAAATTTTCGAACAGAAATTTCTCAGAGATGAATAATATTTAGGGCAAAAGGAAATCATCAAGCTCTGCGTCAGGGAATTCTCCAAAGCCTAACGCTTTGTTTTTCCAAAAAATTTTTTACCATCTATGAGAAAATTGGGTTGGAAAATTGTGAGGTTATGTTGACCTTGTACATGCCCTTAAAAAATGAGAAAAAAATAAAAATAACCGTTTAAAAATGTATTTCCTGTTCTTCATGAGTGCTTTGATATGACATAAAACAATCAGACTGATTAGCGTATTTTAACCATTAAAAAAAATCGCGAAAATTCGCTATTTTTCGAGCCGGTACACTGTGATGATGACTTAAAAAAATCGAACTGATGAAAATAATCGATCGGGTCGGGCTTACCAAACATGTCGTTGGCTCCTTTTCGAAGCGTCATGTCCAGCATGCTCCTCATCGGTTTTGCTTCTTCTTCAGCTCTGCTCGTAACATTAACGGTAGGCATTGACGTCGTTCTCTCCATGATTCGGACAAGCGAACCTTGACGACTGTGCCGAGTATCGTCCAACGTACAGTTCATCAGGAGTATCGACGTTGCCAGCAAACCGTCCTCAAAAATTCTCCCCTTCACGGCGAAATGCGTTAGGCCAAACTTGGCTAAACCGTTCTCTGGTAGATGCAGCGGAGAACTCTTTGTGCTCAACTAATGAAAATACAGAAAATACAGGTGTGCGAACTACAGCATAAATATTTCATCGAGACGAAGTGCCAGCTTGAGAGTACTAGCCCATTAAAGAAAATCAATTTTCTTCATAACTTTACTTTACAGCATGCCGTTCAAAATCCAAGTCGAAATAGGGTATTCGACTATATTAAAAATATGGTTCACTCTCTTGTCATCCTAAAAGAATACTGTCTAAAAAGTATTTTCTATCATTTTATCGAAAAAATATGCATCATTTTCGATTATTTCATTTTTTAAATTAGATAAATTTGAACGTTGGGTCACGTGAACGAAAACGCTCCAGGATTGGTTGGAATGCTAGTGACGTCACATGCCAGCAAACAGATGGTCATTACGAGTCCTGTGACGAGTAATGAGCGATTTTCTAGTGTATTTCCGTGTATTTCCGTGCTTTTTCCGTTCATTCATAGTTATTTGTAGTGATAGTTACCATATTATCAACTTTTAAATAAGAATGGAGAGGAAGGTTTGCTGTGCGACAACTCAGCGGTGATATGCGTCCTTTACCTTGTTCACTGGCATATGACGTGACAGGCACCGCGTGACTACATGTCTGTCAACGAGAGCGTTTTGGCGGTCTGGGTAAATATTTAAACTTTATTGCCGATTTATATCGTCAATACTGACATTTACGAAGATAACAAAATATTGTGATCATAATATAAAATAATTAACCATTTAAGATGATTTCCGTACAACAGTCAAATACACTATTCCAAGTAGTTTAGATTTTACGGACACGAAGGCCAAAGTGCCTGTTACCAACGGGAAATCACGGAAAAAATAACTTAAAATCGGGTTTTCTCGGCCGTTTCGGCGGGAGGGAGGGCAGTTTTACGATAACTGTGACGCCGCCATTTAATGATGGGTTCTTGTGTATCTTGACGAGACAAATCGAAAGTGAAGGATACAATTTTTTGATGTCGATATTAGTTTTCGCATGCACGCACGCACGCACACACATTCATTCATCTAAACATATATATCTCAGCCCCATATATCCCAAATATTCATTCATTTAAACACGATATTTTTGTCTTACACCCGTATTCATAGTCGTTCCTTAAGGCGAGGGTAGGGGTTTGCACTTTTGAAAAATCGATTTTTTTTGTGTCTTTTCTTATAGTTAAACATTTCAAGAATATAATGCCAAAATTTCAAGTCAATCAGAGCAAAAGTCTCGAAGTTATTGACTATTTAGTCCCGCTCCTCTAACACTGTAGCTCCGACTTCTCTAAACTTCAAACGCGTTTTTCTCGAAACCACTTTTTCAAAGTCCGTGTTCACTGCCATTTGAAAACTACACGACCGATTTATTTCAAACTTGGTACACACTTTCTACATATAAAATACCTCCCCCCAACGGTTAGTTTGAGTTTTTTTACATTGAGGGAATTTTCTACCCCCAAAATGGCGGAATTTTGCGTGAAAAATAGCACTTTTCACTTAATATGACCACCAAAAATGTAGAAATAAAAAAAAAGTTATCAAAGACCGTTGGGGGAAGGATTTTGATGATACTTTGACTAAATTTTAATGGTACTTGATTTCACATGATTTCTAGCTGAGATGCAGTGAACACCGCAAATCGTGTTTTTTCCAGAGGCGTTCTTGGAATAGCTTTGTCACCGGCTTGTTTGTGGATATTTTCGCGTACAAATTTCACATAATGTTCTTGAAATGACACCTAACAATGTACAAAAGGTTTCAATAAATTTACTCTATCCATATAGATGAAAAAAATTCGCCAAAAAGTGTTTTTTTTCACGCTGAAACCCCTACCCTCCCCTTAAGAAATAAGGCCTCCTTGTTTTTGTTCCGAACAAAAAATAAGGAATGAGGATTCCTCAAGGTACATCTATGAATACGGGTGTCAACTTGTCTTTGCTTTCTCTTCAAAATTACCAATTTTGATCCTCCAGTGAACAAATTGATTACGAGGCTGTCCATAATAAACTCGAATTTAATTGCAGTGTGTATCTGCTTTTGATGTTGAACGTCGCCTTCTTCCGGTTCTTTCATTACTTCCACCTCGAATTTATCTGCAATATCACTGTGTATTAGTATTCTTCGTCCGGATTGTCAATTCCTGCGTACACGCTTTCTTCGTCGAGAATAACAAGTACGTGTGAAACTAACTTGTTGACTTTGGAGCATCCTCGGCTGTGATTTTTTTGTCGGCTCGAACCACGGATTGCAACTGGCTAGGCTCTTCGATCGTTTCGCCCAAATTCTCTTCCAAAACTTTGAGAATCGTCGCGTAATCCTCTTGACTGATCAACAGTTCGATTCTCTTGAGCCTACCCGACATTTCGATATCGGGAATGGACTTGAACCAGGCAGCCGACAGATTTCGCTTCATGAGCAACGCGAAACTCACCGGTTGTAGTAACAAAACTTCGTTCTTCGATTCGAAATCATCCTTGTTCAATAGAACCCTAAAACGAGGAAAAAGTTCGATGCATCGCGAGAAATCCTGCCAATTGTTGGACATTCATCCTAGCAATTATCAATCGGCGGGAATTGTATCTAGATTTGAATTGGTATATAAATTATTCACGAAGATTGAAGAGTTGGCGGTAAGCTCTGGCCCTATCAAGCCTCAAAGAAAAAACCCGCATTGCCATTTATCTGACAAAAAATGACACGCGAGTTTATGAGAGTAGAAAAATTTTAAGGTAGTCCGGAAGAAAAACCTGCAGTCAAACTGACAATTTTAACGATTTTTATTTGTTTCTCTCGAATGTTTAAAATCCATAGAATTTAATCTCATAAAAAAGTATTTTCATTTTGGTACCCATTAAAATGACAATTTATGATGATTTTCATAAATACTTACAATTAATATTGGTTATTGAGCACTCGGTTGATCATTATCGACTTTGCTAGTGAGTTCATGTTTTAAGCAGTTGGCAACGCTACATAATCTCATTTTAGAAGAATTCAAACATCGCCTCCCAATGACTCGACAAATGTCAAAACATGGCACAATTCAGAGTTGGGCGTAATTCCAGTTATAAATACGAATACGAATTTATTCACATGGTGATTTTCATGTGAATATAAATACAAATGTATTCATACTTCATTTATTTGTATTCACATGCATGCATACAAATACAATTGTATTCACAAATATTATGAACATACAAATAAATTCACAGAAAAAAATGTGAATAGTTACAAAAAATCGTCTGAATTAAAAAAAATTCACATAAACATCTGTGAATGCAAATGTATTTACAAAAAATTGTAAATATGAAAAAATTTAAAAAATAAGTTGTGAATTTTTTCGTATTTAAGACAAATTAAAATCAATTTCATAATGATTAGATTGAAGTTTACACCAAAAGTGAGTTCTTACTTGTTGAGTTCAACACAATGTTTTCTTTCAAAATACGTAAGGACTCACTTGAAGTGTAAATTTTAATATAATTGTCGTGAATTCGGTATTAATTTTCTTCAACTTGAGGAAATTCACAACTTATTGTGTGCATTCTTCATATTTATAATCTAATATTTGAAACTCACAACTTTTTTTGCAAAATATTCTTTGCCTCGACGCAATGTTTTCTCTTAAAATACGTAAGAACTCACTTTTGGTGCAAATTTTAATCTAATCATTGTGAATTTGATTTTAATTTATTTTAAGGTATTCCTTTCACGAACCCAAATATTTTACACTTAACAGATTTTCGTCCATAATGAAGCAAAAATACATCCCAGTACACTGGTAAAATTTCAAACCAAGTTACCGAACCTTTAACGAAAAATTACGGCCCTAAAAATCGTCTCATTTATACGGCCCTTTATGGACATGTCACGCTGGCCACATTTCTATCTAATAATTTATACACTAAATAACTCTAGATGCCTAATATAAACTGCTCACAGGTGTACAAAAAGTCTAAAGATTCCGTAACGACAATAAAAACAGTGTAAAAAGTCTAAAGATTCCGCAACGACAATAAAAACAGAGGGTCACCGAACTTTCAAAGAAAATATTAATTGTTAAAACTTGGAAAAATGTGACTGGCAGAAGAATTTTGGTAGCCGTGACGTTTCAAATAAATGTAAAAATGTCTCAATCTACTAAATTTGCGCGAAGTTTTTCATTCTAGGTTAGCGTTGTGTATAATAATCCATTGTAACTTATTTTTTTATTAAGCGCAATTGTAATTTACCGACGATTCAGAAGGCCCTGCTTATGCCCCCAGAAAATACGGCCCTCCGCGAAAGGAATACCTTAAATACGAAAAAAAAAATCACAACTTATTTTGTGAAATTTTTTTGTATTTACAATTTTTGTAAATACATTTGCATTCACAGATTTTTATGTGATTTTTTTTTAATTCACAGGTTTTTTTGTAAATATTCACATTTTTTGTGAATATTCACAATTTTTCTGTGAAAATATATTTGTATGTTCAGAATATTTGTGAATACAATTGTATTTGTATGCGTGCATGTCAATACAAATAAGTAAAGTATGAATAAATTTGTATTTATATTCACATGAAAATGACGATGTAAATAAATTCGTATTCATATTTATAAATACAATTACGCCCAACTCTGGCACAAGAGTACGTGGTCGGTTCTTTTTTACAGAAAATTGATCTGTTTTTGTTCACGCAGATAAATAATAAGAGACTGATTGGGCAATTTTTAAAGTTTTATCTTCAGGTAAATATAGATAACGAAAACAGAAAGAAGTTTTAAAGTTTTCGAAATAAAAATGTTGACAGCTGTTTTTCGTATGTATATTTGTATACGTAATAATTCATTTAAAAAAATTAAGATCTATAATCAACATATTTTTATTCATTATTTATCCTTCGTTTAATTATTACTTTTATTCTATTCTTATTGTATTTAGCATGATCTGCAGCGTAGGCATTCGGCGACATTCATATCTTATTCTGCGTGAATTGCCGTCTAGGAATTTCCCCTACCAATCACAGCTGACGCTCCGATCATCGTTTAGAGAGAGACAGATGCCGCATAGCAAAATTTAATAAATTATTGTGAAAAAACTACACGGTGGATCAGCTACAATGTTTGCAGGTGAATTCCGTATTAACCGAAGATTCGAATAAGAAGTTTTGTTTGTTGGGTCAAACGCCAAAATTTTACGTAAAGTTATCATTTCCAGAAAATTTTTCGGAGGTTATGTTTGAGTGCGTGTATTTTAGGCCAACTTTCAACGTTCATATCTTGCAAATGGTACGGTGGAGAGGCTTAACATTTTTTATTTCAACGTGGTTGATGGCATGCTGTCTCTTTCTCACAAAAAAAAGGAGGTTCAACGTTAGTCGATTTTTTAATTGTTTCTTCCGAACCACCTTAAATTTTAAAAAATCATTTCACAGTCACCTGAGTGAAAAAGATAGTAGGCATTTGAGAAAAGCCTACAGGGCCGGTTTTTTAAATCTCACAAATACTACCGCAAAAATCCGTTGTGCCTTATTTTTACCGAAATCTGTAACACTTCGTCCCAGCGGTAGCAGCACCATACTTTAAACGGGTTTTTCTCGAAACACTGTTTTCAAAGTCGGTTGGACATGATATCTCGACAACCACTCGATGGATTGTTTCCAAATTTACACAAAATACAATGAGAAACATTTAAAGGTCGTTGACGATCTCACTTTTTCTCACTTTTTCTTATCGATCTTCATTTTTTAATAGTCACGTAAAAATGTCGATTTTTTTAATAGATTTTGTATGCTCGAGTTTTAATTCCTCGCTACGTTGTCAAAAAAAAAATTATTTTAACAATCGACAATCGTCAATTACTCGTATTTATTGCCAACTTGAATAACCCGTTTGGTTTTTGGATTTCAGATGGACCGTTTAAGCTGGACAGTGTCCACCGCCAGACGTGGCGAAAAAAATGTCATCATCTGCCGGCGGCCATATTTTTTGTTGTTTGTATGTATTTTTCGTCATTTTTTAAGGCTCTCAATATATGTACATTTGTGTTTAAAAAAATTCGTTTCTTTTTGACCAACCGTTTCCCAGAAAAAAACCCGAAAATGGCCATTCTTTCGGGCCTCTAGGGAGCCCCTTAAGGGGAGATATATACCTAGATGGTCGAGGTCGCGGATTTAGAAGCTATGACCATTCCGTCGACCGTAGAAGACCTACACTATGGGCCTGGTATCGATGATTCCATGTAATTTGTCAAATTTCATGATTTATTCATTCCCAAATTTTCAAACGCGTTTTTCTCAAAACCACGTTTTTCAAATCGGTACCGGAAATTTCTCGAAAACCAATAAACCGATTGCCTTGAGGTTTTTTGTGGTTATTCTATACACCATTATCTAGTACTTGTCATAGGATTTTTTTCCGTTATTTAGTTTTTGTTTTATAGGCAAAATAATAACTAATTTTTGGCCCAAAAATCACTATTTATGTTCAAACGTCCGCCATTTTGTCATAAATCGATATTTTCAAAATCTACTATGACAAGTACTAGATTATAGTATCTAATTTAATAATCTTATTGGTTTTTTTTTCAGATGATTTTTGAAGAAACGCCAGTGGATACCGTTTCCGCATATTTTTTACGACGCTCCAAGGATCATACCATAGGATCCTTGTATATTTTTGATATTTTTAAATAAAGAAAATTAAACATATTTTTGAATGTATACACTTTTAGATACTTACAACCCCAATCCGAAATTTCAAATAGTTTTTCTTGAAAAAATTCACAAAAATTACCTTTTTTCCGGCTCCTAGGTGTATATCTTCCCTTGGGGGAAAAAATGTATACTTTGTTTGACTCACCGCGATAGCTTCAAATCTTGCAGCTCTATCTTCATTTCGTCGACGATCGGAGCGTCGTCCGCTCCGTCGGTAACCTCCAACTTCTTAAATCTGTTACATATTGTAAGGTTGCCCATGTCCAGCATAAGACAATGTTCGCTCTTGGAGTTCATCGGTACGTATATGACCGGCGCCTGAAAGAAGTGCAAATGGCTTGAAAGAGCGAACCACTATGAGAACGGTAAAAATATCGTCGGGTATATGGAAGAGTCGCAGAAAGGAATTTTTGAGTTCTCGTTAGAAAAATGGGAATCTAATTCAACAGTGAAATTTGAAGTTGAAATAAGCATGTATTACGTGGGCTGTATTTTTCGATATCAATTTGATTCCAACTGAGACTTCTTTTTAGTCCAAGCAGATACAAAATTGCTTTCAATTAACTGCTGAGGATAGTTTCTGCGAAAGGAATTCTTTGGTCGGCCATCAACTCGACAATGCTCGAAGATACGGTCTTGGGAAAATGTATTTTCTTCCGGGCTACTCCTTGATAGAAACTCACTTTAAGTTTCACAGCCAATTCAATGCGGGTTGCCCTTTCTTGAACATCTTTGATATTTGTTTTCGCTGCTTCGGCAGCCGCCGCTGATGCTTCCTTAATAGCGAGTTGGGCAGCTTGGAAATTGTTGAGGAAATTCTGAAAACGTGGCACGATGAGTTTTAACGTGAACTAACGAGGTGGATCGGTAATCCAAAATGAAGTTGCGTTCGTGGGAATCGTACCATTACACCCGTAACGAACGCATTGAGGAACACGACTCTGTGGCAGCCCATTACAACTTTGATGGACATATTATTTTTGTCGACGTCCGTTGGTTCGAGGTTGTACATTACGGCTTGAATCTGCAGAGACTCGGATCCTTCTACCGAAACAATCTAAAAAGGAATACGATAAAAACTTTCCTCACAAGTAGATCGGGGCAATGTCGGAAAAATGTAACGAAAATTTCCTCTTTGCGCAACCCTTAAGGGGTTTTCTCACTTTAGACGCTAAAAAGGCTATTATCATGCATTTTTTGATAGGTTTAAATTATAGATGTTCATATGAAAATTGTTACACTTAACAAATACACTTTCGAAATACATTCAAAAAATGTTATGTATTTATGTAACCCAAACAAACTTTAAACGCGTTTTTCTCGAAATAACGTTTTTCGACGGCTTGTTGATAAAATATTCGAAACTACTGAACCGATGACTTTCACGCCTTATGAAATTTTAACCGCATATTCTTTACAACTATAGCTATAGCGCATATCAAAGATATTTCTAAATTTTGACATTTACTAATTTTTTTGCCAAAAACGGTTAAAAGTTTTTTTAAATGAGCGCCATTCTGTTATTTTAGCATATATGAAATACCGTACGATTTGCGCTATAGCCATTAACATACTGGATCTAAAACCGTTTGATTTTTTTTGCTTCGGAAGATCTATCTTTTCTATGATTTATCTTTTGATCTATCTTTTTTTTAAATGTATTCCGAAAGTGTATTTATTAAGTGTAACAACTTTTATACCAATATCTTTAATATAAACCTATCAAAAAAATCATGAAAATAGCCTTTTTTAGCGTCTAAAGTGAGAAGACCCCTTAAACCTTTGACACCGGAAGCGAAATTTGGATAAATCTTGTAAACATGTATCGAGTAAAATTTAATATGAAAATACGCATCGAGTTAGCGAAGTTTCGAAATTTGTTTTCCCGAAAGGAAGAAAGGACTTTCGCGAATTTGAAGTTCGATGATAATAACTACGGCTCTCAATCGTACGATTTCACACAACGATATACGGATCTTGAGATCATACGGAAGTAATTACGCAGTGGATTCGAATTGCTGCAATTTAAGGGGGGAAATACCTTTAGGTTCGGAAAAAATTTGCTGATTTCCATGATTTTTTTCAAAAGGAAACATTTTTGAGAATTAGAGTGTCTTTCATTGCTACTTTTGGCTGTTAAAAATGGCGGCGGTATGGCACGGTCTTCTAAACTGCATTTTCAAAACTGGCGTGACGTATAGCTAAAAACGTAATCGACCAATTCCGATGAAATTTCGTATACATTTTTCTAACCTAATTGGCTGAAACATGACCCGAAATGTTTTTGAAATTTTTTCAAAGTATTTTTTTATTGCAAAATGTAGCCATTTTTTTCGAAAAATTCAAACTTTTTGCTCCAAAGCGTACCGTTTCATTGATTTTCAACATTTCTCACTTTTTCTCGTTCATAATCTGCGTACGAGTGTTAATGAGAGAAAAATCTTCGATGGTTTTTTTTTAGATTAATGCCGCCGACGCTACGTGTCACGCCGTCTGACAACATCCGCCGCAACCCATTTAGAAGACCGTGCCATACCTCCGCCATTTTTAGAAGATTAATAACAAAAAAATACCACGTAACAGGCAAAAGTAGTATCAACACTTCGTCTGTACACTTGGGTATTTCGTGTTCGGACCAAAAATACTTTCTCCTACCGAGTTGATTCATTTATTTAACAAAAAATAAATGAAATAATTGATTTCACATGAAATAGCACGAATTTTTTTCCAAATTTTCCGAATGTATTAAGGGACCAGTCCACTTTGATAATTTCAAAAAATCGATTTTTTCTTTACTGTTTTCGAAAGTACATACATTCAGAAGTATTGTATCAAAATAGGTGCAGGAATTGCCGATTGAGTTTAGGTAACAGTTTTTCATAGTATAAACTTCAAGCGCGTTTTTCTCGAAACAACGTTTTCAAAATCTAGCTCCATCGTATCTCTAAAACCAATAAACCGAATCTCTTGAAATTCGAACCCCATATTTTAAACATGATTCGCAACAAAATGTCCCTCGATGGTTTTAAAATTTTGATTTTTACTCTTTTTTGCGAAAAACTGCGAAGAAACGCGTTTTTTCAATACTTTTTTCGTTTTTCAACTGCCATTTTTTTATTTTTTCATAAAACTTTATATCGGAGGGTCATTTTGGAGCTGGTGTCATACTGAATCTAATGGACTTTAATTTTTTTGTTTCAGACAAGCCGTTGCCGAGTTGTGATGGAGCCCACCTATTTTTGAGGCGTTACGTTAAACTATAGTTTTTGTACTTAAAAATGAATAAAAATGAAGAATTTTTTTTTAAATGTATTTCAAGACTTTATTTATCAAACCCAACAACTTGTATATTCATATCTTTTATAAAATCCTCAAAAAAACATCGCGAAAATAGCCTTTTTTCGTGGCTCCAAAGCAGACTGGCCCCTCAACTGCGTGAAAAAAACGGCAGGCCTTGAAATACCCGAGTTTACGGACGAAGTGTTAAAATATGTCCTAAGTCTCAAAAACGGTGAAGAAATCTTCCCTAAAAAAAATCAGCTATGTTTTCCTCGTCTAAAGGTAACTCCCCCCTTAAGCTTTTGGCCGCACCCATACGTCGACGAACGTCGAGCATCGTTTGACTCACGTTTTTGTAAATCGAAGCGGCGTCGAGATCCTTGATATTGACGGAAGCCAAGCTGACGTTGGCTTGGGAATAGGACGATTTCATGATATAGCCGGCGGTTATTCCTTCGATATAAAAAGCGCTGATGTCGCGAAAGTCGCTCGCCATTTGAAGGCTGATAGTTCCAATTTTCGCCTTGATCTTCAAGTCGATACACTCGACAATGGTACGTTTGCGTCGGGGCGTTGACGATTTGTTCTTTTGCTTTTGAATTTGATCCTTGATGAAAAAGGAGGTGTCCTCCTGGATGGTCGCAAGTTGCGGCAATCGTGTAACCGCCGAGCGATCTCCTGAATCCTGCGGCTGGACGGTCGTCGCGGCGATCATTTTTTCTTGGATATTCGAAAAGAACTTGAGCGCGTTGATGATGGCTTCTTGGTGGAGTAAAACGTTCAACTTCGTGAATTCGAGATTCAACAGTTTGACGACGGATCCGTGTAGCGTGGTGAATTCAGGCGAGTTCTTATTGACGTTGACATACCGAACGATAATGAGATATTCCTCGCTCCCCGAGGCCATTGGAGTATCGATGAGAAAGACTTGTCCCTTGTCGTGATACTGCTTGACTTGAACGCCACCGAGTCTCAGCATTATTTCCTGATCGTGTGTTCTCTGTACCATCTCAGCCTCGACCTGAAGCACCTCGATTCTGAGAAACGGCGCGACCGCGTCGTTTTCATGCCTCGACACGGACAACGTGAATTCTTTCATGACAAATTTAGCCTCAAGATCCGTGGTTTGTTTCACCGCCCGAGGCGGGCTCTTTCTCTTCTCATTCGGCACCGTCGTTAATTCCTTGAACAGCGACAACTGGGAGACCGACTTTGCGAGCGGCATGCGCTCCAATTGGGCGGCGTTTTCGTCTTCCGGCAGCGGTACGCTCTGAACGATCGCGAGTATTTGCAACAAACGCGAGTCGGTGATGTTGAGCGCGAGCGATGGCAAATTGCCGATAATTCGCATCTTCGGCAACAACGGATCGTCGGTAACGAGGCATTTGTGAAATTGAATTTCCAGGGTCGTCGGTTGAAGTACGGTCGATGCGTGCTCAACGCTTGAAATGGCACTTTGCCAATCCTCGCTCGACGCTGCGACCAATATTTGAAAGTTTACGATCTTCAAGGCGAACCGGTCGTAACTGTATTCTCTGAGATGCGTGAGAATGTCCTCTTCGCTTCTGCCCATGCTCACCAGTTGCTTGACAGTCGCGGTCGACATGTCGTTCTTCTGTTTCTCGAGTGCGTTGATCTTCAAGCTTCCCAAATTTATGACGATCAACGATTCGGTCTCGTGGTACAATCCGCCGTACGGCAATATCAGTTGGGAGGCCGCCATGTCGACTTGAATATCGAGAACGGAGTGTTTCTGAATGGCGTATTCGAGGCCCAGAGCCGACATCTCTTTGAGGCCCTCCAATCTTTCGGCCGCCGCGGCTTGAATTTGATTGAGGGTCGATTGATTTTGGACCTTGAACAATTTAACGAGCTCTATTATCGTCTGCGCGTCGTAAACCATGTGGACCGATTTGGATTTCACGATAACGCGGTCACCGCACAGCTTGTCGAGAGGATTTTTCTCGTACGAAACGGCCAGAAGATCGCCGTCGGAATTTTTTTCGGCCGAATTAAAGAGCGACGGGACGTAATCGCCTTGCCTGACGCCGAATAATTTCATGTCGGTGATCGACGCGATAACTGCGATGCCGTTGGAGGACGGTCTCGACTTGAAAGACACTTTTACACCGTTGAACTGGAGATCGAGGACTTCCGGTGTTTCTTTCTCGCTGTCGGAAACGATTATTTGCAAGCCGTGCAAATAAAATCTCGTGTCGATCATTTCGTAGGTTTCGGGATAGTGAGCGGGCGTTGTGTTCTCCTGATAATCGATCGCCCGATAGAGCTTTTCCTTTTCCGCCGGCGTCATTGCCTCCTCGAATTTTCGCATTATTGCCGCCGCCGAATTGAGATCTTCAACTTCATCCGCCGGTGGGGAACCCCACAGGAATCCGAACCATCCTCTCTTCGCCTTCAAATTCTTCTCCTTCTCCGCCAATCTCTCGACCTCCATCTCGATCTGTTGTCTGATCCGCACCAAATTAAAGATATCCAGCTTTCTCTCGCACTCCGTTAATCGCGCCTCCGTCTCTGAAGACACTTTTTTCGTTGTGAGCTTCACCTGGTATGTTTTCGCGTAATCGCGACAAGTATCCCGGTGGCACTTCATGTGATTCCAGTCCCAATTGCGCTTGCATCGCCTCACCGTCTCTTCCAGAATACAAGTGTAAGCGAAACGCCACCTATTGGCACGTAAAACTTTGCCGTGAGTTTTTCGATAACGCGCGGTAGTCGTTTTCATGAAAGCTCTTTTTGGGAAGAGACTTTATTGTTGTTCTTCAGGTGCAAACTAAGGCGTTTTTCGTAGTAGAATTTTTTGCCATTTGTGAATTTGCAGTGGGAATTTTGTACAGATGACATAATGAACAGCCCACTTAGTGATAGGAGATATATGAGTTTTATCAATTACGATACCTCTATGCTTCCATTTGTAGAATTTGTATTAAGGGGTTTTTCACTTTACACGCTAAAAAAGGCTATTTTCATGATTTTTTTGATAGGTTTATATTATAGATATTTATATAAAAGTTGTTGCACTTAATAAATACACTTTCGAGATACATTTTTTAAATTATGTACTTATGTAACCCAAACAAACTTTAAACGCGTTTTTCTCGAAACGTTTTTCGACGGCTCGTTGATAAAATCTTCGAAACTACTGAACCGATCCGTATGAAATTTCAACCACATATTCTTTACAACTATATTTACGACGCATATCAAGGATTTTTTTAAATTTTGATATTTACTATTTTTTGTGCCAAAAACGGTGAAGAAAAAGTTTTTTTTTGTTTTTTTCGAAAAATGTCCGTCATTTTTGTCATTTTTGCATATATAAAAAATCGTATGATATGCGCTATAGCCATTAACATACTGGATCTGAAACCGTTTGATTTTTTTGTTTCGGATGATCCATCTCCGAGATTTCATCAACAGTGCAGACCTACAATTTTTTTTGGACATTTTTTTTAGTGCCATTTTCGTCTACAATTAGTGACTTGAATAAATAAATAATTGAAAAAAGTGTATTTCGATAGTGTATTTATCAAGTGTAACAACTTTTATATCAATATCTATAATATGAACCCATCAAAAAAATTCGTGAAAATAGCCTTGTTTAGCGTCTAAAGTGAGAAGACCCCGTAAAATCACGAATGTCCTGATTTTCAACGTATTACATTGCTCAGTAGGGTGGCACAAATTTCAGCTCTATTTTTTTCCCTCTGTCGCACCGTCCAGTTATCTTCTTTAACTAGGGGTGTGCGGGTACCCGATTCACTCGAGTACCCAATGTTCGGGCCGGGTCGGGTACCCGACGGGTTACGTTTTTGCATTACCCGCCACTATCGGGTACCCGAATTTGGTAACCAGGTACTCTCAAATTTTTGGTACTCGTAAACTTTGAATATTCGTAAACGACTCGGAGATTCGGACCTATTATTTATATTTATTTTTTATTTAGGTGTATCGACCAAATAATGGGAGGAACCGAAAACGCGAAGGCGGCGATAAAACGAATAAATGATAATACTGTAAAAAATCTTTTTTCGTCTCACTTTTCTATCCTGTGTGTGTGTGTGTGTGTGTGTGTGTGTGTTAGGGTGGAGTGAAAAACGGTCTGGCGCATCGTATCGTAATAGCGCGGGAAAGTTGCGTTTTGGCATCACTAAAAAGTGTGCGAACGGAAAAAATGTACAATAAATATCTTCTGTTCCGGCGAACGCCTTAATGTTTTGAATTTTTTTAAGTGGATTTTAAATGGAGAAAAAACCCAAAAAGATCATGATTCAACGCCTTGCGTTTATTCGAAGCGAGAATAATGTAGCTTCCGTTTGACATTTCAAAATTGAAATATCTTGATTAGTTTCAGAGATATAAGGGTTTGAAGAACAAGTTTTACCTGAACAAAATTAAAAAATTAAATTAAGAAGAATGCATCGCCGAAATTACCAGTTAGCACTAGACAGAATTAATGAAAATTCGACGAAGAATCTTGCTTTTATTCAATTTTTCGACATTCAAATATCTCGATATTTCCTGAAATGCGAGTGTCTTAAAAGAAGTTTGCCGGAAAAAAAAATTGTAAATATATACATAACAAAAATACTAAAATAATTACAAAATTATTTGTATTTGTTAGAAACTCCAACCTATCGCCGAAGGGTAGAGAGTATAAAGCTGGAGTCTATTTCGTCCGTTTTGGTACGTTTCCGTGGCGCTATCTATACTATGAAACGAAATTTTGTTCCGGCAACACGACTTATCGCGTACCCGATGTGAGACGAGTACTCGAAAAACTCGGGCTCTCGATAAAGTTCGAGTATACCCGTCTGATCACCGTCTGATCTGTCTGAAACTGGCTCAATAAGGGTGCAAATTCCTCAACTGGGCATAACTGGGACATATGCTGTCACAGCCGTAATTTCAATTTTTTTCCAGACTGGGACAGCATATGCCCCGGCAAGTGTGAAAGGGTTAAAGAAAAAAAAATGGTCGCGAAATCTGCGAGTGATGAAAAAATATTTAGAGGTCACTCAAGCCTCCCAAAAATTGAAATTTTCATTAAAAAAAACGATTTTCTTTTTTTCGTTCACTTCTCACCCATGAAGTGTACGCTTTATAATTTTTAAATTAAGCTCGCGAGAGCTCTAGCCGTTCAGTGAATATTTCGTGTTCGCTAAAGAGCGTCGAAATTTTCATTTTTATTTGTACGCATTTCACTCATAAATTTGACGCTTTGTAAAATTTTCAAAACAATTAATCGTTTTTCTTTAGAAACAGATTTTGCAACTTTACCCCACACTACTAATCCAAGAATTATAATCTTTGTTCTCATAAAATAATTCTTTGAAGCTCTTATCCGTAAACAACATTATAGCTCCCTCGTTTCATCGGGTTAGAAGTGTGAGGTAACGTTAAAAAAATCCGTTTCTAAGGAAAAACAGGATTAATTGTTTTGAAAATTTTACAAAGTGTTAAATTTATGAGTGAGAAGAGAAAAAAAGTCGCGACAATTGGAAATTTCGAAACTCTTGAGCAACCATAAATAAATATTCATATATTCTAAATATTCATTGGCCGGCTAGAGCTTTCACGGGCTTAATTAAAAAATTATAAAGCGTAAAATTCATGGGTTCGAAGTGAACGAAGAAAAAAAATCGATTTTTTCACGATAACTTGAATTTTTGGGAGGCTTCAGCGACCTCTAAATATTTTTTGATCGCTCGCAGCTTCGGCGACAATATTTTTCTTTCTTTAAGGTATATAATTGGATGGTGAGAAAGAGGAAAAAAATAGAGCTCAAATTTTGCTACCATATTGCTCACGTAAATATACGTATTGTGTTTTATAAAGTATGTCCAAAAGGTCACGCAAGATTTGAATTTTGCGCCATTTGTGCGGTAAAGTGTTGCAAACGAAAAAAGATAGCGTGACAACTGACAGTTCACGGTTACTCAGGAGTTTCGATACCAAAATCGAAATGGTTGTAGACAATTGAAATTCGTATCACCGAGAGATTAATTTAGGATGCTTTAATTAACTGTCCAAAAATTAATCCGTTTCACCACATAGTTTCGGAGATTTTGAAGGTTCAAGTTGAGTTTTGTTCGAGTATTATTAATGAACCAAGTGGAGGAACCCCTTAATTTTTTAACACGACATTCCTGAGACTAATCGCAGTATGTTCATGTTTTTTTTTTTCATTTAAATCGAAGCATTATCTTAACGCTTACAGCCCTATAACTAGTGTTTACGAAATGCCGCGTGCCATGACGGTTCAACGTGAACCTTCATCCATTTGGTAATACACGTGGCCCTTCGTAAACACTAGTTATAGGGCTGTAGGGGTTAAAATAATGCTTCGATTAATTTTTTTTTTCAACTGAACAAACTGCGATTAGTGTCAGGAATGTCGTGTTAAAAAATTAAGTAGTTTCTCCACTTGGTTCATTAATAATACTCGAACGAAACTCAACTTGAACCTTAAAAATCTCCGAAACTATGTGGTGAAACGGATTCATTTTTGGACAGTTAATGCATCCGAAATTAATCTCCCAGTGATATGAATTTCAATCGTCTATAACCATTTCGATTTTGGTATCGAAACTCCTTAAGGGAGGATTCTACTTTGTTGGGACAAAAAAAAGTTCATTTTGCTGTATCGGAAAGATACAGCAAAATGAACTTTTTGCAGAAAAAATGCAAGAGGAAGGTGTACCAACTTCTAGTGAATCACCCTGTATACTAGCGTGTATCTTTTATTTCAACTCTTACCCGTTTAAACAATAGTATGAGACATAATAAACATCATGTCAAATTTGAACTCTCTAGGTCAGATCTAAGGAACCAGGTCCATCGACAATTTCTTTCCTCATTTGATTTCCATGGAAAATTCTTGCAGATCAACCGCCAATTGGTATTTGTTAAATCCAGTGAACGATTTACAAAGCTGAGCTTTGCAGTTTCACAAAGTTATTTTCTCAAATCGTTCGATAGTTCTCTAAAAAATTCATGCATTCTTGTCAGACAGTGGAAAAAACACTTTTAAAAAACCTGTAATTTGTGTGAAGTATTGATGTCCGGATTGAAAGAAAGTTTTTTTAAAAACCCGTAGATCGGCTCTAAAAATCTTCAAACGGGTTTAGCAAGTATTAATTAATCGTTGGTTATTCGAATGCGAACGTAACGGACGAATTTTCCGCGTAAACCGGATGAGCAATTTTTTATGCAATTATTCAAAGGGGTGAGAGTTCTTCTAGCGAAACGATACACACTATAATGTAATGGAGAGAAAGAATTAAACAAACAAATCAGCTACAAAACTCACCATTCTTTGTAATGGCCCCTATAAGACGTTAAATTCGGTCGGTACTTTCTGTAAGGCGCAGCTTTGGTTGCCTGATCCAACCCCTCGCCCATTTGCAAGAGCGTCTGGTACTGGCGCTTAGCGAGGCCGATATGCAACTTTTGCATTTCCAAGTCCAGCCACACTTTAGGAATCGTGTAATTACTACCGTCCATTTCGGGCTTCGGATTCAACTTTAGTTTTGCTTTGACGTTTATTGGGCCCAGCACTGTCGGATAAGGAATACGAACGTTTGTAAATTTCGCATTTTTATTCTTTTTATACACTGATCACAAAAATTAAAGGATAAAAAACATCCGCAACTTTTTTTTAGTAATTTTCAAACTGTAACCTTTGTTCTCACTAAAAATATTTGACAAGAAAAATGTTGGATATTGACAGAAAAAAAGACTTCGTCCCTCAAAAGTGAATGAAAAATAAATAAAAACTGATCCTTTAATGGATTTTTCACAAAAGTGACAATTTCAATCGTTCGGACCAAAGTGAAAGAAAAATCGCAGCGGTCTGAGCTCTTGAAGGTCTATTGGGGATACTCTGAGGTTGAATAATAACCAAAAGTATCCTTAGTCTATGGATTATTTACAAAGTAATCATAAGTTATGTGAAAAATCGTAAAAACGAAATTTTCATTATTTTTTTAAAGCAATTTTCTCACATTCATTTTTTTCATAAAAATGTATGTGAGTAACTTATAAAGGATACTTCGAAGTTTCCAGAATCATACTTCAATTTTCTGTACGATCATTAGTACATGTGTTATGAGTCATCAAAGTCAAAAGTGTCATTTTGGCTTTCACAACCGATAACTCGGAGGCGAATCATCGTGCAGAGAACGACAAAACTCAAATTCAATAAAAATCAATCTCAAAAAGCTTCCAGATAAAATTGCCAAAAAAAAATTATGTTAGTCCGTGGACCTTTTGAAAGGCAAGCAAATATTTGGAAATAAAAGATTCCACTGATTTTCTTATGATTTTTCAAAAACTATTCTCTGTTGAGTATTTTGAACGTTGAGACTTGAAACGGGAGACTTCAAGCTTCTTTCTGCATTTTTTTCTTTTCATTTTTCTACGAACATTTTTCGCTAAGTCACAGCCCGTTGGAAATTATTAAAATCTTTCAGATTCTTTTTTATCCTTTAATTTTAGTGCCTAGTTTATATAACGCAATACTATTATATAAATATATATAGCGTTTCTGAGGTGTAACATTTCGCAAACTTATGTAAATTTGTGTATGCTCATAATGAGGATTTGATAAAGATTTTTGAAACATAAATTGAACGTACTGTATTGATATCCCTCAGGTACATGGTCCGTAGTGGCTATGCCATCAGAAAACAGACGCAGATAATCCGTCGATGGTTCCTTGCTGAATTGCATAGCGCTTGTGTTGAGATAAACTGCAAAGCCATCCATTGTACATAACTGAAAAAAAAAATATTGCCTGTAAGCTTCGTTCAATATGCAGGGTGTCCCATTTTATATTAAGACATGGGAATAACTGGAAAATCAAAAACGATCAAAATGTCGAATGGCATCCTGTGTCTACCGTGTTTATTTTTCTTCAATATAATTATTTATTTTTTATGGCTGTACCATATTCTTTGTACAAAACAATTGACTTTTGTCGGAAACATTTTTTGTTTTGTTTAAGGTGTTACCTCTGAGCAGAAAACAAATGTTGACCTTTTTTATCCTCAATTTATGTGTAAACATTACAAGAATGATACACAAACGATATCATACGCGATTTTTTTTATTTTTTGAACTCATTTTCCGAAGCACCTCCGAGCGCTCCGAAACGCACGACACAGCCTAGACGGTCAAACTAGCATTTTAGAGTCGTTGGGTCCAGCTGTTGCATACAAAATATACAACAACCTAGCAACCGCCTAATGTCTCGGTGAATACACGCAGAATTCAAATGAGAGCTTCAATTTCGTCGTGTGGACGATAGCTCCCAATCAGTTTAGAAACTTTAAACGCGTTTTTCTCGAAAGCACGTTTTTTAAATCAGGAGGACGCATAATTCGGGAAGTTTTCACAAGATTGACTTAAAGTGTTGACTGTAGCTTCCTAGATGGATTCTCTAAAGAAGTACACACAATTTTTATGATTCACCAACAATTCTCGTTTTTATAAACAAATTAAAACCGATTTTTAGCGATAAAAAATTCATTCAATATGATGCCATTTTGCGAAAAAAACCCGATTTTTTTAATAATCGTGTGTACTTGTCGAGCTAATGTAAATGAAATTTGTTCTGTTCTATGTGCTAATCTATAAAAATTCTGCTTCCTCCCGCCGAGCGCCTAAAAAAACGGTCTCAGTGTAGCTACGGCCGAGCCTCCATTTTGTATCGTTTTCATAACAAATCATTTTTGTATACCACAACACTTGTAGTACAATACTCCCTCCGAACGTCGTTTTGATTGCTTTTTTTAGTATTCTTAAAAAAATCCCAAAAAAGTCTAATTTTTCGGTGAGCCACATAGATGTAACGCCTTTATGATGACTTTCGTACATATTATTTTACGAAATAATTCCATTTTTTAATCGGCACGAATAAATTAGACAAATCGTAATACACGCTCAATATGATGGACACCCTTAATCCGGAAACCACGCAGCATACAAGTTCATAGCGTCATTGAAATTTTATCCTTCTTCACCGTAAATAAAAGTCGTTTCAATCTTTTCTGTATTGGAAAGGTGTTTTAAATTTAACATAAGGAGAGATATACACCTAGATGGTCGAGGTCGAGGATTTAGAAGCTATGAACATTCCGTCGACCGTAGAAGATCTACACTATGGGCCTGGTATCGATGATTTCATGTAAGTTGATAAATTTAATGATTTATTCATTCTCAAATTTTCAAACGCGTTTTTCTCAAAACTACGTTTTTCAAATCGGTACCCAACATTTCTCGAAAACCAATGAACGATTGCCTTGAGGTTTTTTTGTGATTATTCTATACACCATTATCTAGTACTTGTCGTAAGGTTTTTCTTTCCCGTTACTTACTTTTTGTTTTACAGGCAAAATAATAACTAATTTTTGGCCCAAAAATCACTATTTATGTTCAAACGTCCGCCATTTTGTCATAAATCGATATTTTCAAAATCGGCTATGACAAGTACTTGATTATAGCATCTAATTTAATAATCTTTTTGGTTTTTTTTCAGATGTTTTTTGAAGAAACACCAGTGGGTACCGTATACGCAGATTTTTTACGACGCTCCAAGGATCATACAATATCCTTGTATATTTTTGATATTTTTAAATAAAGAAAATTTAACGTATTTTTGAATGTATATACTTTTAAATAATTAAAACCCCAATCCGAAATTTCAAATAGTTTTCCTTGAAAAATTTCACAAAAATCACCTTTTTTCCGGCTCCTAGATGTATATCTCCCCTTAAAGTTTACTCTAATAACCGATATCACGGTTGTAATTGCTATCACTATACTCTTGAGTCGACTGAACATCTAACCGAACTGTAGTGATGAGTCATCGGAAGAAAATTATTCAAAAGAAATTCAAACACAAGTCAAATATTCCATGCCCACTTACGAGCGGAATTCCAAACGGGCTTATAAGTGAGCAGATTTTCAACCAAAACAGATATCGAAATTTTTGCATGCTAATACAAAAACTAAAAATTGGCATTGCTTTGAACAATATCTATAGAAGTTATGATCAAACGAAAAGAAAATGTTGCGGACAAAAGTAAATTGCTTTACACATACATAACGATTTTTTTCTCTCCAAATTCGCTAAATTTGCAACTCTTCCATTAAACGTGTAATTCTTGAGTAAAAACTAAACCTGCAAGAATATATAGCGATGGATAGAAAAAATATTATCAATGGGTATATGACAGCCAAAGATACTCGAGCTTCTCCATTAGAGTACTAATGTATGAGTAATATGAGTAAATAATGAGTATGAGTAAATAATATGTATGAGAAATAATGAGTAAATGAGGTATTTCCATCGTTTGCGTAAGTAATACATTTGTGATTATCCATAACTTGTGGATCCCACCAATTAAATATAAATGTTGCGTATTTATTAATCTTTTACTTCGTTCTCCATCGCCTAATATTCATCAAACATCAATATAAACATAATCACACGTGTGATTTGACGTACTTCTGTATACTAATTGCTTAAAAATGAATGGTGTTGAAGTTTGCATCGTTGAAACCCAACGAAAGTTCTGTTTTACATTTTTTTTCCATATGTTTATTATTATAAAACATATTTTTTATAGATTTATATTTTAGATCGCTATATAAATATCTTTAAAAACGGTCGAGGCATTTTCGTAGGCACAATCTGCCAAAAGAAAATAAGTAGTTTGCTTTGAAAATTTCAAACATCTCGTTCGTCCCTGGAGGCAAGTCAAATTGAAGAGGTCCAACATATGGTGCAGGGATCGCAGATGAAATGTAAACTTATGATTAAAATGCTAAATTGCTAGTAAAACTTTAAAATCGGTTTTTCTCGAAGCTAGGCTTTTCAAAACGGTGTACACGATTTCTCGACACCTGATGGACGGATTGACACGAAATTTGGTACATTTATTCAGTGTAATAGTAGTTAAATCTTGACAAGCGTTTTTCTTCTTAAGATTTTTGTTTCATTGGTTATTAACAATAATGTAGATTTTCTTAGTAAAAACGAAAAAATAACATTCTTCCCGTCATTTTTTATCTTGCTATGGAAGCTTTTTTTCTTGAAATCTTCATTTTTTAACGAAATACTGTCGAAAAATGGGTTAAATTCGCTACTTTTTTTTCAAACCGCCGCTATTTTGTAAATTTTTATTTAAAAAAGAAGCCTCCATAGTAAGCATTCTACTTATTCCTTCAATTTTTTTTTCTGAATTCCTTTGAGGAATTAAGAAATATTTAATTCCATTGCATTCCAACGACGAAAACTTCAACCTCCCGAAAATTAATTTGACCAATGTACCTTAAAAATTTGTGGAATGGCGTACATATCTTTGAGATTGCTTGTAGGCATCCACGAATCGTTACAACTCTCCAGTGCGAATCTATCCAAAGTAAATCCCACGGAAAACGGATGATCTTTGAATGTAACGTGATCTTCGTACCGCACGTGGATTCGATTTATTTCGACGTGAATATTTTTAATCATCCTGGCGATGAGTTTTTCAACCATCGAATCATCCAATTTCTCGTGCGCTGTGAGGATATAATTGTTACTAAATCTAGAAATTTTTATTAACATTACATTATATTATATTACATTATATTTTGGTATTAATAAATATTATATAAAATTACTCCGAATAAAAAAAAACTAAAAAAAATGTAAAAAATAGTTTTTTAAAAACAAGCTTTTATTTAATGTACTAAAAAGTACAAAATATTTTTTTACCACGTCACCTATATGGAACTATAAATAAAAGCTTGAGGCGCTCAACTTTTTTAATGTTTCATAAATCTGATCAATTCAGTTTTATTTAACCGTATTTAATTTCGCACAATAGTACATTGGAGAAAAAATTATTATCACACGTTTATTCAGTTTCAGGATTTTCATTTAAGAAATCTAAGGTTGTTTTACAGTAAATTAAATACAGAGGATACGTCAACGGATGTATGTAAATTAAAGATTATATCTTTAAATGTTGAGCACGCCAAGCTTTTATTTATAGACACATATAGACGACTCGGTGAAAAAATTATTTTCTACTTTTCAGTACATTAAATAAAGGCTCGTTTTTTTAAATATTATTTTTACATATAAATTATTTACTACTTTTTTGTTTTTAATTGATTTTACGAGTTAGATGTTACTAGCAGTTTACTGGTTTACGAGTTTGTACGTTAGGAATATGAAATGCTTGTAAAAAATAACAAAGACTGTAATTGGAATGGAACTTACGACTAATTGCTGCATATAAACCTTTCACATACAAACACAGTCGGCTACGGATTTGTTTGTATGTGTTAGCGAGATCTTATATGGATGATTAAAGATCGCTTATTTTACATGAAAAGTTGCAAATGTTATGGATATTTTTTTTTTTTATTCAATCATGCATTGTCGCCTTTTAGATACATGTTTGTAAAAATGTTGAGGTCGAAGTAGTCGGGAAGTGGGTCAAATATCGATTTTCCGTTTTGCATCTCACAGAAAGTCAAGTTAAACAAAAGCTTGTCAAAATAGGTAGAACATGAATTTGATTGTTTATTACGTTTAATTTCAGCCAACTGTTTAGTTTTTTCGACCCGGGCGATCTCGGCCCGCTTTGCCTCCAGCTCCGCTTTTGATTCTTTTTCGCGATCATATCGAACCTGATTAGTCGGAACGACTAATATAAAGAGCTCTTCCACAATCGCATCTATTTGGCCATTCCACATATCCTTAAAGGGAATTTTGAGGATCAATTTTCCTGAAAAAAAAAGTAATACAATTCGAATACACGTGTACATGATACACGGATAATGATGAACGTCAATTTAATCAATGTTTCACAGCAAAATAGAAATTTTCGGAAAATATCAAAAGTAAGAAAAAAACGTACCGAGGCGTCCATATTCCAATTTTATAGGCAAGTCCAACACGTCGAGTGCAGTCTCGCTTATCAGTAAATCTGTGAGGACTACATCACCTGTGAAAATATGAATAAAAAAAGATATATATTTCTATAAATTGTGCTCAACTATCAGTTTTCTACTGCAAAGTATCAGACCTGCTTCTTGGAATTGGATATTAAAGTAGGATTTCGCAGCTTGTCAAGTACGTACATAATTGTAATATCTAATTAAATCTTAATCATTTTTTGGGCATGATTATTTTTACCGAAAAAATGGCAAAAGGAACAGTCTTGTTTGTTTTTTGTTTTAGTTAAAAAATTGTGGATGCTTAATGTCAGGCCGCGGAGCGCCTAAAAAAAGATAACAAAGAAAATATTAGTAGTCGGTAATTTTGTACATCGCAAAAAAAATGCAAATATATATTTTTTTTATTGCACTAGAACGATCCAAACTTTAATATTATCACTATATGACACGCCATTTTTTTCCATCGCTATTTCCCACGTACTTGAAGAACATTTGACAAAAAAATAAGAAAATGAATACAAAAAATGTATTCTTCAATTAAGGGTGCCTATAGTAAGTACAGAAACCTAAAAATCAGCCTCTCATTCCCACAATTGCCGCTACAATTTTCTGAATGTAATCCAATTTATTGTAGTAAGGCATCGGCTGACATTAACGTGATCGACCATTTGACCTTAGCGCCAAATTAATATGGGTCAATTCACAAGTTAACTTACATCACCGATTGCGTAACGACCTCATGTTATGTAGATATAAAATAATTTTTTTTTATAGCTCTCTTATATCTGCGCTTTTCTGCTGTACTCTGTTGCAGATAGTATTACGGATTACGATATCAAAGGACATCCGAGTATTTGTACACTCAATCAGATAATAAAAAACACAAACTTACAGGTTACTTCCCTTTTTTTTATATTAGTCACGTAATATGGATAATTTTCACTATGAATGTAAATTCATAATAATTATGATGAACGACAGCAATTATAGATGATATTTTCTATTTCATTGGGTATTTTTAAACTACTATTTTTTATTAATGCTTTGAAATATTAATTATTTAAAATTAATTAAAAACTGCGGTTACTTTACGTGAATTATTTATTCTCGTATTTTTTCGAACTCGGTTGATGTCTTCGTGTGTATTTCAGGTATTTGAAAAACTATAGTTCGCTCTTCATTGAATTCGCATGTTTGTTCAATTCAGAAATAAATATTTCTGTGTAATACTCGCGGATTTTTTTTTATCGACCCGGAAACCGCCGGCTTTCTGTGGGTTTGCGTCACCAAGCAAAATCTGTATTTCATCCGAGACATTTAAAGTGAACAAAATAAACGTGTTGGTGCTACGCTGTATTTGGAAGGTCGTTCAATTTCAATTTACACACATATTCATACGTTAATTTTAATAAAAGTGTTCATGACGGATTTTCATCAATCGATATGAGCTAAGACGTAATTCTTTTGTGACGTCGAAGTTTGCATCGTTGGAATGCAACGATGTTGTTTCTCGCATTTTTAATTTCTTTATTTTGATCATTGTTGAAAGCTTTTTTGTTTGGAAATTGACATCGTAAATCTCTGAGAAAAATACGTAAAAACGTTTAGGTGATTATGACAGCCTAAATCGGCCAAATAAAATGTGAGAAATTGGAAATAATTAACTTTTATTTGCACTCTAACGATGAAAACTGCAGTCATATTTTTTTAGAATATTAAGTAATTATTATTTCCGGAGAAAGCGAGAAATAATACAGAAATTAGTGCTCTCTCTCGTATACTGGCTAGGGCCAAATCAATATTCGTCCACTTCCAAGTAGTTTGAGGACGAGGGTATTACATTTTGTTTCAGTTCTCATAAAGTTCATTTTTGGGCGCCACCGGAAAGGGAGTGACGTACCCTGGATTCAAGAGGCGCGATAACACCGTGAAGATAATTAATTAAAATGAAATATACAACTGTGTTACCTCCTGACGTGCGTAGATAATCTTAATGAGGCTGTAGTAACAGATAACGCTCTCGCAACCCCGAATAGAAATGGTACTACTGATCCCTATCCAAGTAGCGCCTAAAAAAACCTTTCTTTCTTCCTAATTGACGATTTTTTTAAATTCCATCCGCATCCAGACTACTTCTTAAGGTGGATCTTTAGCGGAGCATATTTCGGAACTACGCAAAAGTCACTCTAATGTTATAAAGAATTTTTTTCGATCGTCGATTGAAATTCTCATATTCTTAATTTGATTATTATTGTTGTTTTTGTGGATGCCCGCTCCCCTCCCCTAATTGACAGATGCAACGCAACGACTATGCGCTCTGGAAAATCATAGTCTAAAGAAATCCTTCACGAATAGACCAATTTATTATTAGATTAATTATTAGAGATTTGTTTCAGAATCGCTCCTCCAAAACTGAAGAACATAGAACCTTCAGTACATCCAACATTGTTAAGGGGCCAGTCCACTTTGAAAATTTCAAAAAATCGAAAGCAAGCAAGACTTGAAGAAATCGACGATGATGAGCAATCAGAAGGGATTTTGTACGGTGCAGAAATTGCCGATTGAGTTTAGGTAAGGGTTTTTCATAGTATAAACTTCAAACGCGTTTTTCTCGAAACAACGTTTTCAAAATCTAGCTCTATCGTATCTCTAAAGCTAGTGAACCGATTCTCTTGAAATTTGAATCACATATTGTAAACATGATTCGCAACAAGATGACCCTCGATGGTTTTAAAATTTTGATTTTTACTGTTTTTTTTTGCGAAAAACTGCGAAAAAAACACGTTTTTTTTTTACTTTTTTCGTTTTTCATCTGCCATTTTTTTATTTTTTGATAAAACTTTATATCCGAGGGTCATTTTGTAGCTGGTGTGATACCGAATCTAATGGACTTCGATTTTTTTTGTTTCAGATAAGCCATTGCCGAGTTGTGATGGAGCTACCTAGCCCACCTATTTTTAGGCGTTACGTTAAACTATAGTTTTTGTACTTAAAAATGAATAAAAATGAATGAAATTTTTTTAAATGTCTTTCAAGCCTTTATTTATTAAGCCCAAGAACTTTTATATTCATATCTTTTATAAGATCCTCAAAAAAAATCGCGAAAATAGCCTTTTTTCGTATCTCCAAAGTGGACTGGCCCCTTAAGGAGGCGAGGAATTTTTTTTGCTAATTCTCATGTCTTTTTTTTTTTTAAAGAATGATTTCTTCACCATTTTTGAGACTCAGGTTATGTTTTGTTACCACTTCTCGCTATTATATGGATTTTTGTATTATTAATCTTTAAAAATGGCGGAGGTATGGCACGGTCTTCTAAACTACATTTTTTAACTAGCGGGACGTATAGCTAAAAAACTAATTAGCCGATTCGGATGAAATTTGGTATAAATCTTTATAACTTTATTGTCTAAAATATGAACCTAAATTTTTGTGAAAATGAAAAAAAGTATTTTTATTGCAAAATGTAGCAATTTTTTCGGGAAATTCAATCTTTTTCTTTCAAAGCGTACCAGTTTATCGATTTTCAACATTTCTCACTTTTATTTGGTTCATATTCTGCGTATGAGTGTTAATGAAAGAAAAATTTTCGTTAGTTTTTTTTCGGATTAATCCCGCCGACGCTACATGTCAGCGTCTGACAACATCCGCCGCAACCCGTTTAGAAGACCGTGGCCTACTTCCTCCATTTTTAAAGATCAATAAAAAAAGATATGTCATGTAACAGCCAAAAGTAGTAATAAAACATACCCTCCGTCAAGAAATCTTTACTTAAAAAAAAAAGATGAAAAACAGCTATTTTTTCCCCACCTAAAGGTATTTCCCCCCTTAACTTTCCGAAACACTCATTACAGTAATCGTCGGTATCGTATGGCCCAGAGGCGGACGTATGTCTCTATACTTGTACAATGCAAATAAAATTACCCTGATGGAATTCGCGAGGCGATAAAATGAGTCAGATAAGATTAGAGAACAGTCATAGGAATGCAATTAATGTTTTTTTTCCACTTGGATTCAAAGTATCAAAGTTTATTTTGTATGCGATCATTGTGCGCAGAGCGAACGCAAAATCAATTAATTTTTCTGAATTGCCCCTATTTTTTTTACACTTTCGGGGTATTAATGTGGCTCGGACGTTTTGTTTCCTATGATTTGTATCAAAGGTCCACAATCTAAATGTGCGAAAAAAATGTTGAACTATAATTAAAACGAAGGGATGAAAAAATGAAAGAGAATTTGCGTTGCATTCCAACAATGCTTACTTCAACACCACGTTATTATAGTGTTGAAGTTTGCAAAGTTGGAATGCAACAAAAATGATTTTTAAATGTATTTATCTTCTTACTTTTATCGTCGTACGTGTATCGTAGATTTCGAAGTAAGCAACTAAAAAAATTGTTTAGCAATTTTTATTGCTAAGATTGACAAACAGAAATTCGTGCAATTGAAATAGAATCATTTTGATTGCATTTCAACTATGCGAACTTCAATCTCGTTCCTATAAAATTTTATTTTATAAAAGCTAGGCGGCTTCTGTCAATTTTGACGTTCCATATAATAAGGATGTTGAAATTGTTAGCACATATATATTTTTTCTTCTTCACATAAACAGTATTTAATTTTTCTGTATGTATTATTTTTTTTTAGTTATTGTATAACAAGATTAGTTATCAAATTTTTTGTCGACTTTCCCACCGTTTTTAGATTGTATAAGATGGAAAATTTTTCGCCGATAACGATTATCACCGAGTTTTTGCCGAAAGCTCGAACTTACGCCGAGTAAACCCGAAACACGTCTTTCCGTTCATTTTCGACGATTGGTAATCGAAGTTGAGGGTTTGGGGAAAATAAATGGTGAGTTCGTATTCAGGACGTAAAAATACATCCACAGAGGCTTATAAAAAAAAAAGATTAAAAATCAAACTTTGCCTTGCTCGCGGCCAAAAATAAGTTCCTGCACTCAATCGCAGCTCATTTATTTTCCGTTTCGATTTGAAACTCCGTTCGGCGCGCATTCTGTTCGCAATCGGTTGCTCGAAAGAGTGCCGCTTGGTTCGTCGGGCTATGATTATTTTTCGATTTTTGACGGAATTACAAAGTCGGACCATCGATTTTCACAAGTTTTTCGATACCCTACATTTTGCATCTTGGTCGGTAATTTTTTGAGGGCACTTTTTCGGAAAACTAATTGGGATATTGGGATGAACCAAGCAGCATTATCCAAGTTTACCAAAATCTTTTTCAAAAACGTCCCATTATGTCACTAAAATAGGACTGACGTTATAGCTGTTTGAAATTTGTGGATTTTGACGATTTTGGAAAAGTGACCAAATGAGTCGGAATTTTTTAAAATTTTCTACTTGCAAACGATTTTAAACATCTATTCAATAGAACATTTTCCGCCGGTTACAAATGTCACTGAATTTTTCCCGAAAGCTCATAATTTCACCGCCTGACATGAAATCGTATTTTTCCACACTTTTGAAGATTAAGGGTTTCGGGAAAAATAAATAGTGAACTCGTTTGCAAAGTGCAAAAATTTATCGATAGGGACTTATTCATGATGATAAAACTAAAGTCTATTACAGGTACAAATACTTTCATGAGTTTGAAGTTAGCATCGTTGCAACGCAACCATTTTTTTTAATTTTCAAATTTTACGTAATCTCTAGAAGATTTCGCTTCTAGGTGCCTACGAAAGATTACACAAACATTTCAAAGAATTTCGACGAGCAGAACCTACCCTTAATGATGGTTAATGTAGAAAAAATCGTATCACTAAGGCAGAACTCGATCAGACAAAAACTTTTGGTCCAGACGACGTTCATAGGAAAATTGATTCAAATGAGGCCTGGGCGAGGGCAAGCCTGGCAAATTCGTGACCACCAAACGATTTTGCATCGACTAAGAGCCTGCCCAATCCATTTCAGCGAGAATTAAAAAAATTGCCTATAAAAGGAATCGCGAACAGAGAACCATCGAAATGGGGAAAAGACTTTATGAAAATATCAAGGGAATTAGAAATTGAGGAAATAATAGATATGATAAAAGAGGGGAAAGAAATAAAAATCACAGGGAATTTGATAGACAAGGGATTGAAAAACTTAAAAAGAAAGATCATATGGAGAGAAAAATAACAAATTAAAAAATCGACGTATAATAGTTTATACAATGCGATAATAAAAAACGACGAAGCATCGTGGAAGTATTGGGAGGCAAAAGATATTAAGGGAATCCTATCGCTTCACACTAGTCATACCACTGATTATACTTGAGACTTGTACAATTTAAATTCTTAACATAGGCAAAAAAAAACAATTTGTAATAACTAAAATTTTCCATGTGTTGATGAGATTTAATGAATGTTCACATTTAACTATAAAAATGAAAAAATAGTTAAATAAAAATTAGGTCAATAAGCGTAAATTTTTCTGAGAGCATTGAATTACTACAAGTGTTGAGTATGTAAATCTGATTATTTTTGAAAATCTGACGGATGCCCACTATTATATACACTTTTGTAGCAACCGGAAATTCGGTTTTTGTATGTCGCCTCGGAATTCCTTCACAAAAACACGCAATTTTAATATTTGTTTTTTCTGTAAATAGGTCGATAACCGACCCTCAAATTTTACAGAGACGATTATTAATATATTTAGTGAAGCTCAAAAAAAGAGTATGAAAATCCTATGGATTGAAGCCTGGCGATACGATTACTTTAAAGGAAAGGATAAGGAAACATGGGCGAGGATAAGGTGTGGAAATATAGAGAGGGAATGAAAGAAGGGGGAAGTGGAATGGACTTGTCGGATATGTAAACGAGAAAGAGAAACAGTGGAGCACCTGATTCCGTGTGAAAAAGGAAGAGGGTTGATATCTAAGGAAGCGAAAACATATATAGAGAAGCGGGTAAAGGGGAAAAGGGATAAGAGAAGAGTAGACGACAAATTAATAGGGTTGCTGAGGGGGAGATAGATGTAAATGCGTGTGATTTTTTTAGGGAAATAGAAAAAGAGTATACGAAAAGAGAAAAGGTAGTAATGGAGAGCGAGAATGCAGAGTGTGACGAAAATTAAAAATAATCAAAGAGGAAAGATAAGTTAAATTGTAAGAAAGCAATGTTAAACGGTGTAACAGCTTTGTAAAAAGCCGAAAAGGCGATACAAATAGAACTTCTTACTACTACTACTACTAAAAAATTGCCCAATCCATTTTAGCGACAAATAAAAGATGGTCTGATTTCAGGTTTTGGGTTCTATCGAGTTTCCGACACCCTTTTTTAAGCAAAATCATCGCTGATCACAAATATTCCAGGTAGAACACAATCAGACCAAAACTCTTGGTTCGGCACACATTTATATACAAGAAATCGATCTACTGGGCTAAACAAGGCCTGGACGAGGCCGAGACTTGTAAATTCGTACCCACCAAACGAGCTTATTTCGGGTCACAGTACATACAACGCCAATATTTACAAAATGGTGTTGAAGTTTGCATTGGTCGGATTCACCAAAAATATTGTTTTTCATAACGCCCAATTTTTTAAGCGGATTTAAGCTACGTATCGACCAAAATGTTTTTGGGGATTCTTATATTAGGGATGTGTACTTTTGATACGGAAGCATGGCTGAGGAAAACAAAAAGAAATTGGGATAAAAGGAAGGTTGCACAAATATAATTTCGTCTCACTTCTACCTCCTATCATGGGAGCAATATGGCAAAAAAAAGAGACAAAGATATGGAGGGAGTAAGAAAAATAATTTAAAGACCTATGCGAATAAAAATCGACAAGGAAATACAACTCTTTTTAATTTCTTATTATCATTATCATCCGAAATCATATACTGCACATTTCTTGTAGATCGCTAAATAAAAATCGTACAAAAAGTTTGTGTCATTTTCGGAGCTTAACTCTGCAAATGCAAATTTGCGAAATAAAGAAAAAAACCTTTTTCGTTGCGTTCCAACGATGCAAACTTCAACGTCATCAAGATTGAGAACTCTACGTATTGTAGGGAGTACAAAAATCGAAAATGACATATCGAAATAGAAGAGTACAGGGAGGAGAGGGAAGAACTAATAGAGGGAAGATGTAAATAAACGTGGGCCCGGTTGGGATGCGGAAGTATAGGAAAATAAGGTAAAAAAGTATACGCAAATACCCTATGCAGATTTTGTAGGAAAGAAGTAAGTTTGGAATACATTCTTGAATGCAGGAAAATAAAAGAAAAAATGAATAAAGAAGTGGTAGACAGTTTGGAAAAGTGGCGAAGAGGCTAAAAGGGGGAAGAACTGAAACGAAAAAGTAATAAAGAAATGAAAGGGAAACTGATCAATGAGTTATGCGAGTATGTGGGAGCCTTTGAATGGACGGTAAGAGAGGAAGCATAAGAGAGACAAAGGACAATAGACACATGATAACAAGAAAAAGAAAAGAAAACGTGTGAAAGGGTATCAATGTGACAGAGGCAAGAACTGGGTGAAAACATGGTATTGAAGTTTGCATCCCTGGAACACAACGAAAATTCTGTTTTAGATTTTATTTTCAATATTTTTATTATTATAGGCAATCTCTTTTTATATATTTATCATGTAGATCGCTAAAAAAATATCTTAAAAAATGGTTAGAGGACTTTTGTAGGCAAAATCTGCCAAAAGAAATTAAATTCGTTGCAGTCCAACGATGCAAACCCCAGCATTGTGTTAAAACCTGCAAGAGTATACTTGGAAATCAAGCACTACCAATTAGGGATGTGTAACCTGAATCTGCAAAAAAACGGTTTTACAGGATCAGAATAACATAATAAAAAAACAAAGGAGAATTTTCGTTGCATCAAAGTTTCCAACTATGGAAACTTCAACACTATACAAAAAAAGGTTTTCTGAAACCCGTGGGAGATAGGATTTTTTCAATTTCCACCCCCCATAATTAGAGCAGGAAATCGATCGGATTGAAAGCAAAGAAATTCGCGTAATAGTCCATTCAATTGGTGAATCACATGGATTGTCTTGATTACATAAAATATTACGAAATAAAGTTAAAGTCTACAATTATTTGGAGATTACAATTGGTTCTGTTTTATAAATTACATCTCAGGCAACTTTTGACGTCACAGGAACACATTAAGTTCTCAAGTTCTTGGACGCGGAGATATGCATCCATCTGGAAGAACGACATATGATATCTGCTAGCAAGAGCAAGGGAAAGGCAAAAGGCGTATCTCCTCTCTTACGGATACTCAAATATGCTCAGTGCTATGTCCTAGTAAAAATGAAGAGTTGGAACGGGACACCAAGCCCCAAGGTTCCAGGGTCCCGTTTGACAAACCCAGTGAAAGTTCATCTGACTTCAGACCTAGATCTGATATCTGATGGTCTGATGTCGGATGAACAATTGGGAGAAATTAACGATGTTAAAGTTTGCATCTCTTGAATGCAATCAAAGTTCTTTTTTATTTCCTTATTTTTATGACACCAGTAATATTTTTTTGCATGTTATTTGAGATTGTAGATCTCCAAATAAACACTTTTAAAAAATGGTTCAAGTTCTTTTGTAGCTAAAATTGGCCAAAATAAACTAAACTCTTCCTTGACACACTGGGTCATTTTGACCCGGACGAATTTGAAATAAAATGCTCACTCGGCCAAAATTAAAAGTTTTAAATAATTTTTGTCAACACTGCAATTTTATATTTTTCGAATTTTAATTATGCAGACGTATTAAGAAACGTTTAAAGTGTATCCCGGATTTTTTTTTTAGTAAATACCGACCAAGGGTTTGTTCAGAACAGGTGGATGAAGCACTATTCGGGTCAAATTGACCCAGTGTGTCAAAGCCGTAGCTAAAAATAAGTGTGTCAAGGAAGGGTTAAGTGGTAATAAAAATTTAATTTTCATTGCATGCTAACGATACAAATTCCCATGCTATTGATGTTATCCGTTTGACCTGTCACAAAGCGGTTCAGCTCGACTTTGGGAGAAATCATGTTGACTAATGACATTGACTGCAAGATAAAATGACAAAGTTCGCATTGTTTGAATATAACGAAAATTAATTTTTTTGAATTACTCAAATTTTTTTTGGCCAACTTAGGCTGTGAATATTTCTCAAACTATTCTACATATTCTTATTAGAAATTTACGACCTCATATTGCAAAAACAAGGTTTCGGATAATGATAAAACTAGAGAAAAAAAATGGAAAACAAATATCGTTGCATTCCAACAATTTGAACTTCGACGTTATTTTATCAATAATATTAAAGTTTGCAACGAAAAAAATTCCTTTTTTTTCCAAATTTGCCCTGGCAGATTTTGGCTACGAAAGTCACGTAAACATATTTCAGAATTCTCATTTGGCAGCTTACAACCTAAATGTGCAAAATATGATTTCGTTTAATAATGAAAATAAGATATCGAAAATAGTTTTCGCTGCATTCCAATGATGCAAACTTCAACACTACATGATGAAATTAGGTAAGATTGAAGTTTGCATCGTTGGAATGCAACGAAAATAATTATTTTGCAATCACTCAAATTTCTTTCGGTAAGGATTCGTTAAGAAAATTCCTCCATAATTTTTTAAGTAGCCTATTCAGAGATCTAGAATGTAAATCTGAAAAAAATCTTTTGTAAAATAATGAAAATGAGAAAATAAAAATATAAAGGAATTTCTTTTCATTGCAATAATGCAAATTTCGAGACCATAAAATTAGTTGGTCTGACCCTGCCTCAATTATTAATTTCTTCAATATCCACATTAGTATTGCAATCTTAGAAAAAAATGTATCAAAGGGAAGAAAAAACTGACGGATGGGGTTCCCAAAAAAAAAAAAAAAAAAATACTTGTAAGAGCAGATAATATCGGATAAGAAAATACATTTCAGACTATAGCCAGCGAGATATCTCAGCTGACTGACTGGTAGATCTAACGATACGTGATACACAAGATATTGATAAATTGCAAAAATGCAGTAAGAGAAACACAAAAATCCGGCGCAATTGTTACTCAAAGTACGTTGGCAACAAAAAAAAATAGAGCTTTTTCGTTAACAACCGAATTGTCGTAATGAAAAAATCGTGTAACTATTATTTTTCGAAATTTTATTTCCAGAATTACTACAGAGAAAGTGAAAAAGTATCGAGTTGTTGGCACTTGTTGATTCATTCCCTTTACACCTGCAGATTTATTCCGAAATGATACACGAAAACCTGACAATTTTTACGTGTACACAACTATACATATTAGTTATTCATAAAATGCGACACGACTATGCCAGAATCGCCTATGTGAATGTACATATATATATATTTGATTTTTTTTCTTCTAAAAATAGTGTATGATGTCACGTTACGAAATAACGTAACATTCGACGGTAGTCCCGAGGAATACGATCGGACACACGCACACGCGCGCTCGTAAACATAAACGTCGTGCGTATCACGAGAGCCAAGGGCATGAGAACGAAAATGAGAAAGCTCTATCGAGTAATCAAATGTGTGTCACTCACCTCCCCATAAGCTCAATTTGAGCTGTGTACAGTCGAGATTTTGGATGTATTCGCCCAAAACCTTGTTGAGGAGCTCAGCGACGATCGATTCGAAAACCATTTCGACGGTTCAAACTGCTGCTCTGTCAAGTCGAGCTCAACCGGCTATCGCCACGCACGTTATAACAATTTCACTCTGCCACGCGTGGAACACCGCGTTTACGGAAACTTCATAGCGTATCTGCGAATTTTAAGGACTCGGGACACATTGTAACAAAATGAAAATCTACGAGTGCACGTAACGACGTTTGTATCATAACCTCATTTGCGCGACACTCTAAATATGCACATATACCGCGTACAACGCACGGTTGTACGGTACTGCCGAACTACCACTGCGTCAACAGAACGGCCACGGTCATACAATACAGGTCTTGCAAAGAAGTTAAATTTTCGAGGTGGGGTAGGCACGGTCAGTCTCCATGGGCACGCTTATGGTCGACGCCAAAAGACATATGTCTTTGGTCGACGCTTTTCGATCCCGTAGGCCCCACTACGCGTCCCTGAAGCAAAGGGATGTGCTTCCCCCTTTATCTCTTGCAGCCACGGTCTTACATACAGGTCTGGAAACGAAGCCAGATTTCAATGGAGTCGCGAGGCACCGTTACGAGCTTCACTTTTCATTCCGCTCGCCGTCACCGCCGTCGCTACTATCGGCGAGTACCTCCCACTCAAGGTCTTCTGTGATCTCTCCCTTCGCCCTTTGCCTTGTCTTAGACCGTGCCCCGTGCCATTTATTACTCCATTTTTTTATGACAACGTTCTCGATAACCTCTGTTTGCGTCAACGAGCATTTGTAGTTTGAAAAATATTTATAAAGCTGGCGAAGGTGGACCGTTGTTTCAGGGCTTTCTAAACTGACGAACCAATAAATGTATTTGTATATTCAACATTCCATGTGTTGCGTATTTTTTTACTTTCGTCATCGAAAGAAACTCGGAATAAAATTCGAATAAAAATCCATTTCACCCGAAAAAGGTAAGTATTTTTATTTATTTTTTAAATGTTTATATTGGTCTTCTTTCAGCCATACAGGATCTTCCCCTTTTTACAAGCCCCACTTCTATTCTCTTCCACAATCCCCCGTCCTTATTCCACAATTCTTTCTCATCTACCTCTATTCCCCCTTCGCCCCCCACGAAAAAGGTAATGTGCATTTCGGATCATCGAGAAGAGTGAAAGAGACGGACGGAAGCTGTTCTGTCCTTGTCGCACGCGTACACGCCGATAGCAAAGCCACGTAGTGGCGAAAATTGGAAACAAACGTGGGTTCGATAACGGTGCCTACCCCCACCACGGTCGTTTCCAGACCTGTTGTAAGACCGTGCTTGCAGCTCAATAACCTTAGCCGCCGACTATGAAAATATCGAATACTCTTTCATGCCATTCGATTGTTAGTCGTTTGTGAGTGTTTGTTAGACGAAATCCAGCGTTTGTTATACTTTATTTTTTTAATTATACGAAAAACAAAATTCGTGTCAACGTTAGCCGCGGGGAAATGATTTTCTAATGATTTCGAACTTTTCTTCGTAACCAATCGTTTGTTAGTGTTTGTTAGACAAAATCGAGCGTTTGTTAGACTTTATTTTTTTAATTATACGAAAAACAAATTTCATGTCAAAGTTAGCCGCGGGAAAATGATTTCCTAATGATTTCGAACTTTTCTTCGTAACCAATCGTTTGTAAGTGATTGTTCGTCGATTTTTATTATTTGTTAGAGCTTAATTTTTATTTTATCGTTAAAAAACTTTTCATTCCCATAGCACGCTGCAAGCCACGTGAAGTTGGCAGCATTGCCACGACGGCTGAGCACAGCTTTGCCCATGTGACTCCTCAATTTCAGCAAAATGCTGATTATTTCAATCCTACTCGATTCGTCGTTTGTTAGTGTTTGTTAGACAAAATCCAGCCATTATTAGACTTTATTTATTTAATTACACGAAAATCAAATTTCATGTCAAAGTTAGCCGCGGGAAAATGATTTTCTAATGATTTCGAACTTTTCTTCGTAACCAATCGTTTGTTAGTCGTTTGTGAGTGATTGTTAGTCGATTTTTATCATTTGTTAGAGCTTAATTTTTATTTTCTCGTTAAAAAACTTTACATTCCCATAGCACGCTGCAAGCCACGTGAAGTTGGCAGCATTGCCACGACGGCTGTGCACAGCTTTGCCCATGTGACTCCTCAATTTCAGCAAAATGCTGATTATTTCAATTCTACTCGATTGGTAGTCGTTTGTTAGTGTTTGTTAGACAAAATCCAGCGATTGTTAGACCTTATTTATATAATCGTACGAAAATCAAATTTCATGTCAAACTTATAAGTTTGACGTGAAACTTGTTTTTCGGAGTATTAAATAAAACTTTCTGAATTAAATAAATGATTATTAAATATTAAATATTGATTATTAAAAGAAAAATCTGAATTTGAGGGGCAGAGAGCTGTTTGTCTATTTAAGACGGAATGACACCTCATCGCGGTCGGTATGGTAGAACAATTATAGATACCCAAAAATCTCTGAAACGGCTCTTCAGATCCGATCGAAACTTTGCCAAACGATGTCAAATAGATAGACGAACAGCTGTCTGCCCCTCAAATTTTCTGAATTTGAGGAAAAAAAGTAGATTAGCTTATGATAAGCCAATCTACCGACCGCGATGAGGTGTCATTCCGTCTTAAGAGGGAATGACACCTTATCGCGGTCGGTATGGTAGAACAATTATAGATTCCCAAACATTTCTGAAACGGCTCTTCAAATCCCGTCGAAACTTTGCCAAACGACGTCAAATACATAGACGAACAGCTGTCAACTCCTCAAATTTTCTGAATTTGAGAAAAAAACGTAGATTGGCTTATCATAAGCCAATTTAGTTTTTTTTCTCAAATTCAGAAAACTTGAAGGGCAGACAGGTATTCGTCTATCCATGTGACGTCGTTTGGCAAAGTTTCGACGGGATCTGAAGAGCCGTTTCATAGATTTTTGGGTATCTATAATTGTTCTACCATACCGACCGCGATGAGGTGTCATTCCGTCTTAAGAGGGAATGATACCTCATCGCGGTCGGTATGGTAGAACAATTATAGATTCCCAAAAATTTCGAAAACGGCTCTTCAGATCCCGTCGAATCTTTGCCAAATGACGTCAAATCGATAGACGAACAGCTGTCTTCCCCTCAAATTTTCTGAATTTGTGAAAAAAAATGTAGATTGGCTTATCATAAGCAAATCTAGTTTTTTTTCTCAAATTCAAAAAATTTGAGGGGAAGACGGCTGTTCGTCTATCTATTTGACGTCGTTTGGCAAAGTTTCGACGGGATCTGAAGAGCCGTTTTCGAGATTTTTGGGAATCTATAATTGTTCTACCATACCGACCGCCATGAGGTATCATTCCCTCTTAAGCTCCTGTATCGGGTATATTTATTATTGTTGCAAGTTTCGTAAGTTTCTTATGCGTTTGACATTACCTATTTTTGGATCACCATTCAGGTCCTCGTTTCATCGAGGTTTTGTGCATTTTCAATTTCTTCCAACGCATAATACGTTTTTGCGCATTCGATTATTATTGAGTTTATGCAAATGCGTAGTGAAACACAAGTTTGAAGCAGCAAGGTTACCTTTTCGGTAATGCAATGTAGTATATAAGTTCATATTTGTCTGTACGATAGGTATATAAGTGATTTTTAATTGACGACGCGAGTTTATTAAAAAATCGTCCGAATATTAATGACAAACAGCAGAACAAGCTGACGAAACGCTTTTCTCAGCATTGTGTAGTTCGACTTAGCCTAACATTTGAGGCGAAGTGGAAGCTGTACCACGTGACATATGAGTGCGAAATCGATGATAGCTGATATTTCTTAGGCTTCATTAAAAAAAAACCTAAACCATCTTTGGAAAAACTGATCGAAAATTTGTGAGGTTATGTTGACCTCGTGCATGCCCTTAATTCTCCCATTTCCGGCATCGAAGTTTCTGCAATTTGGAAGTTGTTTCTTCCACAGCGTGCTCTAAGAAATTTGGGTGGTGTTTCAGGTCAGTAAAGCTGCGGCTCGTTTCACCGAAGGTGCTCAAAATCAGAGCTCAATGTCTGAAAAGACCCGAGGCGTTGTGCAAATCCTTTTCAAGAGCTTTGTATCCAGTTTCAAGCGAAAACCCAAACCGACATTTGTGGGCGAGGACTACTTTGGCACAAAGTTCTACGAGGATCCACGAGAGCCGGGCCAAAAGTCGAAGGGACGATTCTTCGAGCCACTGGACAAGGACAACTTCCAGCAGGAATTGCCGGCGGAGTGGGAAGCGTGGCTGAGATATCGGCGCGAAGAACCACCCACCAAAGAAGAAATCGAGGTCAATTACCGCCTGATATTGTCCAAGCGTGAAAACGCGGCCAAATTAGAAATCGAATACGCCAGTAAGAGAGAGGAACCGGCACTGGAGGCCAAAGCTAGCAGCCAACACTCCAACGAGTCATTCCCCACCTACGAGGAGTACAGTCCATCGCCGATCAAGACATGGGAACCGAAGAAATGATCGTAGAGGGAGTTTGCGTCGATTCCGCGTATAGGACAATTTAAGAATGTCATAGAGTTGTAATTTATTGTATAGATACTGTAATATATACATTGATACGCACAGAGATGCCATGCGCGTCCTGTATCGGAGCCCCATCAAACTCGTTTGCATCCGAATGGAAAAATCTTCGGTTTCTCTTATGTAAAACAATTTATTTAGTCGCTTCTATGTAGTTAAACATTTACTGATATCGTCATTTACTCGTCCTCTCTGCACAACGTGCACGTTACACCTTTCATTCGCCATGTACACAATCCTATCGATCTATAATCCGCCAAATCTCTGCTCACCATCGTCACGATTAGCTTCTGAATTATCGAACGGATAAAAAAGAGAAAAGGTAATCGTCCCGAACGCATTTCGCGTATAGCAAACGCGTCGGTCCGATTTCGAAGAAAACAAAAAAAACGTCACGTCCGGATATGCTTTGACATGTGATCTCGAAGAAAAATGAGTAAAAAAAAAAGAAAAATAGCTAAAACGGATCGAAATGTCGATGCACGGTATTGTAGAATTGCTTCATTGGGTCGTACCGCCTCGGACGCAAGTATTCGGTATTGCCAGGCATCGAAAGTGTGCGCGACAACGCTTTTCGATGCTCTATCGAAACGAGAGTTTTTTGTATCCATTTACATCGGACAGTTATTTTTCTCCATAGTTTTGGAGTTCTTCCATAGGAAAAACAATTTCGATCGACTCACGCCCTATCCGACGGAACCTCCCCCCCCCCCCCCCGTAATTTCAACCGGAAAAATCACTGTTGTCGAATAACGCCTGGTCGTAAAGTTCAGCTTTGACGAGACGACCGCCGAAGTACCGTCCGTTGAGCGAGTCTCTTGCTCTTTCAGCCTCTGAAAATGACAATTCGTCATAATTTACGGTGAAAAAAAAAGAAAACGGCAAGATTGTAGCGGAAATGTTTTTTTTTACCAGTCATTTGTGAGAATTCGACGAATATCTTTATGATAACTTCCGCATCCTCGTCGTCCTCCGACTGACGCTCGTTATAAATAATTACACGCTCGACCACGCCGAATTTCGAGCACTCGTCCTGAATCTCCTCCTGCAGTGTCTCGTCCACGTCCTCCGGTGAGACCATGTTCCGCAATATTACGACCCTCGATTCAACTTTGCGCATCAACTTTTGCATCACCAGGTGACGAGCCCTGTGGCCCTTTATCGAGATATTTTCTTGCTGCTGCAACGTCTGCGTCTCAGTTTCCTCCAGCAATTTCTTCTGCAATTCTTCCTGCTGCTTTTGTTGCGCCGCTTGCTCATGGGCTCGCTTTATGATGTCGCTACCGAGGATCGTGGCTCCTGGAATCTGCCGAGGAAACAAAAGTAGAGTAGAATCTTGTTTATTTTAAGGGAGACATTGTCCTTAACATTTTCAAAAAATCAATTTGGGCTCAACATGAGCAGTTAGAAGAAGAGGAGCGATGCCTCTATGGGCCCAGCATTGCCGATTAGCGATAATTATAAACACATTTGTGTAAACACATTATAAAACTTTAAACGCGTTTTTCTCGAAAAAACGTTTTTAAAAATGGCTGACATTCTCCTGAGCGCTGTAATTAACATATCGACCTGAAATTTGGAGAGCATACTCAGAAAATATGTCTTCACGGAATGATGGATCGTTTTTTCGATAGATACATTTTTGCATTTATTATTTATCTCTTTATGCGAAAAAAACGCGAAAATTCAGTTTTTTTTTAAATAGCCGCCATTTTCCGAAATTTGTACTAAACGAAAAACCCATCCGTCATTCCATGACCAAAGGGTCACAGATTGATAATATGCTTTGAATTTGTGTTTCAGATCAACAAAGAGGGGGCAGTGATGTCAGCCGTTTACCTCCCGCGATTTGAGGACCTGTTTTTGCGGAGCTGCAACGGCCGCCATTTTGTTTTTTTTTTTAAATTTTTTAACGATCTGTATATCATGAATAAAAGCAAGAAAAAACCGCACTCAAAAAGCTTTACTCGTTTCCTTTAAGAAAAATAAAATGTAAACACCTGAAATATGACACTCCAAGGACAAAGTCTCCCTTAAGGAGAGATATACACCTGGATGGTCGAGGTTGAGGATTTAGAAGCTATGAACATAACGTCGGCCGTAGAAGACCTACACTATGGGCCTGGTATCGATGATTCCATGTAAGTTGACAAATTTCATGATTTATTCATTCCCAAATTTTCAAACGCGTTTTTCTCAAAACCACGTTTTTCAAATAGGTACCCAAAATTTATCGAAACCCAATGAACCGATTGCCTTGAGGTTTTTTTGTGGTTATTCTATACACCATTATCTAGTACTTGTCATAGGGGTTTTTTTTCCGTTACTTAGTTTTTGTTTTATAGGCAAAATAATAACTAATTTTTGGCCCAAAAATCACTATTTATGTTCAAACGTCCGCCATTTTGTCATAAATCGATATTTTCAAAATCGTCTATGACAAGTACTAGATTATAGGATCTAATTTAATAATCTTTTTCGTTTTTTTTTCAGATGATTTTTGAAGAAACGCCAGTGGGTACCGTATACGCAGATTTTTTTTACGACGCTCCAAGGATCATACAATATCCTTGTATATTTTTTATATTTTTAAATAAAGAAAATTAAACAGACTTTTCAATGTATATACTTTTACATAATTAAAACCCCAATACGGAATTTCAAATAGTTTTCCTTGAAAAAATACACAAAAATGACCTTTTTTTCCGGCTCCTAGGTGTATATCGCCCCTTAAGAAGGTTAAAGAGATCCAGTTGAATCGAATGACAGTTTATGAATTGATCTTCAATGAATCTAAATAAAAATGCATACGAGATGTACATTTATTCTGTAGATGCTAGTTTTTTTCTAAAATATATAAGTAAAAGGCAAATTTATGCATTTTTATATTTATATTACGTAAATAAGAAAAACTTTTGTGTTACTACCAGCTTGAAAAAGTATAACATTATCGATGATTATTATGAAAAAAAAAACTGCGTCAGCGAATATTTTATACACTTCAGAATGAAATTTTGAGCATTTATAATTATGCTTATTTATATTTGTCACGAGATTATTAGTTGTTACTATTAATCAATATTAAATTTTTCCGAAATATACCAACTTCGCGGACATTGAGGTTGGCAGCATTGCCCTCCATGCGCCAGCCAAGATTCGTAATATTTCACCAAACCTTGATAGGTCAATATTTAAGGTAATCCTATCGCCATGCTTCAATCCATAGGATTTTCATAATCTTTTTTTGACCTTCACTAAATATATTTATAATCGTCTCTGTAAACTTTCACGGTCGGTTGTAGACCTCACTACAGAGAAAAAAAATATTAAAACTGCGTGTTTTTGTGAAGGAATTCCGAGACGACACAAAAACCCAATTTCCGGTCGCTACATAAGTGTATATAATAGTGGGAGTCAGTCAGATTCTTAAAAATAATCAGATTTACATACTTAACACTTGCAGTAATCCAATGCTCTCAGAAAAAATTACGCTTATTGATCTAATTTTGGTGTAATATCAAGTTTAATTTGAACTTCCGATATTGGATTTATTACCACTTGCTACGATAAAGAGACGTGACAGCGAAGCAACAGCTGACTGTAGTCCTAATCTCATCTCGCTCAATCGAATTTCCACACATATTTCATTTTTAACCGACATATTTCGCCGACACACATTTTCCACGCTTTTTACCAGTTGTGGCCCGAATACAATGCTTTATATTTCCCCCACCCGACATTGTTTTGACAGATCGACGTTGAAAAGCATGGAGGTTAAACTCGCCTGGTTGAGTAAAAAAGAGACGGAGATAGAACCAATATTGCCAAATATAAAACCTAGAAATACTGCGCGAATCGTTGGAATAACTATTTTTTCACTTTTCTAATTAAATGTGAACGTTCATTAAACAGTTTACACATGGATAATTTTAGTTATTACAAATCATTTTTTTTTGCATTCGTTAAAAATATAAATTGTACAAGTCTCAAGTATGATCAGTGGTATGACTAGTGTGCAGCGATAGGATCACCTTAATATTTATGGTTTATGATGGGCCAGATGGAATATTTTTCTTCTAAATGTTTACAACGGTTCGAATTGCGTTAATCCGTTCTTAGAAATGGTTTATCTGGTGCTAAATAGCCAAACAAATTACACCAATCGTAGCGTGAACGTCTTGCCTATCTATCTAACTGCAAGTAAAATTGTAAACATTAAACCGTTTTCTATCTCTAGTGTCTTGTGGTGAGAAAATTTCAAAAAAATCGTAAAGACAGTCTAGACAATCGTAAAGATAGTCTAGACAATAGCATATATATTTAAAAAAAAATTATCTTGGATTCTGGCTAACGCGCCAACGTCCTTGAGTACGTGTATTAAATTAAAGAAAAATAATAATAGGTTTTTAGTCAAGGAAATATTGCTCAACGTATAGCTTAAGGAATTGTTCATCTTTATGGACTTTCAATAAATACCGACCACTGGTGCGCCCACGGCCGTTGGAACGATGACTGCGGGTGGAGGAATCACAATCGCTTGTCCGGGTAATTGCTGCAGTAGCGGCGGTCTCGTCAGAGTTTGAGGTATAACGATCCCGGGAGGAGCAATTACCGGGGCAACCGACGCCACAGTTGGAGGTGAGAGTATCGCCGATGGTGTCGTAGGTCGAACGATTCCTGGTAGCGCTGAAAATGTGGCAAAAAAAACTCTTCGCTACAACCAACATTCGTGTATACAATTTCTGTATTATTTCGAAATGTGCAGAATAAGTGTTTCTTGCGATCTCGAGGATTCGAAATTTGATATTTGTAAGCGTTAATTATGGGTGCGGACTTGTTCCATAAAATAAGATTAAAAGTTGGACGAAATGTTAGGAGTATTTGATTATGATATCATTCCGTAAGTTAAGGTCAAATTTTTGAAAATGTCGATTTTTGAGGGTTTTTCAAAATATAACATTTCAAACATATTCTCAGAAAATTACAAGTCGATCCGTTCAAAATTGAGGGATTTCTGGGCGTTTATAGGTAGGCTTCGCGAACCGGCGACTTTCAAAGGCGTTTTTCTCAAAATTACTTATTCAAAACTGGTGACCACGATATCTCAAAGATTACTGCGCCGACCAATTTCAAATTTTACAAGCTTCTTGTACACATAAAAAAGCAGTGCTTGCACGAAGGAATTTTTTATTTCGATGCATAGTCTTTTTTTCATCAACGAAAATGCTGTCTTTTTTCACCGAAAATCGATACTTTCTGTGACTAAATGCGTTTGGTATTTTATTTCGAATGATTTGTTACCGAGCAGCAGTGGTCACCGCGAAGGACATTTTTCAAAAAGCAGCCTGCTCTATGCATTGTATGTACCGCATTTATAAATATTTCTCCATACAAAAAGTGTAAAAGGTACTTAAAACCATACTTTTTAATGAGAAAAAAAATTGAAAACCCACACACGTTTTCCCAGAAAATATTCACGAAAATTCTTCTTCTTTTCCGACCACGAGTTACGCGTAAGCCGTTAATAAATCGTGCAATGCAATTTTCCCACTGTCATCGCGAATATCTTAATAAATATTGAATGAAAAGGTTAGCAATGATTCAATGAGGAATGCAAATAAGAAAAAGTTACTGAACAAAAGTCAACACTTCGAAGAACTCTTATAGAGCTTGAAATTTCCGAAGCGTCAAAAAGTTGCAATTATTTTCGAATAATCGCAACTTTTGCGAACGCGAGAAGAGAAAATATTCCGAAGAAAAATAATTACGGGATTTTCCACGAGTTAATTTTGATATTATTTATTAGCAAATGATTGTCCTTTTTTTCCCCTAAAATTGAGTTTTCACTATAAATGCTTGCCAATTACACGAAGCTCCTATTTTCAAAATCCCCTACGTATTTCTCTAGCTATACTCATGTAAATAAATACAATTAAGGGGAGGGTAGGGGTTTCAGCGTGAAAAAAAACACTTTTTTGCGAATTTTTTACATCCATATGGACAGAGTAAATTTATTGAAACCTTTTGTACATTGCTGAGTGTCATTTCAAGAACATTCCGTGAAATTTGTACGCGAAAATATCCACAAACAAGCCGGTGCCGCGTTTTTCTCGCAAACACTTTTTCAACGTTCGTGTTCACTGCCATTTGAAAACTACATGACCGATTTATTTCAAACTTGGTACACACCTTCTACATAAAAAATACCCCCCCCCCCCAACGGTTAGATTGAGATTTTTTTTACATTGAGGGGCTTTTCCACCCCCAAAATGGCGGAATTTTTCGTGAAAAATAGCACTTCTCACTTTACATGACCACCAAAAATTTAGAAATGAAAAAAAAAAAAAAAAATTATCGAAGACCGTTGGGGCGAGGATTTGATGATACTTTGACTAAATTTTAATGGTACTTCATTTCAGATAATTTCTAGCTGCGATACAGTGAACACCGCAAATCGTGTTTTTCCAAAGGCGTTCTTGGAAAAGCTTTGTCACCGGCTTGTTTGTGGATATTTTCGGGTACAAATTTCACGGAATGTTCTTGAAATGACACTTAACAATGTACAAAAGGTTTCAATCAATTTGTTCTATCCATATAGATGAAAAAAATTCGCAAAAAAGTGTTTTTTTTTGCACGCTGAAACCACTACCCTCCCATTAAAAACAAATCCACCTTGAAAATTGCGCCAGTTATACTGCGTGCCGCAGAGTGTCTCGAATTCAACATGCCTCGCGAGAATGGCTCCAGCGTAAGCAATTTGTAAAATTTCTCAACACAATTTTTCTTCCGTTCACTTGAAGATAATTAATAACATCCTTGAATATTATTATCCTCTTACTTGTCGTTCTACCCAAAGAAAAATCGCTTAATTTTAGACGTTTGCAGTGATGTAAGCCCTCAAGCAAAAGTCTTGCAATGAACCCTCGAGTAATGTTACCTTTTAGGGTAACCTGATTCAGAAGCGGCGGGGTGTTGGCTCCAAGCTTGGAGAGGCCCAGTGCGACGGCGTTGCTCGCCACAGCATCCATAGCTTGTATCTTCGCCGTAGCAGCTGCGGCGGCCACAGCTGCCGCTGTTGGCATCATGCTCGTCGCGCTCGGTGGTCCCATTAGAGCATTTGGTGGCGTTATGGCTCTGCCGACTCTGAGATGTTGACCACCGAGATCGAAGAGATTCATCGAGGCGATGGCCTCGAGCGCCGATTGCATCGTCTCATACTCGATGAAACCATAGCCTTTGTGTCTGTGTGGCGAGCTACCCTGCGCCAATTTACAATATGTTATCGGCCCGAACGCCTCGAACACCGATTTAATATCTTCCTCTGTCAAATCTGGATGTATCGAGGCGACATAAATACGATTGTAATGCTTGCTCTCCTCCGTTATTTCGTCAATAACCGATTGCGCCTGCGGCATGTTCGATGGTCTTCCGACTACCTGTTGATCAAACAAGCACATGTCTATATAGCCTTCGTTTCTAGCTATCATCCAGATGAAAATTCGACTCGTTAAGAATGATCAATCAATTGAGAAATAAATCAATAATTACGAATGCGAAAGGACAATGAAAAATGGCTATTGAAACATTTATTACCGATCCACCAGGCATCTAAAATCAATGAAAACAATATATTTTCAAAGCTCGACGCTAAATGTTCTTTACTTTGGATCCTACTGTTGCGCATGCCTCCCGAGCAACTAACATCTTCAAGGGATAACACCGCTCTAGGATTTCGGAAAATCGTTTTTTTTTTAAATACTTTAAAAAAAATACTTTGGGTCATCAAAACAATATGCAATTGGTTCCGTAGGAATTTTTTTTTAAGATTCAATTATCGATTTTGCCGCAGCGCCTTGGACTTCTTTCAGACGCCTCGTACAACTTTAAACGCGTTTTTCTCGAAAACACTTTTTTCAAACTGGGAGGACGGATTACTCGAACACCGTTGCGTGGATCGATTTAAAATTTTGATAGTAGCTTCACAATTACATTCTCTATGGGAGTACATAACCGTTTTTAAAAATTAAATGTAAACTTTTTTTTATTAACAATTTACTTCGTATTTTTTGGGTAAAAAATCGATTTATTTGTTACAAAGTGCGCCATTCTTTTCAAAATTTGATTTTAAAAAATCCATACGTAGTCCCACAGCTAATGATATATAGATTATAATTGTTTTGATTTTGGTTCCAGGTCTTATACTTTACGAGAAAACTGTCCTACCGTGAAGCTATTTGTAAAAAAACATGTTTTTCAAGATTCGCTCTGTCGCCGCGTTTTTGTATGAAAATTATAATACATTTTTTTAAATACGTGTTTAAATACGTTTTTAAATTGTATAAATTGTATAAAATAAAAAAACACGTATTTTTAAATACGTGTTTTTTACGCTTTTATATACGCGTTTAAATACGCTCATTTTCTGCCGCTAGAATGATGTTATCCCTTAAAGCCGTATTCTAGTGCGAACACCCATTTTCAAGATGATTTTTTTGGATTCAAATTTAGAGAAACGCTTAAATATACAGCGTAAGTATTTCACAGTTATATTTATACATGTTTGTAGTAACGTCTTAATTTTTTTCAAAGCATTTTATCCGAAATTGTACAATTGTCCGCGTTTTTCTCAAAACAACACTTTTCAAATGGGGCGTGTATTTTTCGCAGAAACTACTGGGCCAATCGACTTGCAATTTTGCACACACGTAGAGTACATATCGAGCTATCGTTTGGCCATTTATCTTTTCAATGGCTTTATAATTGCTATTTTTCCGAGCCACGAGAAGTGAACATTTTATTGTAAAAATCAGAGTAATCTCTTCAAACGCTGCCATTTTGCAAAATTTTTCCTAACATTTCTTTATCCGAGGGCCGAGCGATAGCGCCGCATGTATTTTACATGTGTCCAAAATTGCAAGTCGATTGACCCAGTAGTTTCTGCGAAAAATACACGCCCGACGATAAAAAAAATTCGCGACATGAGCTGCGCAACATCAAATATTATGTACAATTTCGAATACAATGATACTTCGACTTAACTGAAAAACTGAAAAGATCGTGAATATAGTGTTGGGAATGTCGTGTCAAAAAATTAAGCAGTTTCTCTACTTCGTTCACTGATGATACTTGAAAAAAGAAGTGAATTTTGAGCTAGAACGCTTCGTTTTCGGATATTAACGGAACTCGTAGGTTGAACGTGGTAACACCGCGGTAATTGGCTCCGTCGAGTGAGCCACTCACAGGTCAAGCATTTAGGCGGTCATCCCATATGTTACAGGTCTAAAAAATCGAACAATTTTTTTTGGACAAATTGCAAGAAAAAATTGCGTGTTATTGAGACCCGGCATAGCAGACTAATGGTAAGTCAACATTTTCTTTGCGTAAATTGTACTTGAACTTTCAAACGCGTTTTTCTCAAAGCTGTATTTTTCAAATTGGCTTCTATGATATCTCAAAAACTATTGAATGGATTTTGCTCACATTTTTATGGTATAGTCAGCACATCTATAGTTTCACCCGAACTAGAATATTTCTGATATCTGCCAGTTTTTTTAAGCTGAAAATATCGAAAAAAAGAACGAAACTTGGAACTTAACTTTTAAAACCGTGCAAAAATTCAATTTTCGATATTTTTAGTTTACTCTAGTTACGGCGATAGCCTCAGGTCTACAAATGAAAATTCCGTTTGATTTTTCTATTTCAGATGAGCAAAACCTCCGGAATCATGGCAGAAATCAACCAACTTTTTTTTACACACGATTGTCTTTCGAACGGTGTTTAGCCGATTCAACTCGTTACTTTTGTTTGACAAAATTCTGAGGGATTGTAAAAATGTTAATGAATATGTGGTAAAAAATCAAAGATAGCGTTTTAATTGTTCATAAAAAAAATCCCAAAACATATTTATGTTTATGCAACATATTTATGTTTAATTTCGAAGATGATAACTATCAATATCATTTGCCGGCTTAGAAATGTTTTTCACCAATATTATGAGTTGGATATTGCCCCATAATCATTAATTTTTACATGAAATTTTATTCGCAAGACGTTGGTGGCCTGCCGAAAACTCATTGTATTTTCATCCCCACTTTTGCAGCCAAGAAACGGTATCGAAAGTTCTTGATATTCATAAGAGAAACTACTTTCTTCAGAAAATATTTGAATTTGTACCGATTTACGAAATTGTCGCTTATTTTTATGAAACATATTTCCGGGAGGAGGTAAACACGTCAACCTGTGAAAGATCAGCGAACGAAAATAGACAGATTGTGTTCGCTATACAATGAAATAAAGAGACACTCAATATACCTCTAGTATAACCTTCAAGATAATTCGTCCCATCCCTTGAAAGGGATTATACTAGATCATTTGGTCATTATACTAGATCTTAGGTAATTTGCAACAAATTAACCCCCGTCAACTAGGGATCGAAAATGACAAAAGGGAGACAGCACCGGACAGGGACATCTACCTACTCAGTTTATTGCCTTTTTTGCGCACCCGTTTGTCAGAAAGTTTATGAAATAAGGAACCTATTTTCCTGATTTGTATGCCACGTGTTACATTTTTATGAATAATTATCGTCGATTTTTGGAATATTAGAAAGAAATAATTCTTGCCACGTAAGATCTTTTATTTCTGAGATTAGGAGAGTGTTGGGCATGTACTTTTTTTTCGAAGTTATCATTCATTTATCAGCTTTCAGAAAAGTATCAATTGAGTGCCCAGAGACGAGTAATTTTTTGACAATTATTTGTTTTTGGTAACAAGTCTGAACATTTGTAAAAACTCTTAAATGAGGTTACTACTTTGTTAGGCGGAAAAAAAATGATTTTGCTGTATCGGCAAGAGTTTTGAAGAAGAGGAAGGTGCCCTCTATGGTCCCGGCATATCAGATTAGGTTTAAGGAGGACTAGTTATAATTTTCAAAAAATCGTTTTTCTTTTTTTTTCTTCATTTTCTAAAAGTATAATATCTTACGAGTATTTTCCGACTAATTGAATTTAAATCAGACCATTATTCGCCGAAATACATAACTTTGAAGGACGCCGTGGACGCTGCATGCAAATCGTACTCAAAACTTTAAACTCGTTTTTCTCAAAACCATGTTTTCGAAGTCGGTGATCAATGTAACTCGAGAACGGCTTTACCGATCGGGTTGAAATTTATATCACTTCTTCTATACATAGTTTTCCTCCGGATGAACGAAGGATATTTTTTGGACAATTATTTTTTTTTTATAGTCAAGTTTTGTAAGTGAAATTGTGGTCAAAAGAACACTTTTGACTTTCAACGTCCGCCATTTTGTGAAAAATGGAAATTTTTCAAAACCCTTCGTTCAACCGGAGCATTGTATCATTAACTAAAGATTCCCCCCTGTTTTGTTGGTTTCAGATAATCCGTCACAGCGTGAGAGTGATCACCGCAAAACCTGTTTTTTTTTGCAGCGTCCTCGGCCATTGATACGCATCGGCTTATTTTGAAACCTATTTCTTTTAAAAAATTTTAATGTTTACATTAAATATATATCTTTTAAACGGAAGAACTTTTGTTGTAAATTATTTTATCGTTTGGCCGAAAAAAAAAAATCGGAAAAAGGCCTTTTTTTAACGTTCCAACGACACCTCACTCCTTAAGTATAAAACTTTTCATTTTTTTCGCACATCAACTTCAGTTTAACTTTAAACACGTTTTTCTCGAAACCACGTTTTCCAAGTTTGCGCAAGTGCTCCTACACGCCTTAGATGAGCAATCGTTATGAAATTTGGCAGGCAGGTGTACAACGTCATCATTAGTTGAACTAGAATTATCCAAAAATATTCAAACGTTTTTATTTTATCAACAAAAAACTGCAAAATTTTTAGTAACGAAACTTCGTCTTCGATCGCTCACTATTTCTTTATTTTTCAATTTTTCTTCTTGATTCTACTTTGACTTATACAAAATATTGTACAGACTAAAAATATGTTTAATTGTTTGGCTCCAGATCACCATGTTTTGTCAAACTCAACAAATATTATCATGTTCAATAAAGACTGCTTAGTAAACATACCAAATTCCAACATGCCATATTTAATATTTTGCGCATAAAAAATCGGTGAAAAGTTGAACTTTTTTCGGTCCAGCAAAGTATAAAACTCCCTCAAAACCACTTATTTTCGACCCCTAGTTAATATTTGTTAATCTATTGCAAATTAACTCTAGAATAACTTCTTTCAAGGAACAGGTTAAATTACCAATCACTCTGTATAGGTACACTACCTTGATGTTTCGTCCACCAATCATGACACCATTCATTTGTTCAACCGCCAGTTGCGCCGCTTCCGGTATCTCGTACTCGACGAATGCAAATCCCTTGTGCTTCTGGGTCACCGGATCCCACGACATGTTGATCGGTTTTATTGGTCCAAAGGGTAGAAAAGCTTGCCTTATCGTGTCTTCCTTGAGCTCGAAGCTTATGCTCCCTACGTATACCCTGTGCCGAAAATTAGGCAATTATTTGGAGGTGGCGCTTATGGCCAAAATACGTTTTAGACTTTTTTGCAGTTATTCCACGTTAGTAATGGTGGAAGACGTAATATCGAGGAAGAGAAGAGCATTATCGAGTTACAAAGAGGTCTTTTCTCGCGGTACGCGGAAAAACCGAAGTAGCCAACTGTAACAGCTGTATGTGTAGTGTATTCTTAACTAATTGAATTTCAAATATGAACACTCTTGCATGCTAGTTGTAACCTACATTGCCCAGGAAATAAACTGATAAAATTTCATGTTTGAGCTACGCATGAACGGCATGGGTGGCCAACCTTTTTTCCAACTTAATTTCCTTTTTTTTGCTAATTAAAGCAAACAAGCAAGTTTGCTTTTGGTGTTCTTTTGATGATATGTACAATCAGAGTTAACATTTATCTTCATTTGACCCAGCTCAGCGGGTCACAACACCACTAGGTTGGCCACCCATGGCATAGAGAGTACATAATAATTGCAAGTTCTTGACGTGTTAACGGGTTAGGCTACCGTGAAAATGACAAACTCCGTCGCTTGAGGTAACTCAAATTGGAGAGGAAGGTCCAACATACGGTGCAGAAATCGCAAATTGAAGGCAAATTTGTGCTGACAACGATAGAACTGCTAGTAAAACTTTAAGCGACCAACACAGTGCAAAATTGTAAAAAATCGATTTTTTTTTTACATTATCCGATAGTATTGACGGTTATAAACATGCTGTTCATTTTTTGGGGCGAAATTCGAATTCTTTCGGTTGGTTTAGCCTTTCTTGGAAAAAGGTATTCGACCAGCTGCGTGAGACTTGGCTTTTTTCGTAGACATTTCCAACCGTTAATAAAAAAGTAAAACAAATTAAAATGGACGTTTAAAAATTTGTTTTCTGTTGTTCACGAGTGCTTTGATTTGACATGAAAAAAGCAGACTGATTAGCGTATTTTAACCATCGAAATAAAAATCGCGAAAATCAGCTATTTTTCGACCCGATACACTGCGATGATCTCTTAAACGCGTTTTTCGTCGAACCTATATTGTTCAAAACGGTGTACATGATTTCTCGACATTTAATGAACGTAGAGACTTGAAATTTGGTACACTTATTGAGTGTAATAGTATTTTAGTCTTGAACGACGATTTTCTTCTCAACATTTTGTTCTCATTAGTTATTAACAATAATGATGTCACTATTCTTCGAAAGATCGAAAAAAAAAAATTCCAACATTTTTTTGATGATCCGAACACGATAACTAAAAAATCTCGCTCAAGTCTTAGCCAATATTATCTACTTTTAAGAGAAAAAAAAAAACATTTTTTTGGTTCAGATCACTCGGGTGGCCAAAATGAAGTCGTCGTTGAGCCCCTCACGTTCAAAGGTCCTTCGTGAGATTGTTTATAACTTCTTCAATTATAGATGTTTAAAAATAAAATTTGGTACACAACTTCGGCAATGTACATAGACATAAGAATCCAAAGGATTTTCCAATCATCTTACTTGTTCGTTCAAAATTAATTTCTTTAGATAACCCTGGTTTGTGAGTCGTCACAGTAACCTAACGCCGTAACGGACTAAACTAACCTGCACATCAAAGCGAGGGCCTGCTGTCTCTGCACCTGATTTCGCTGACTGGCCATTTGCTAAAACACAAAAGATAACGAATCCATCATCCACCGTTCTACATTCGTGCTATATATATAAAGTTCAATAAAAAGAAAAAGAATTACAGACGCATAAGTATCAGAACTTTTGAAAACGATTTTCGCGCCGTATTTTTCTGATTTGGTCGAAATTTGAAAAATTTCTTTTTTTTTCTCAATCTTCAGTTAGATATTCCACAACAGAAAATACGACCGGTGTTTCTGAAGCTATGCTCAGACCCGATATTTATTAGGACTAAGAACAAAACCCATTTGTTTTTTTAGCACGATGCACAATTGTTTATTTGTCCTTTACTTGTGATTTTTATCTCGGCCACCCTGCACATATTAACAAAAAATTATTTACAAATCCGACCATTTGTTTTTTGGCAAAATGAATGCCACGTTACGATTTGTATGTTAATATCTAGTTAAAAAAAAACGATTTACTAGTTAAAAAAAAACTATTTACACGAACGCTCTATTGGCGGGCCCCGTTGACTTACAACCAGCTTCGGTAGCAATTTCAAGAATTAGGATGTTTTAATAAATTGTCAGAACGTACCGAGTTAAACAAATGTTTTTTTGATATTTTTACCGACAATTATCCTCGGCGGTAATTATCCGCGAATTACTTTACTGTGGAGTCGAGTGTTCAATTGTCGCAAAAATTAATCAACAATAAATCAGCTTAAAATTGTCGATAGATTATGAAGAATATTGCGGCCGGGTTGAAATTCTGAACTTTGAATGCTCCGACGGTTTAAAATTCCGAAATTCAAGATGGGGCAAGTTTGAAACTCCGAACTTTGAATGATCAGAACGCTCAAAACTCCGAAAGATCAGAACTCCGAAAGAATTTTACACGAAACACAAAAACTCCGAAAATATGAGCACCGTCAGAATAATTCGGCTATGGAAATTTTAAAAATTAAAAAATTATCGATAAATCGACCAATTATTTAAAGAATTCTTTTCATTAAGAAGTGATTTTGCGTCAATTTTGAAAGTTGTCTAGGTCATGTTATACGTTCTACATCATTTACAGTCAACTGTGTAGACTTTCGCAGGCATAAGCTTGATATGGGGGCCGGGTTGAAATTCCGAAATTTAAATGCGCCGATGGTTTAAAATTCCTGATTTTAATGTTCCGAAATGACAAGGTTCGTCAAGATCATGCCAGCGAAAGTCTACACCGTTTACTGTAAATGATGCAGAACGTATAACATTGTCTAGACAAATTTCAAAATTGACGTAGTCACTGCTTAATAAAAAAACATTCTTGAAGTTGTTCGTCGATTTATTGAAAAATTTGAAACTTTTAAAACTTCCATAGCCGAATTATTTTCACGGTGTTCAGTTTTTCGGAGTTTTAGTCTTTCGTGTACATTTCTCTCGAAGTTTTGAGCGTTCTGATCATTCAAAGTTCGGAATTTCAACCCGGCCCCGTTCAGATTTTCGGAGTTTTGGTCTTTCGCGTAAAATTCTTTCGGGGTAGTATTCTTCCGAAGTTTTAAACGTTCTGATCATTCAAGTTTCGGAATTTCAACCCGGCCCCAGAATATTCATCACATAACTCAAAGTGAATGTTCAATTATTTTTATTGTTCAACCCTTTAAGTTATCTATTTCAAAAGTTATTTTATTTTATTTTTTGTATAGAATTTCACTTATTTGTAAGTTCGTAAAATGATAAGCCGAAGAATTGGGTTATACTGTAAACCGACCGGTGAATGGACGAAAGCTGATTTATATTTAAAATAGACAACGAATATGAATTGTTGATAAAAACCCGAATCACTATGTTGAGCAAAGAAAAATCACAGGTGTCGTTACAACCGATTTTTCAGTTTGATATCGAATTTTGACGTCACACGGAATTTTTTCAGTGTGTGATACTTGCACGCCGCACAATTTAGTGACGATAGGGCTGGGCAGAGTAGATGTTCTAAAGGTGAAAACAAAAGTTTTTATGAGTTTACGGGCAACTATTACCTTTATTACTTAAGATACGATCAATCTTTAATTTTTTGTGCTATTTAAAAATTAATTCGTAATAATAGTTTAGAATTATACATGTTTATTCACTGGTGCTGTATTCTAACTTTTTTCCCGTCAATGGACATATGGACTTTGTTATCATAATTCTCAAACCAGAGTGAAAAAATTGAAAATGTGCTGAAAATTAAAAAAATTAATTACTGTTAAGAATTGACAATGTACATTGCTTTAAACCGTCTCAGAAAATCATTTCATTCGTTTTTTAAATTTTTACTCAATTTCCTTTTTCATTTCTCTGTCGAAACAAACTTTGGTAGTTTTTTGAGAATGTCACCTTAAGATGCAAAAAAGCTTTGTGTATTATCTACGAAATCGTAATAAGAACTATAATATTCATATGTATAAGAATATCAGCATTTTTGTTCAACAAAGTAATCTCCAAATCTAGCGTTTAATAAAAATTAGAACCATTTAATAATAATGAATCGTTATACTTCACAGCCTTCATCTACACTACACGTCCATTTTCTGGCAATTTCGTCCATTCACTGGCGATTTAGTCATTTGGCTACTTCTTCATCAATTCCTTCAATGTTATTTGTGGCAATTACTTCGAATATTTTCTTCTACAATCAGAATAATATCTTTTGTAAGTTGCAGCAATTAAAAAAATTGTCTCGATAATATTTTTATTTTACGGTCCATCTGAATCCTACAGTGTCGTTATTCGTCCAGTCACTGGTCGGTTCACCCTAAAATATCAACCTCAGACCATTATCGAGAATATCAATTTTATCCTGTCGAGAAAATGTCGTTTTTCATAATTATCTATCGCTATATACGACTTCGTGTTTTATCTTCACGATCGTTGTATCCAATAAAAGCATGACTAACGCATCTCTCATCCGTAATTATTGTGGTGGGAGATTTTTTATATTGATTCTTGGGTACAATCGTACATCGTAGTTTCGAAAATAAAGTGGTTTTTACGGTTTTTAGAGTATCCCGGGAAGGATGAAATTGCAAAGTTACCTGCTGCTGATGTGCCAACGTTTGCTTCATCAGGACCATCTTGATGCTTTGCTCCAGCGCATATTTCTTTGCCCTGCCAACAGTCTCCTGTTGCTCAGACGAAATTTTTGGCAGACCAGCACCGGGCAAAGTGTGATACTTTGCGCCTGGTCCTGCGAACAAACAAAATATTCGTACCAAAATCACGTCTCGCATACAGGTACACGGAGAAAAATACGGCCTCAAATTCTAACACTGGTTGCCAGAATTCTGATATTCAGTGCTAGAAAAGTATAGCAGTTTACAGCCAGTTCCGAATTCTAAGACTTGTTGTAGAAGTGTAAAAATGATTCTCACACCGTATAGTAAAAATGATGCGTGCATATTACATTTGAAACTATTCTCGCATAGGCGCAAGTCCTATATGCTGTATAGTAAAAATAATGAGTGCATATTACATTTGAAACTATATTACATGAAACATACGCCATATTTTCATATGCATTTCACTATACCTATAGCATAAATCTTCGGCGTATAGCGATAAATATTACGAAGTTATTAGTAAAATGTGACTCTTTATACCGTACTTTTCGTAGAATACTGGAAACTAATTGTTCCAATCACGTGGGCAAAATATTTTTTGAATACTACAAAAAACCACAATATGCCGAATAAAATGTATTATTCGTATCAGTTTACGTGCCATATCGTAGGTTAAAATTTAAATTTCTTCATTATTGCTATACCATAATTACAATTTTATCTTCCATTCAATACTTTTTGATATTTAATGTTACTTTTTTTAGAAGCATAGTATTAATTCTAAACTTCGATGCCCCTGTTTTCTCCGTATACGTATGAGAGACCCGGTGCTATATGAATAAGCTCAGATCTTATCAGCTAAATGCTCACGTCATCGGAGACAACGTTGACATATTTTTGCGCGTTTTGTAGGGGTGTGCGGGTACCCGATTCACTCGGGTACCCGATGTTCGGGTCGGGCCGGGTACCCGACGGGTTTTGTTTTGCATTACCCGCCACTATCGGGTACCCGAATGTGGTAATCGGGTACTCATAAACGTCGAGTACTCTTAAACTTTGAATATTCGTAAACGACTCGGAGATCCGTATCTATTATTTATATTTATTTTTATTTTTTATTTCGGTGTATCAACCAAATAATGGGAGAAAACGTAAACTCGAAGAATGCGATAAAACGAATAAATGATAATAGTGTAAAAAATCTTTTTTCGTCTCACTTTTCTATCCTGTGTGTGTGTGTGTGTGTGTGTGTGTGTGTGTGTATGTGTGGGGGGGGGGGGGGGGGGGGGTCTGTTAGGGTGGAGTGAAAAACGGTCACTTTTGGCGGATCGTATCGTAATAGCGCGGGAAAGGTGCGTTTTGGCATCACTAAAAAGTGTGCGAAAGGAAAAAATGTACAATAAATATCTTCTCTTCCAGCGAACGCCTTAAAGTTTAGAATTTTTGAATGTGTGTTTTAAATGGAGAAAAAACCCAAAAAGACCAAGATTCAACTCCTTGTGTTTATTCGAAGCGAGAAGAATGTAGCTTCCATTTGACATTTTTAAATTAAAAATATATTTGATTAGTTTCAGAGATGTAAGCGTTTGAAGAACAAGTTTTATTTGGAAATTTTTTTAAATGACAACAAATTCAATCAAGGAGAATGAATCGCCGAAATTACCAGTCAGCACTAGACAGAATTAATGAAAATTCGACGAAGAATTTTGCTTTTATTTAGTTATTTGACATTCAAATATCTCGATATTTCCTCAAATGCGATTGTCTTAAAAGAAGTTTAAATTAACTTAATTAATTAACTTAATTAAGAAGTTTAAATTAAATTAATTTTTTTTATTTCTTATAAACTGCAACCTATCGGCGAAGGGTAGAGAACATAAAGCTGGAGTCTATTTCGTCCGTTTTGGGACGTTTCCGTGGCGCTATCTATACTATGAAACGAAATTTTGTTCCGGCAACACAACTTGTCGAGTACCCGATGTTGAGACGAGTACTCGAAAAACTCGTGTACTCGATAAAGTTCGAGTATACTCGTCTGATCACGGGTACCCGAAGAAATTCGGGTACCCGAAAAACTCGGGTACCCGATCGGGCCATAGTCTAATTACCCGGCCCGACCCGACCCGACCAATTCTGCTACCCGCACACCCCTAGCGTTTTGTCTCAACGAATCAATATCAAATTGTACATTATCGAATCTAACTCACAAACAATGAATAATTCCGGCTTATTATGAATAATGGAATGGCTATAAGTAACACCAGGGTTGCTGCGCATTGTTGATTCAGAAATTTCCTGACTTTTCCAGGTTCTCCATACAGGTTTTGCAAATGACCCAAATTAGGGTCACATTAAGGGGGGGGGGGAACTACTGGACCGATCGTTTTGAAATTTGTAGGATATTTTATTGTACATTGGAAGATATGAAAAACATTTTTTTTTTAATCGACAATAAGTGTTCATCAGCAGCCTGCAGCCAATTGTTGCTGAAAGAATTTCCCCCGCGATGCGGAACTGCGACAGCAGTAGTTTTTAAACATTTGAAACAAAAAATTCAAAAACCTCTACATTCTATATGAACGTACACTGTCGATAAACCAAGAAAAAGTTGAATATTGTAATAATGGCGGCACTCAGAAAAAATAGATCGAATTTTCAGTGAAAATTTTCGTGTTTTTATGCAAAAAATTATTGTATAATTAAATTTTTTATTGCATGTGGCGGTTTATCGACGAGGGAATTATGTGTCTAAAAACATTTGGTTGAAAGGAATCGGATAAATAGTTTTTTTTTATCGCTGCGGCAAATTTCGAAAATTCGTTGAGCAACAATTGGCTGCAGGTTGCTGATGAACACTTATTGTCGATTAAAAAAAAATGCTTTTCATGTCTTCTAATGTACAATAAAATACCCTATATATTTTAAAACGATTGGTCCAGTAGTTGCGTTGGAAAGAAATCCCGAAATTTTTCGTCATTTTCGACCATTTATATGTATTTCCCCCCTTAAGAACAGTTTGTTTTCATCAAATATATATTTTTCAAAGTTAAATACCACAAGTTAAGTCTTGTTTCAACCATACTAGTATTTGTAAACGTTACAAACTATACGTAGAAATAGCAATGAATCATTTTTGTGAAAAGAAAAGACATAACGTTTTCAACCGACTTGAAAGAACAATGGAAATTCTCAATTCGATCCTTCTATTGAAAAATTATGTTCAACTGGATAAAATCATTTTTTTTAACATTAAACACATGAAAATGTTATAAATTGAAATAAAATTGAAGAACTGAAATTCGAAAAATAATTTAAACATTGGAAAGTAAACAAAAAAATACGTGAAAAGCAAATACATATACTTTATTATAAACAGACATTTTTATGCCGATGACAATACATAAAAAATAAATACAAACACATATCTATAATGATAATGATGTGGTTGTGTATCGACAGATCGAATGCAAATGTATAGAGCTTTCCAGTAAATTAGTTTCCAGTTTTTAACATTTTCAATGTTTGGCACTGACATAACTTTTTTTTGTATATGACGAAGAATAATAAAAATATTGAAAATATACAAAAATATTTATATTTATACTGTTCAGTTTTTTTTTGTCAAGTCGGTTCCATTTTTCATAATTCTTGCAAAAAGTAAATTTTGAGAAAATTCTAAAGAATTTCCAAAATTCCCTGACTTTTTCCCGATTATTCCAGGAGGAAAGAAATTCCCTGAGATTTCCATATGCGTAACAACCCTGAATACGTATCTACCGGCAGTAGTGGATACGCGATTGGTGCGCGACTTCCGCGATTGCCCATGACAAGCAGCGTTGCCCTGCGTCAATACTTGAACGTATGACCGCTCAGCCACGCGATGGCTTGTGCATTAAGGGCGGGGTAAAGTATTTAAATTTTTTTTCTTTTTTTTTAAATTTTTTAAATTAATGCATAATATATCAAGAATATTGTGTTGAAATTTCAAGTCGATCGGAGTAAAATTGACGAAGTTATGAGTATTTTAGCGTCTATTGGTCCATGCCGTTCTCTTCTCTTCTGCGTTTTTCAAACCGTTTTTCTGAGAGTTGTCATGTTTGAAGTCCGTGTGCACGATAACTCAAAATCTACTGGACCCATCGCTTTGAAATTTTGCACAGTACTTCTTCACATAATTCACCAGGTATTGTCGAGAGCTTTTTTGTTTTTTTTTTAATAATTACTAATTTTTCAACAACAAATTAGCCGATTTTTTTAGCGAAAATCGGGTTTTTGGCTCCCAAGTGCTACGAAAAATCGAAAAATCGAAAAAAAAAAAAATCCTCCCGTCATTACCTCGAGAAACATCTCCTTTAACAAATGCATTTTGATTTTTTTTGTTTCGAATGATTCTGTTGCGAGTTATGGTGCACACCGCAAACCAACTTTATTTCGCGGCGCCTCCGGGGTTTAATTTTCACTCGCTCAATTTTGAATATTTTGCAATGCAAATTTAGGAGAATGTTGTTCAAATGTTACTTTATTATATGTAAATTTTTCAATAAACGAACACTATTCGTTACGTCAAAAAAAAAATCTTAAAAACATGCCTTTTTTCGCCGAATTAACTTTACCCCGCCGTTAACTATTGTGATCTAAGCCTACGTTCCCTACGAAGGAACATTGGAAAAAATAATAACAATAATAATACACACCAGCAACGACCTGCCCCGTCTGATTGAGATCATAAATCGGTCCTGGTAGGAAGTCCTGCGCCTTGCCTATGAAAAAATCATGAATTAGACGGTTGCACTCTGTAATATCGTCCGTCCAATCAATATCTCAACCATCTCGCTACGAAACTCACGTTCCACGAATTTTCATAATTCGCGCAAACACACTCGCGATGGTCGAAATACAATTCCGACAAGAATAATTACGTAATAAAATTAAAAAAAAAAAAAAAAAAGATTCTCCGTATTTTGGGATAGCGTGAACTAATCTTTGGTGGCTTTCTTTTCTTTCTTTTTCATTTCGAATTTTTCAACGAGCGACAAACTTGTACTCAAGGGGCCGGGGGTGGGGGGGCAAGTGTCGTTTCTGAAGAAAGCACGACAGAACTGTTGTACGTGCGAACGTTTAAAAGTTTTTTTTTGTTTCTTCAGAAATGGGACGTAAAAAGTAACGATGCCGGCGAAGCAGCTTCCCAAAGTTGGATCTTCCGAGAAACTGTAATCTCAAAGAAATTAAAATAGTCGAGGCAGATACGCCCACATTACAAACAATAAAATTCACTTTTGTTTTTCTTTCATCTTGATCTCGTGTCTCGTGTTGATGTGAATGCATATACGAACGTGGACGAGAAGCGAAGCGACAGCTTATCTATTTATCGAAAAGGGTTCAATTACGAACAATATGTTCAGAATGCTCGATATTGATGGGACAAAGCGGTCGCGGAGTTTTTAATTTGGTTCACGGAGCAATTTGGTGGCATTGAAACCCAGTAGAAGTAAAATACAGACACAATGTATCTGTGTGTGTGTGTGTGTGTGTGTGTGCGTATATATATATATATATGACAGGCCCAAAGAATATTGACGATAATATCCAATATATAAGTTCATCAAGGTATCCGTGTGTATTATTGTTTCACGAAGAAAAAAAAAACTCCCCAAATGTTGCTACATTTTCCGTATCTCAGCTACGAAAATTTGATTACAGGGTGATACTACGATTGGAAAGATTGGCGCAATTTGGTTCTTGATTGGTCAAGATAGATCGAGTACTCTATTAGTCCCTGGAACAGAAATCAAAACACGTCGATTGAAACGTATTTTTTTTAAGATGCCTACTCTTCTTAAGTGTCATTGTTATTATCATGTTTAAAAAAATAATAATTTCCGGACTAACGAAAAAGGATCATACGATTTCATTCTTTCTTTTAATTTCTTTTTTTTTCGTTCTATCGACTCGTTTAGCCGTGTTCGGGGCTGAGCAATGAAGGTCGCGCGCACAAAATGTCCGAGAGAGCCTGAGGGCGAGACGCAGAAATCTGGAAGCACAAAGCAAAAGGAGAACACGCTAAGTGCATTTTTTTCTGCGCCGATCACGCTGTTCTTTTGCCTTCGACAACCTAACAACTTGTACCGATAACTATTTAGCGACCCTGATGGATTTTTTTTTCATAAATCTAACGATAAACAATATTTTAAAAAAGGCAAAAAGATAAGAAAAAAAAGGACCAAAGCAATGGCGCACACCTGATTGCGATATTGATCGTAACGCGCCACGAGTCTAACAGATCTTCGAATTTTCGTTGACGAAGTTCTTGGATATTTGAAGAACTGATTAAATATATATGTCGCCACTGCCTCATCTCATTATGAGCCTCGTGATATCGAATAAGAAGTGGTGATTTTTACAATTTTTTAACAAATGGAACTTTATATTTCTTGTTTTTTTTTCTCGATCAATAATTTATAATTACGATTGACTTTTCTTGTTTACGATGTGAGCAATCAATGTGAAGTGTGCTGTCGCGGATGAGGTAATAAAGGTTTGGAAACACGAAAAGTACTTAGGAAATACTATGAGTTAGTAGAATTTATAGTCGGTAGGAATGTTGAGAATTGTTTCCTTTGTAATGAAACGTATAACCCTGACGTCACGAAAAACGCAATATGCTTCTACAATTAAAATATTTTCGCTTTTTGCCATCCAAAAACCAAAATTGATATAGAGAAATGCATTTACAACTTTCATCGGAACTGATAGATTCAGGGTAGTGAAAAAAACGAATTTTGAAGATACTGAGACTATGGATTACGGAATGACAATATCTGCAAATAATAAACTGTTAAAAAGACTTGTTTACTCATTGGCAATAATTATTGCCTGAAATACTTTTTGCAGCACCAGCCTTTATAATGTAATGAAATCTATTTCGTATATTTTTCATTCACGAACGGAAGAATCGAAAAACGCCCTGAAGTTTTGCAAATGTTGCCGTCTTGGTAGATCTTTAAAAAATCGCTATTTTTTTCCGATGACAATTAATTCTGCTCTGAGAACGGCCCATATACATGGAGAGCATATATTGATTAAGGTGGTCATCCCATGTGATAGGACCAAAAAGTCGGAATTTGTTTTTGCACCAATAGCCAAAAATGTGTGTCTGTTATATGGACCCGGCATGGACCATGGCGAGTCAACATTTTCTTTGTGTAAATCGTACTTGAACTTTTAATGCGTTTTTCTCAAAACTGTGATCTTCAAATTGGCTCCTATGGTGCCTCAAAAACGATTGAACGGATTTCGCTTGAATTTTTATGGTATAGTTTTTATAGTTTTATTTTCATGGTATAGAATCATGGCAGCCGTCAACCAACTTTGTTGTACACATGAGTATCTTCCGAACGGTGTAAAGTCGATTCAACTCGGTATTTTATTTTGATAAAATTTTGAAGGACTGTAAAAATGTTAACAAGCGTGTGGTAAAAATTCAAAGTTTGTGTGTTTTAATGGTTCATGACAAAAAAAAATAGCCGTCACATGAGATGACCCCGTTAATTTGTGGATTTCGTGTGCAAAAATTTCGCGGTTATTAACAAATATCGACAGAGATAAAAAAAATATACATGACGTGTCCGAGATGCGATTTGTGTAATAACACTTGCGAAATCGCATAAAAAGCACAATTCATGATTGCAAAGATACCGTGTGCAAGATAATAAAAAATGGTGTAAACGAGATATGTTACGTCTACTGTAGGATTTCAAATTTATGTTACGGTTGCGCTCTACTTTTGTTGTGCCTCGTGAAAATAGGCTACCAAAATTGTAAAGTGCAATTATTGGAATTCATGAGATGCTTAAGCGAATTTGTTTCAATAGTTTCGACCGTGAGAAAGAGTGGCCACGATCGAGGAGAGACAAAGAAGATGCGTGAATTAATTTGTGGGGACTGTTCCATTGGCTCCGTGCGAAACATTAGCAACCTTAGCGTTCGTATTTTTGTCGTCTCTGTCAAGTCTCTGTGATTGTGGTTTTAACATTGTGATAAATTATAAAAACAAAAATCGCGCCCCAATTGTATTTAATTTGGTTCCATTGCATTCCTTTGCATTCCTTTCAGTAAGGTGAAAAAAAAGTAAGTAAAATTTCCTTACAATGTTTATTTTTGTTCACTTGTAATTTTGTTATAAGACGACACAAACGAAGGTTCTTTAATTGCTTTTATTGAAATTTAATAAACATATATTGTTGCTGCACTACTTTATACTATGATAAATAAAACTTTGTTTTCAAACCGAAATGAGCATAATTTTAAAGACCGGCTTCGAGAATATAACTGACAAAAATAATTTCCAACCTCAAACTCAATGTAAGCGAAAATTGTTGGCATCTATTGAAAACGTCACGGACGTAGAAGAGTTAAGGACAAAACATGACCCAAGCTTGATAATTCAAGCTCATGTCATAAGGCAAATTCTTCGACGCCCTACAAAACTTATTTAAGGTATTCCTTTCGCGGAGGGCCGTATTTTGTGGGGGCATACGCAGGGCCTTCTGAATCGTCGGTAAATTACAATTGCGCTTAATAAAAAAAACAAGTTATAATGGATTATTATACACAACGATAAACTAGAATAACAAAATTCGCGCAAATTTAGTAGATTGAGACATTTTTACATTTATTTGAAACGTCACGGCTACAAAAATTCTTCGGCTAACCACACTTTTCCAAGTTTTAACATTAATATTTTCTTTAAACGTTCGGTGACCCTCTGTTTTTATTGTTGTTACGGAATCTTTAGACTTTTTTACACCTGTGAACAGTTTGTATTAGGCATCTAGAGTTATTTAGTGTATAAATTATTAGAAAGACATGTGGCCAGCGTGACATGTCCATAAAGCGCCGTATAAGTGAGACGATTTTTAGGGCCGTAATTTTTCGTTAAAGGTTCGGTAACTTGGCTTGAAATTTTACCAGTATACTGGGATGTATTTTTACTTCATTACAGACGAAAATCAGTTAAGTGTAAAATATTTGGGTTCGTGAAAGGAATACCTTAAGGGATAACACCACTCTAGGATTTTGAAAAGAACGTTTTTTTTGCTTAAAAAATACTTTCGCGTAATAAAAAACAATATGCAATTGGTCCTGTAGTGAATTTTTTTTAAAGCTTCAATTATCGATTTTTCCGCAGCGCCTCGTATAACTTTAAACGCGTTTTTCTCGAAACCACTTTTTCAAACTGGAAGGACGGATTACTCGAACACCTTTGCGAGGATCGATTTGAAATTTTGATAGTAGCTTCACAATTACATTCTCTAAGGGAGAACGTAGCTGTTTTTTTTATTAAATGTAAACTTTGTTTTTATAAACAATTTACTGCTTATTTTTTTGGCAAAAAATCGGCTTATTTCCTTTAAGGTGCGCCATTTCTTCAAAATTTGATTTATAAAAATCAATTTTTTTAAGAATTTTTGGTAAAAATTGTCATATTCGGCTTCAGCGGATCAAAATACATAAAAAAAAGTTTTGCTTCATCTATCGAGCTCAAAATTTAACGAACATACAATACCGTATCCACATCGAAAAACATTAAATGCTTTTTTATCGAAACTATGTTTTTCAAGTCGGTGACCACTATAATTAAAAAACCGCTCGATTGATTTTGATTAAATTTGGTGTGCTTATTGATAGCATCAAAAACTAGTCCTTAATCGAAGGATTTTGATTTTTGTTCAAAATTTCTATATTTTTAAAACAATGAACGAGCGATTTTTTGTTCTAAAATCGAAAGTTATTAGTCGGAAACCGCCATTTTGTTATTTTCTGAAAAAAAAAGCTTCGATTAAGGACTTAATTTATTATTAAACTAATGATTTTTTTTTGTTTTTTTTTTTTACATTTCAGACGATCAAGTAAAATTTTATGATGGTCACCGCAAAGCACTACATACCGAAGGGAGTCCGACAAAGATCGCGATATTTTTATAAATAATCAATATTTTTCTATGAAAATGTGTACAAGTCAAGTTGAAATATAACATAAAAAGTCTGTTTAACCACTTTTGTAAAACGAACTTAATTACTGTAAAAAAATAATTATTGAAAATGCTCGTTTTTTCGCACCTTTGACTGCACCTCACCCCTCAAATAAACCCTCTCAAAAGAAATCCTATTCCTTTTTTCATACTCCGAAAATAAATGGTCAAAGTTAGGCCTTATTTTCTTCCGCTAGAGTGGTGTTATCCCTTAAAGGGAAAACTGCAGCTATCCATGTGTTAAATTGTCCAACTTCAAGTATGTCGAAGGGAATCGATAAATGCATTTACTATTTCTTCCGGTATTTTTTGTAATTTATTACGCAGCAACTGTCATGGCCCATTTTTAACAAACGATGTTTTCAATTTGATTGCAAAAAACTCGTCCTACGCTCATACAGATTTGACAGATAAATAGCCGACTTTGTGCAATTTTTCGTTGACTGCGCCTTGATTTTATTGCCCCCACCCTATACTCTGCACGGAGCCAATAGGGATGTCTTCACTTGTACGTCTCAGCTACTGGCGAAGCAAAATTGTCGCATTCGTTTCTCTTAGTCGCTCAAGTTTCACTGAATAAATGTTCAACTAATCCCTCTTATCGTTCGGAAACCGTCCCGACGAGTGAATTGAGAGAAGAAAAAAAAGTAACAAAACGAGACTCATAATGAGAAAATAAGACGATTAAAAACTATCCTAAATGCTGACCTATCTAGGAAGAAAAAAAAAGCGAGGAACGAGCATCGAGTATCGGCGTTGTATGCACGACAATACACGCCCATTACGGCGAATCGAGTTTCATTTTTGTTCTAAAACTCGGTATTTTGTTTCTTTTTCAACGAATGTAGCGTTCTCTTTGATTGTTTGGCGCACGCTCATGATCACAGCTCAGTCGAAGGCCACAGATTCTGTATTGTCTCTCCGCTGTAACATCTCAGAACAGAAGGACAACCATACATTAGTTTTGTTAAGGGCTATCTTGAAACCCGATTTCGCCTAACAGAAAGAAAGAGAATGAGAAATACAGAGTAAATGAAGAAAAAAAAACGGAGATAATTTTTAGGCCGGCCGTTCCACAACGTATCTCGTTTAGTATTTTTCGTAAGGTCGGCTCTTGACACAATATCTAGCTCCTAAGCTGCTCGACTAAATACCACATGAAAAAAAACACAACTCCCGTTTTTCCCTTGACGTTCAAAGTTCGCGTATAATTATTGTTATAAATATATAAATATATGCGCATACATATATGTATAAGAGGTTTGCCTGGCTAACTCGGTCAACGTTCTACCTTGGCCCTGTGTGACTCAATCCACCGTGTTGTCTTTCAAGTTTCCAATCTCTCGAATATAAAATGTTCGACACTGCGTAGAAACTTAGAGAAATACTTAATAGTCAAGTATCAGAGATCAACTATCTTCGCGCTATTAAGTGCATTGGAATTTAGTTTTCCACGTTGCAAATCGGCATACATTTTTTTGTATATCTGACACTCGAGTTTTTCAGAGATTTTTCGTGGTTTCAAGTGCGCATTTGGATTATTGAAAGTTAACATTTTCGTTTTGTAGAAAGGATTGTAATGTTGGGCATTGAAAAAAAATTATCCGTCCTCGTTTGAACAGGTGCAACACTAAATCATTTTGAGTTAAATTAAAAAGGGGTCGGGATCAAACATTCCCTGAGTTTGTCCGGAAAACCTCATACACAAATGGAGCATTCTACAACAACTCGATGAGATTTGACTCTTAGGTTTTTCAATCTCCAGCCTGATTTTTTTGTCTGGGACTGAGTGTTGACGATGTCATTTAAAACTCATGATGGTGGCCCAGCAAATTGAATTTCCTTTAAATTGCGCGGAGATTCATATGAATCGGATTATCCGTTAAAGCTGTAGAGCGCCCCCCCCGTTTTTTAGTCGGCAGACAGTTCCGCTCAACAGGCCGTAAATTCCAAAATACTTTAGATATGAAATTATTTTTTTACCCACGTGTTTTAAACACTTTGAGGATACAAATTAAGTTAAAAAAAAAAAACGAATTTTTCACCGTCATGAATGGTAACCTGCCCTTAAGCGTGATTCGTTTTTTCACATATTTGATCATTTCAGCCGAGGTTTAAAAATTGGCCCGGTCAATTTAACTCAGGGTGATAAACACGGAACTTTCGCCGTCTGAGACTATGATTCCTTTTATATTGTCTTCCCATGTATCTTCACGTGCAACTAAGTAAATCAGTCTTTTAAAATTGACCAAAGTTAAGGAATACTTTGGAATAAATTTTGTGAGCGGGGACAAATATTTGAAGGCTTCAATTATATTATTCCTATTGAAGCTTCAACGATATCATTCATATTAAAATATCGATACGACGGAAAGTATTCTCGATGAAATCTCTATTTGCCTTAGATATGTGGGAAGCGGTAATAAAATCGGCCATGGAAATAGAAGACTCAAGCGCCGGACACTCAACGAATAGCCGTGGAATGTTCCATAAATATACAATATAGCTATGATGCACTTGCTGACATTTGCCATTTTTTTTTGCGTTCTCTTCCATGTATGTCTCTCCGTAGACTCTCGAGAGTTTTACAGAACATAATTTATTCAGCTCTTTAAAAATGTACGAGCTTCCGGCTATGTTAGCAATATACCTGTGACCCATGGTGTACTTCCCGGTGATTCCTTTCCATTGGGAACTGACGAAGCCTAGGAAAAAGATTTACGGTGAATTTTTCGTATTATTATTGACAAAAAAAAACGATCAAACATCATTATTCTGTTTTCAGACAAGGGATTTCATATTAACTACAAAATGTTTCTTTCCCGATTGGACGATCGGCTATGTAGTGTTATTTAATTTCGTAACGATAATTTGAATTTTTTAAATTTTATATTGAATACCATGAACCATTTGTGAAGTAGAATAAACCGACCAGCGAATGGACGAAAGCTGATTCATATTTTAAAGAAGTAGAGAATATGCATTGCCGGTGGAAATTCGAGTTACTATACTTTAGTAAAAATATCACAGGCGTCGTTAAAATCGGTTTCTCAGTTTACTATCGAATTTTTTGGCTACACGAAATTTGTCTAGTTTGCGGTACTTGCATACTGCACGACTTAGTTACGATGCGGCTGTGCACAGTAGGTGTTCCAAAGGCAAAAACAACAACTTTCATAAACTTTAAGGGCATTACTTTCGCTACTTGAAATAAAATCGATTATGCAAATTTTTAAAATAAATTCGTAATAGGTTAGAATTAGACATGTTTATTCACTGGTGCTGTATTTCAATCTTTTTCGGGTGAATGGAGATTTGGGTTTTGTTCGGATAATTCTCAAAGCGAGATGAAAAATTTAGCCCATCCGCTGAACATTGCAAAATTAATTACTGTTAAGAGATGACCAGATAAATTTAGTTGAATATTCTCCCAAAATAAGTTTAATCATTTTCAAGTTTTTTATAAAATTTGTCACGTTAAGGTGCAAAAATGGTTTGTGTATTTTCTCCAAAATCTTAATCTAGCATTTGATCAAAACAAATAATGAATTGTTATCCTTTCCAGCGTTCGTCTGCCCCACACGTCCATTTACTGACGTTCGATTGTCAATTTAGTGATACTTTCGTCCATTCACTGATGATTTTGTCATTTGGCTACTTGTTTATCAATTTCTCCATTATTTGTTGCAATTACTCTGAATATTTTTTTTTGCTCTCATGATAGTATATTGTTAGCTATAGCAATGAAAAACTCAGTTTTCATATTTTCATTTCACAGTTCACCTGAATCCTACAGTGTCGTTATTCGTGCATTCACTGATCGGTTTACGCTACACGGAATGATGACAAAGAACGGAAAGTTGTTGAATCAAAGCAAATTTGCATGGACCTTATAGGTTGAGTCAATGGATTCGTTGTGACTATTGGCTGCTTGACAATGAGTCGATTATATACGAATATGTCTTTTTAAAAAAAACTTGAATGTTGATTCATTGCAACTGCAAATCTAGAAGTACAGTAAAACCCCGATTAACCGTGTTCGGATCATCCGTGGAACGGATTAACCGAGCATTTCTCAAGTGTATTGTACATGCAACCGGGAACAGTCACTCGTATCAAGTGAGAAGCCAAAAACAAACGAAATCAACTGACTTTTTTGAGAAACAAGAGAAAAATGCAAAGCAATATAGTGTAGATGATTATCATTAAATATAAGAAGTCATGTGTACATTACAATAAAATTGAGATCGGATTAATAATTATAAAAAGTTGTATAAAATTAATTTCCGATTGGTCCTGAGGACGCTGCTTCATCAGGGTCTTACTGTATGTCAAAAATAAGGTTAGGTTTTTCATATTTCCCTTTCCTGTGTCACATTTCTAATAATGGGCAGCTCAATTATTTGGAAAACAAACTCAAGCAACAAAGATGTCAAGAATCTAAAGAAAGATGAATATCGTCTGTTAAACTTGAATGTTTATTATAAAATGAGTATTTGACAAGTAGCCAATTATTTCTCAATGCTGAATGGCTCTCAAGTTGCAAAACCGTCCAACCGTCGATATTTGAAGGTTAGGGAAGCTTAATTATTAGAGTGGCGATGAGAGTACTTCGCGAGTAAATTTAATTGATTACGAAAGGGTTTTCTTTCGCGGATAGAAAATCGATAACCTCTGTACTTGATTACGTTGATAATCGAGCTAATTAAAACAAATATAGTCCCTCGATTTGGGAGCTGAACATGTTTACGCCATCAATATTCTTTTACACATATTAACGATAGGAAAGCGGGTTAGCCCCGGTGAAATATTGTATTCTTGTGTACGTTACGAATGTTAGTCGCCATGATGCCTCGGTAGAGATTCACGAAAACCGCGGAGTGTCGCTTATTGTTGTTTCATAAATGGCGCATAAGTAGCGAATTTGGAATGCTCACCATTGTTCCTGAACCGTTCATCGTTTCGTTGAAGCCAACTGAGAGAATATAAGCTTGTACTGTCACTCGAACTCACAGAAATACGTTTACTTTCCTCTTCGAGGGACGCAAGCGAAGACGCAGCTCTCGGCACCCGCCATCAACAAGCGGACAGTTGTCGCCTGCTTTGCGGATGTGCCGACAACTATTTTCGCTTTCCTGTACTGCTTGAGTCAGACGCGAGGTTGAACAACTTAAATTCACCGGAGTTCTGTTACATAACGACGCGATCGTTGCTACAAAAATGCAAGCGGGTGCATACGCATTTAGATCACGCGACGCGCCAGCGTGATGGCGCCAATTAAAATGCAAATATTGGTGTGTCTGTAATTACGATCTATTCGGGTCAAAATTGTTCACTCAATCGAGAACAGCCGGGTATACGCGTGCTCGGTTTCGTCCCACGAATATAAAGTGACATCACGTACGCGCGTGCGTGTGGCTATACTTCAAGAGGCGCGGCAGCGCGGTGACACCAAGCACCCGGGTAGTAATCTCTAAAAAGTTGTCTAATTGTAAATAGACCTCAAATGTCTGCTTGGAAGTTACCAAGTCGGCAAATGTTCTGGAAGATAATTTTTGAACGTGCAACAACTTATACCTGCGATCGAACATTAGGCATTAGTTAGGCAACTTAAATACCTTTTTGGAAAGTGCCACTCGGGTTATTTTATATGCATTCTTTAAGGAGGTTGGAGCGTTAGCCACAATCCAAGGTTAAATTTAACAAAAAAATACATGTTATTGTTTAGACGATACTGAGTCTTTACGAATTTTTAGAAATATTTTCACCACCAAATACAAGAGTAAAAAAATAGTTTAATATGTTTAATTTAACGTGCGGTTAGATGGGCAAGACTTTCAGGCTTGAGGTTATGTAATTTTTTTTTCCTATTTCCCGAGTAAAAATGATTGTACATACTTCGATACAAATATATAAAAATAACATACAATCATATATTTATATATAGGTTTATATATAATTGTATATAACTCTATACATTCGTATATATAATCCGATATAAATGTACTTCCAACAAATTTGATTTGATAAAATTATACATAGTTCTGTATATAATGATATATGGAGATACTATTTTTATAGGGAGTTTATATAATTAGATATAATATCATATACAGTCATATATAATTATATATACGTGAAAATTTTATTTATGGTATATAAAATTGTATATGACTGTATATGAGTACTTTTATTTTCTTTTGAAATCCGAGTAAAAACGAATATATATAAACATATACAATTGTATATGCTAATATACAGTTATGTACGATAGTATATGAATATATAGAAAATTGTATCGGCCGATAAAATTTTCTATATATTCATATACTATCGTACATAACTGTATATTAGTATACATTTATATACAAATATATAAAATTCTATCGGGCCAATTTTTGTATACAATTGTATATGATCAATTAATATACAATTATATTAGTTTATATATATTCATTTTTACTCGGGTTAGCACCAATATAAACCATTTCCAACAACGGATTAACGCAAACTAAACCTTTGTAAACATTTAGAAAAAAAATCCTCATCTTGTCCATCGTAAGCAATGAGCCAATAATCTCGTGACGTAAATATGAATAGGCATAATTATAAATTACTCAAAATTTTATTGTGAATTGTATAAAACATTCGTTATCGTAGTTTTTTTAAATAATAATCATCGTTAATGTCATACTTTTTCAAGTTGGTAGTAACACAAAAGTTTTTCTAATTTACGTAATAAAAATATTAAAATGCATAATTTTGCCCTTTAATAATATATATAAACAAAATTAGCATATACAGGATAAATCTGTACCTCGTATGCATTATTTTGAGGTTCATTGAAAAAAAAATTAATAAACCGTCATTTGACCCAACTTAAGTGCTCCAACTTCCAAAATTTCGATTTCAGACAAAACCGTTGGTAAAAAAGATTTTCTTTAACACAAAAGTACATATACTGAGAGTCGTAAAAAAAATCACCAAAAAATACAGAAAAACAACAAAAACATGGCCGCCGACAGATGATGACATTTTTTGGCGACGTTTGGCGGTGGACACTCTCCAGCTTTAACAGTCCATTCGAAATCTGAAAACCAAACGGATTATTCGAGTTAACAATAAATACGAGTCGCTGACCATCGTCGATTTTTCAATTATTTTCTTTTAACAAAGTGGCGATGAATTGAAACTCGAGCATACAAAAACTTTGAAAAAAGTCGACGTTTTTATGTAACTACTCAAAAATGAAGATCAATTTAGAAAAAGGAAGATCGTCAGCGACCTTCAAATGTGACTCATCGTATCTTCTGTAAATTTGGAAACAATCCATCAAGTGGTTCTCAAGATATCATGTCCACCGACTTTAAAAACAGTGTTTGGAGAAAAAGGCGTTTGTAGTTTAGTGTAGTTTGTAGTTTTTTAAAGTTTTTTTTTGTAGTTTAGTTTGTAGTATAGTGCTGCTACCGCTTGCCCGGCCGACTGTTAGAAGCTGTAGGGCATTCGATTTTAGGAATATTTCAATTACATTTTCAGGAAATAGAGCTAAAAGGTAATACTATGGAATAAAAATATTGTTGGAAACTGCAATTTTTGGACCCGTCTAGGTAGATGTAGCCCTTTAAGTTCTCTTGCTTTCATATGTAAAGTGAGTTGGTAATTTCCAAACTTCCACGAGCGCGCGAATATTCGGCTGTTTTCTATTGGGTGATAAATGTTGACACCAATAGTTCGGAATTTGCGTACTAGACAATAAAATGAATTTCGGAAATGGGGAAACACTTAGGGTAAAGTGACCTTATTTTGACACCCACCAATTCTATCCCACCTACACAGTGGTCCTTAAAGTGCCAATACCTGGGCACCTTACCCTATATTCTGACGTGTGTAAAACAATATGGATGAAATCCCTATATGAAATCCAATATGTCGGCTTCTGCAGCTTTTGATGCTTCGAGTGGCCGAACACTCTACGGCGCACCCGGCCCCGTTTCTTGTTAAGGGGTTATGCCTAGTTGTAAAAGTCGAAAAATCACTTTTCTCAAAACCATTATATTTTGACAGCAGCATCTGTTCCCTGAAAATTTCAAGGTGGTCAGATAAAAATTGACAGGTTTATAGGCTGTTATGTTGACGCCCGTTGGAATACTCGGAGCGTCGTTCGAAACTTTAAACTTTTTTTTTCTCGAAAGTACGTTTTCAGAGTTGCTAAGAAAAATAGCTCAAATACTAATGCATTGATTTTTCTGAAAATGTTTAGGTTTTTTTTCGAGATGTAAAAATATAGTATTTGATCGAAGGATTTTTTTCCGATGCATACTTTCATTTTGATTAACGAAAAATGCCCATTTTTCGCAAATATAATACTGACTCTGAACACGCGCCGTTTTTTAAAAAATATTTGATATTTCGGAAATTCCTTCGATTAATCATAGGATAAACTATTATACTAACGAAATATGTTTGATTTGTTAATATTAAATAACCTGGTCCAGACGGCCGTTATTCACTCCAAAAAAAACGTTTTTGTGAGGTGCTCCCGGACATCGGCTGTAGATCGATTATAATTGAATATTATTTACACAAAAAAATTGCAGTTTTTTTCAAATGATCGTTTTTCAAATATCTAATTTTCGTAGAAAGGCCATAGCCGGGTAAGTAGGGAAAAATTGCCCCCGCATTTTTTTCAGCGAAATTTGGAGTATGTTCTGAGGTATAAAAAAAAAACAAATTTTCTGAAAATTTCATGCCCGTCAACGCAATGGTTTTAGAAAAATGAATTTTTTTTAAATATAAAAAAAAAATTTCCGGAAACGGTACAGTGGATCGATTTGATTTTTTTTGGTACTTGTTTCGATCAAACGTATTACGAAATAAAATTATAGAACATCTTGCGAAAGATTAAGGTTTGAAAAAAAAATAATGTTCTTTGTTTTATTATTTTTTACTATAATCCACTTGGGGTACGGTAGCGAACATTTTTTCAAAATGATCCGTTTGGTACGCCACAGTGAAAAAAAAAGAAACACACTTTATTGATATATTTTAGTTATATAGATATATAACTAAAATATATCAATAAAGTCTGTTTCTTTTTTTTTCACTGTGGCGTACCAAACCGATCATTTTGAAAAAATTATATAATCTAATGAGGTGCCCAAAGATTATACGAAAAAAATTTCGTTATTGTACCCCAAGTGGATCATAGTAAAAAAAAAAAAACAAGGAACATTATTTTTTTTTAAACCTTAATCTTTCGCAAGATGTTCTATAATTTTATTTCGCAACACGTTTGATCGTAACAAGTACCAAAAAAAAATCGAATCGATCCACTGAAGCGTTTCCGGTATTTTTATTTTTTTTATTAAAAAAAAATCATTTTTCCAAAACCATTGCGTTGACGGAGATGAAATTTTCAGAAAATTTGTTTTTTTTTAATACCTCAGAATATACTCCTAATTTCGCTGGAGAAAATGCGGGGGCAATTTTTCCCTACTTACCCGGCTATGGCCTTTATCATCACGATTTTCTAAAACCACACCCCAAACACAAGCTGTTTTCGGCTGTCACAACTAGGCATAACCCGTTAGGTGTCTGTCCAAATGAGAGTAAAACTCTCGAGAGTCGCTCTCGAGACCAGTACTCGCCAGTGGACACGCTCCCGGATGGAACTAGCAAGCAGTAACGTCAAACTCGCCGATAGTAGACTCACGAGGGCTTGCTTTCAAGTGGACAAGTTCGAACATGCTATTGGCAAGCTACTCGCAAACGAACTTTGATGAGGTAATAGATTCTTTCGCGGGAAGAAAAGTTCGACGCGTAAACTTGTAGCAAGATTAGATAGTAAAATTTGCTGGGACCTAAAGATTGAAGGTGTGTGTACGGTTTGGCTTGTGCGTTGTCTACACTGGTTGTATGTATTCTATATTAATGTCACACATAAGAAAAAGTGATTAGCAAATAGGTAATAAAGAGCGCAAATTTATTTGGGGGTTTGTGAGTTGTTTAAAATCGTTAATCTCAAATGCTAGAGGGGGCCAATGTCAAGTTTTAGCCCTGGCTAAAAAAAATCGTAGATCTGAGGCTCACTACTGACGCATAATATTGAAGTTTGCATCGTTCGAGCGCAACGAAAGTTTAGTAGCCCGAACTTTTTTTTCGGTCAATTTAGGCTACGAAAAACACTCAAATGTTTCTCATTAGAAACCTAAAGCTCGAATTTGCAGGATAAGAATTTGGATGATGAAGAAAATGTAGATCTAAAGATTAAAATTGAATATTCGTTGCGTTCCAACAATGCGAATTTCAACATCGTACTGCCGCGACGTTCGCGAGTTACAGACACTCTTCAGTGGATATAGTCCTGAAAGTACTTTGCAACAGTAACTGTCCGGTTACTGTCGGAACTGCTCGCGACAGTGAAACTCATTGCTAGATTATCTGACTATATGATAGCATTATTGATCTTGCTTCTTCCATGCCCTGAAGGGGGAATATCAGTGTGACAGACTGAAAAATTAGGTATTTTTTGGGATTTTTTTTTTGAAAAAAAAACGGCTTGATCAAATTATTTGAAATTTTGTGTATTAATTATCGAAGTAATGAAGCAGACAAGGATTTTTTTTTAATTTTTAGTAGATTTTATTAAGCAGAGGAGCAGTCGCAAAATGGCGTCTCAAAAAAAGACTCCCCGACGGTTGACAGTATAAGTGCGACAGCAAGCATCTGAAATAAAGAATTCAAAAAGATTATTAAATTATAATAGTATAGCTATCGCAGTATCGTAGGAAATTTGAAAATTTTGAATAGAAAAAAATAGCGGCCATTTAAAAAAAATCGAATTTTACACAAAAATTTGGCAGTAAATTGTTAATAAAAAAAGTAAGCAATTAAAAAAAACTCTACGATGCGACGATAGCGATAGCGATACGTAACGCCTTTAAAGTTTTGAGAGGATAAAATTAAATGATGTAACTTAAATATTAATATAAAACAAGTTCTTACCGATTAGTCTGCAATTTGTAGGCATATTCTTAAAGGCCGAAACTATCTATTTAAGCAAAAAAAATCCATTTTTTTTCACACTGATATTCCCCCTTAACTTAGGTAGAAGCTATTTAGAAACCCTCGGAAAACGTTTCACTTGACCCTGTGTCGGGGTCAATCGAAAAAGTGCCTGAGGTTAGTTGACATAGGTGTTTTCAGCTGATTGAACTGAAGTTTCTACTAAAACCTGAAGATTGAACGGAAGTTTCTGCTAAAACCAGGTACTGTTAATGATGTGCATGAAGTGATAAAGTATGTTTGTTGTTAATTAAATATACTTTTAATCAAAATAATCGGTCTCATTGCTGTTCATTCCAGTTTGAGTATCACTGAACGTAAATTAAGGCTCTGTAATATTATTTTACTTTTCGGACGATTTCTTGGCATCGAAAAAATAAAACAAGATTTGGAAAACTTGCTTGCGCATGAAATGTTTATTCAGGATCAATAGAAACACGTTTTAATTGAGCCCAAACTCGCTTCAAATAGTTTATCAAACAGCGAAAAACCTAAATGTTGTAGGTAGGTACTGGCCACAATAAAGCCAACTAGGATATTCATAGTAATGATGATTGTAAACAACACTGCAGAAGGAACAATAGTTTTGGAGCAATACGCAATATACTAAAAGTAAAAAAAACTCACTTTTTATGTCGAAAAAGCGATGCACCCACATAAAAAAGTCCGACGCGCTCGGGGGGCGACAGATTCTGATACGCAAAGCAGTCCCGCCCCCCCCCCCCCCCGCGGGGCCACGCTGCTTTCTCCAACCGTCTTCGAGTTATTCAACTTGTTTCATTTGACCCTTGTTTCTATCGACCCCAGCCTACCCTACTCTCGAGAGCAACTCTCAGAATTTACTCTCACGTGGAAAAAGTCGTGAGAGTATTCTGGAGATAAACTGCATTGATTTAACGTGCTGTACCTAGCTAGAAGCCTTAGGGGGCCAGTCCACTTCGGAGGGACGAAAAAGGCTATTTTCGCGATTTTTTGAGGATGTTATAAAAGATATGAATATAAAAGTTGTTCGGCTTGATAAATAAAGTCTTGAAATACATTTTTCAAAAATCATCATTGTCGATTTCTTCAAGTGTTGCTTGCTTTCGATTTTTTGAAATTTCAAAGTATACTTACGGTTATAAAGGCCCCGCGACCTCGGGGTCGGATACTCAGCCCTTATGATCGATCTTAGCCTATCGCTAAGATCAAAGTGTAGTGTTCTGGAGAGTACGATTCTGAGTAGTGCTCCCGAGAGCAACTCTCAGAATGTACTCTCCCATGGACAGGGACCTGTGTACTTTAAGTCGCCGTCTTCTGTTGGATGTTTCTTCCGTTTACAGGACTTAGAAACTTAGATGGAATATGAAAGTAGGTCTTTGATAATATTCCAGAACGTGTCCAATGGTATTCCTCAACAGTGTGGCTTGGTAAGGTCAGTATGATTTCGAATTTCGAGTAGCTCGCATTGTAAAAAATGGATAGAGAATGTTAGAAGTGTAGGTCCTAGGGTTAACCCTAGGACCCTACACATGAATACCCCATTAGTAAGAAATGCTAAAACCATTTTTCTTGCTTTGTTCCTTGGCACTTTTCACGGCGAAAAATTCATATTCGGTTTTCCTCGCATATCCTATTCCATTCTTCAGTCTTTCAGCGTTCGAATGGAAAAAATACTCTCTACGACAAACACTTTGTTAGCAGCGTTGATTTGAAGTGCTGGGGTGCGCGTAACTCCTGCGTAGGTTCTTTGTTTCGTACATATAGTGTAGGATCTTAGGGTAAAATCAATAGGAATCGCCTAATTTAGCTAGCTAAAAAGACAGTTTCGTCGTAGTAAATATATTATTGGAAATCATACAAGTTTCGCCAGTAGGCGAGTCTACGGCGTACTGGGGATTTAGAGTTGAATGCAAATCCGTTTGTAAGGGAATGCATAATATAGTTTTTAATATTTTCAACATTGCAACAGCTGTTAAAACGCAAAGAGTGTAATGATGTTAAATGCCGGCAATATGAGCAATGAGGATTATGTTTTGGTTCAGTGCCCGTGTGAAGAAAGATTTTTAGCAAATTCTGCAATGGTCGACAAATCTTTTGAAATTCATAATCGATTTGCGTTTGCAATGAGAATACTTGGCATTGACATGTGTGGAATGAATTTTTGTTTGTGGATCTAGAGATTTTAACTATACCCGGGAAAAAAAGTTCATGTCTGAGTGGATATGTTCATACATGTTCCAGATATTGTCATATATGTTTCAGATATTGTCGTATCTGACACTTTACAGTATCATATATGATTAGGTCTGATCATATTCCACATCACATATGCATATAGATCATATCTGGTCAAATACAGTATCTGGCCTGACCATATATGAACTCATATCTGTTTATATCTGGCTAAGTACCAAGGCGAGTTGGTACCGTAAATTCGTCTCTGAACATACATGATGTGATATGTGAACGTATCTGTTCGTATAAGATCATATCCGATCAAATACGGTACCAGACTCCGATATATAGATCTCATATATGTTTTTATCTGGTCAGGTACCAAGGCGAGTTGGCAGCGTGAAACCATATCTGAACATATATGATGTGATATATGAGCAGGCACGTACATATAAAATTTTATCCCATCAGATACGATACCAAACCTGGAAAATATACGAAGTCTTGTACACTCATACCTTGTCGTATATGCAGTTCAGTTGTTCACACATGAAAACATCTGAATATATGAAACGATATATGAGGATATGAGACGATATCCGATCAGATATGGCACCTCACCTGACTGTATTATATGTGATCATGTGAGTTACTATAATATCACTAATTATTAACACGTCAAGTGATGACGTTTTAATAACCCCGGTCTATATATTTAAAAATTTTAATATCTTCATGACTGCACTAACAAGATTTGATCTGTCTCAACAGGGTAAGTTTTGCTCTAATATAGTCGGAGTCATACCTGGTCTGATGGTTCAGATAAACTATGATTCTATCATATGGGCAGGTCTATTGTTCATAGATGCCCAGGTCTACTGGGATCCACGGTATTTTATTCTTATACGGAAAGATAGATCTGGTCCAATAAAATTAGATTTGCCTGACATGATCAGATCTGGCCCAATAAAATCAGATCTGGTCCAACAAGATCAGATTTTGCCTGGGGATTGGATCTGGTCAGACCTGTTGCGATATGGACGGGTCTGCTCTCAAAATTATCAAAATGGCTCTGATATGATCATACATGCTCAGATATAAGCATACATGATCTGTCATGACACTACATTATCAGATATTGCCAATTTTCTTGTCTAAGCATATCTGATTCTACAGATATGATTCAGATATATTCAGATATGAACTTTTTTCCCCGGGTACCTTTAACTACACGTGTAGACAGAAACGTACTTACAAGAAAAGGTTGCGAGGTCGATTTCTCCAATTTCTATTAATTTTGGCATGCTTGTAGAATGAGTAAGAATAGGCGACACGTATTTTTTTTTTTATATTTGCGGTAGCCGATTTTTAAAGGGGTGAAAGGCACCCTCGAAAATAGTGATGTTTTTCGTTTTTCGTCGATAACGTTATCGTTCTCATCTGCAACGTATAGTACACTAAAAAAAAGCATTGTTGCAATTTGAAATTTTTTCATATCTTGTACCGTAAAAACGTTATCGACGAAAAACGAAAAACGCCTCAATTTTCGAGGGGGCGGTGCCACCCTTAAAAAATCGGGTTCCGCAGCTATTTTTGCCCATTCTACAAGCATGCCAAACTTCGTCGAAATCGGAGACATCGACCTCGCAACCTTTCCTTGTTAGAAATGCCGAGAAAAAGTTCAACGAAGGAACTCTCGCAATGAATATCACTTTGGTGTCCGCCTTCGATTATGTTGAAACCCATGTATGTGGTGGAGCATAAAAAACAATTACATACGTTTTTTATCGGCGGAAATACGGTTTTACGGGATGAAACCACCCCTTCGAGTCAAACACGTCAAGGGCTGATTACGCATTTTCACCCGCAAGCAGTCCACCGTTTTTAGGGAAACAGAAACGAAAATTCTTCCAATG